>JAYEVE010000993.1:0-382084 GCA_036346375.1 Guadua angustifolia
ACAGTTGATGGAGAGTTACCGGAAAGGAAAGAAGAATCTATACATGGTATTTATCGACTGCAAAACAGAGAAGGCATCCGAAGTAAGAGCAACAGGCTGCAGCAAAAGAGAAAAAAAAAAAAAGCAGTGAAGCAAAGGCCTCCTCGTGTGTCTCCAGGCGGCACAGTGTTCTCCTCGGAAGCTGCAGACGGTGCGCGTACTGTAGCAACGGTGCCACGGCTTTCCGTGCGGCACTGGACAAGGAAGCGTAACATGCGGTTGAATGAAAATAGTTTTAATCTATTCGGATAATTTTTAATATGGATTTTATCGAATTGGATATTTATCGGATAGTTTTGGATCGATTATGGATACAAATATGAATTTAGTAGCTTACTATCTATCAGATACAGATATAGATTCGCATAATTCAGATATTGATGAGCCAGATATCCGGATACACACATAGACTAGGCCAAGGCTACTTTTTTTGGCCCAGAAGGTTTTCTGAATTTCAAAACAGTTTCCTAATTTAATTAATCCACAAATAAGTTTTAATTATTAAAATTGGCAAACTAGCTCCAAAAATTGTGAACTTTTTTGGGAAAGTTCTTGACATAATCTATCGTTTAAAAAAGTTATTTTCTAGATTTGATCGGAATTTAATTTTTTTAAAAAAATTAAACACTGCTATCCTTAATAGAAAAATATTTTAAATAAGTAGCTAAAAATGCATAAAAACTCGTAAAAACTTAATTTATTATTTTAAACATTCAACAAAGAATACAAATCTTGAGTCATTACAAGTTCTTTATAAATGTTTGGATCAAATAAACTAGTTTTATTTTTTTTGTTCATTTTGTAAATACAATCTAAGGAGTTATCATGTTATGATAAATATCATAACCATATCCGTTTTGATCCAAATTTGCTCTGTATTTGTATTCGATATTATTCGTATTTATATTCGAACTATCTGTATCTAAAAAAATATAAAAACAAATATTATAAAGTTATTATCTATCTGTATCCAATCCATTTTCATCCCTACATGCAGGCACCAGAGTCCGAGGCAAAAAGGTGGTGCAATTAGCGATTTCTGCAGCAGCGCATAGCGCATATTGTAGGTGCCACAGCTTTCCATATGGTACAGGAGCAAGGAAATGTGATGTGTAGGTTGGACGAAAACAGATTAGATAGTTTTTTTTATCTATTTGGGTAATTTTTTGGATACAACTTCTGTCGGATCAGATACAGATTCGGTAGTTTATTATTCATTAGATACGAATAAGGATTCCGATAACTCAAATATTGATGGACCAGATATCCGGATATGCACATAGGTTGAGCCAAAGGCTACTCTTTTAGCCTAAAAAGGTTTTTGAATTTCAAAACCGCTTTTCTAATTTAATTAATCTACAAATAAAGTTTCAATTATTAAAATTAGCAAACTAGCTCGAAAAATCACGAACGCTGAAAAAAAAATCGACACAATCTATCATTTTAAAAAATTATTTTTAAGATTTTGTCAGATTTTCAATTTTCTTAAAAATTCAAACATTGTTGTTTTTAATAGGAAAATATTTTAAATAAGTAGCTAAAAATATATAAAACTCATAAATACATAATTTATTATTTTAAACATTAAACAAAGAATACAAATTTTGAGTCATTACAAGTTTCTCATGAATGTTTGGATCAAATAAACTATTTATTTATTTTCTTTTGTATATACAATATAAAGGGTTACCATATTTCGATAAATATCTATGTAACGTATCCATATTTGCTCCATATCTATATTCTATATTATTCAGATTTATATTCGTATCTAAACTATCTGTATTAAAAATATATAAAAATAAATATAATAGAGATATTATTAATTTATTTTTGATCAGTTTTCATCTATACACGCAGCAACAGAGATCGAAGCAAAAAGGTGCACGATACCTGGGAAGCAACGCTCCGTGTGCAGCTGCACTTAAGAAAAACGATTCCATGAAGAGCCAACGTGTCAAACAGCGGTAGCAAAAGAAAAATAAAAGGGAAGAACTAAGGCTCGGACGTCTAATACTGTGTATCTAATCGGACGCTTCTTGCAACATTTTTTTTAATGTTTGAAATATTTTTTTCTGACGTGTGCAACATTTTTTTGTAACGCTTGCAACATCCGTTTACTGTGCCGCATTTTACTGTTTGTCGAAGAAAAATGTTGCACGCATTGACAAAAAATATTACACACGTAGAAAAAAAAATATTACAATGCGTTCAAACATCCGAACTGTAGCAATTCCGAAAATAAAATCAGGGAGAGTACACAGAGGTTTCGATTCCGAGGCGGTCACGGACCTTGTCTCGGCAGAAAGCAGCGATCACAGCCATCGCATACAAGGTTTTAAAACCCATTTTCAGTTGGCATTTCAAAGGTCGCTGTAATTTAAAATTTCATTGAGATATTAAAATTTGGATAAATTTTGAATGAAATACAAAAATAAAAGTTAAAATCTAGTTTTTTTATTGCACTGAAATTTCTCAGATTTTGGTTGGAATTGCCGAAATTTTGGTAAGATTGACCGAGATTTTGGTGAAATTGAACCGAGTGAAAAATAGTTCAAACGAAGTTGAAAAAATATGAAATTTTTTGTGGATAGTTATGACACATCAATAATACTCTCATAAAAATTTCAGATGATTATCAAGCTTGAGGAATTTATAAAAATTCAGATAGTGTTACTATCATAATAAAATGTTGACAAAGAAATTTGAACCGAATAAAAATAGAAAAAACTATGTTAGAAAATTTTCAATGTTTTTGTGCAAGGTTTTGATATATCACTAATGTTCCCATAAAATTTTGATATGATGATGAAGCTCAAGGAATCTTTAAAAATTTGGGCAAAGGATAATGTCCTAATAAAAACCTACCCAGAAATTTCAACCGAATGAAAAATGCTTGAAACCATGTTAGAAAATTTTAAAAAAATTTGAATAGTCTTGATGCATCATTAATCTTTCCATAAAATGCTTATATGATTATCAGGCCTAAGAAAGTTTAAAAATTACAGAGTGGTACTACCGTGATAAAAGTCTGATGATTAATACATAACTTTGGTTAAACTAACAAAAAGGTTTAAAATTTTTAAAACTTTTGTAGAAGATATCTAAGACAATGCTTGAGCTATCATCAAAATTTTAGACCATAATCACTCTCCAGTGAATTTATAAAATTATGACACGGTTACTATCTTATTTTTTGTTCATTCATTTTTTGATTTTTTTAAAGATAACAATGAAGTTAAGTTATTTTGAAAAAATTTTATGTATGATTCTAGACTTCCAAATATATTACCACAAATTTTCTTAGATTATTATCAAGTTTGTAAAATTTTATAAAAAACTTACGCTTTTTTGCTAAAATTATAAAATATCTCAAAAATTCAATTTTTCAACAATGTTTCATGGAAGATAACTTTATTAAGGGTTATTAGGGCAGTTCTGATCAAATCTGGCCCTCAAAATACAAATTCCAGTCTTAATACCTAAGATTTTGGCAAGATTCACTACTACAGAACCGGCTACTACTAGCGGTTCGTAACCCCTTTAGAAGCGGTTTATAACGCTTAGTTACGCCGCGTGTGATACCGTCGGGTATCACAAGCGTTACACCAAGCGTTGGGAAGGTGTTCGAGGGCTGTGGAGCCGCTTACGTAGGATCTTCCAGCGTTCGCTTTACAAACCGCCAGGAGAAGGATATCCGAAGTTGTTCGCTCTTACAAACCGCTTAGGAGAAGGATATCCGAAGCGGTTAGTCTTACCAACCGCCAGGAGAGCAAGACTCTATAAGCGGTTGGAGTCACTAACCTCTTGTGGAGAGAGTTTTCGATTATATGTATTTTAGAATATGTTCTTACAGTGTTTTTGTATATCGTTTTGACCATAAAATTAAATATGAGGGAGGAGTTTTTTGCTAATTAAATATATATTGCATATGCATACTCATACACATGTTCACAAGCTAGCTAGCTCACTACATGAAAAAAACGAACTTAATAGTGTAAAAATGGACAAGTACATAGACGCAACCAACGTTTACAATTTTGAATGATAAAAAATGATTATCGAACTCATTTCTTGCATGCGTCACTCTTTTGTCCTTGGTCGGCGTGGATGTCGCCGCAGTATTCATCGGTGTTCAACTCGAAAGCTTACATGGAACTCGCCATTTCGAGATACAACCTCGCCGACAATGAAGCCGATGAGTTGTTCTTGGAGTGCGCACCGGTGAGGCGATAACGTTAACGTGCTCATCTATGTTGGTGACAATTAATTAAGCGGAAGTATATAAATATCCGATCACATGCAATTAATTAAAATGTAAGTTGTAGCTAACAAATTGACATGCATATACGAACCTCGGATATAATGTTCGGCAAATTGCCGCCATGGATAAAACTTTGAATATAGTGGAACACGAGTAGCCACATAAGTTGTTTCCAATGTGCTGCGTTTAACCTTCATGGGGAGAAATTTCGAATATCGATGAAGAACCGATATGGCGATGTATATTAATAATAGTTTTTGTAGTACGTGCACTGAAAGTGCTTACTATGACTTCAATTCTTTCTCGAATTCTCCTTTTTGCTTCTTCTTAAACTTTGCAAATGTCTTGTTAAGGATGTTAATGAACCATTGGTATTTTTGGAATGGATTCCTTCTTGAGTCATAAACGTAATCTGCATTTGTCAAGCTCGATGACTAGAAGGATCCAATGAAACCTATTCGTATATTGCAACATATGCGTAAGTAGCTACTGTACTATCAATCGCTTAAGAAATACAAGAACAAGAGGTTTGTGAGAACACATACTTGAAGTTGAAGGGCGGTATATGTACGGTTTGTAGTCTTTGTTTCAACAATGCATGCAAAAGGTATGCCTCAACGGATGATTTTTGCTTGTCGATGACCGGACTTTCTCGTTGACAATCTCTGGTCGATGAAGCCAACGCTCTGTTTGCCCGTCTTCAGATCGTTGTATCTCCATTCTACATAAGAAGGGATAACTAAGTTAATTAGCTTTTCAATTTTGTGGTGCGGGAGGAAGCAAACGGTAAACTTAGTAGATCGACACTTCAGACACCACAGCAGACATGAAAGACACGTTGACCTCGTCTCCTTGGTACACATGGTACAAGTCATCGAATTCCGACCATAGTTACGTGTTATTCCTTGAAGAAGAAATACTCATCTTGGAAACGGAGGAGGAACATTTTATATCCTTTAGATGCCCTTTCCATGGGTAATTCATGCATTTGACGCATCTTGGTTGGGAGATCTTTTATATCGCTTTGGATCAATTAGCGCTTTGTCGAACTCATACTTCCATTTGGTTGGTGCCATTATTGGAAGATCCGGTCTAATGATTTGAGTCCCGCCTCCTTCAGAAAGCCATTTCCTCAAGTCCTCAAAGACTCACGATCTTCCACTTTCTTCTTCTTTTCCGCAAGGAGCCTGTATTTTGTAATCGTAGCCTTTCTTATTGTCCTTTTGTATTACGCTCATCACGGCGGCGGTTGCCGTTCACATGGTGAAAGTGTTTCACAGTTTTTCATCTATTTTAAGCTTGGGCTCTGCTTCTTTGGCATAATTTTTGCCACATCCGTCTTCTGGGATCAGACTAGCTCTCATGATCAGATCATATGGCCTCTTTGGCGGTTGTTTTGACATTCTCTGGTACGGATGCCGATTTCGTGGGAGGAGGTGCTAGTGGGGATCTCTTCTCGACATCGAGCTTCTTCCTCGGGGAAGATGCCGAGGCGCAGGACTGGAGATGTTGGGTGCTTTACTAAAGCAGTGGCCGGCGGGGTTTGCTTCTTTGTGGAGCGGGAGGTGGAGGAGGCGTGGCACGGACCACCGGGAAGCATCCGCAAAAGGACGTTGAGGAGTCGTGGGTTGTCGATGTGGAGGAGCATGCTTGCTCCTGAGTAGCTCAAGTGCGGGGCCTCTCTTGCTGGAGATATAGCCTCCACCATCTGGAAATATGATGTGCTTTTTTCGCCAGAGGATGAATGTGCCATGGAGGGCCTGTCCAAGCTTTGTCACGTCGTCGCCCCCAAAGCATCTCTCGAGCACAAGATCTTGAAGCCCCCACCTCTTCCACCGCGGACCTTCGAGTATCCGGAGGGTATCCGTTGCCGATGGAATGTCGCAGCCCGCTCCACCGGATAAGCCATGCCGTAAGCCACCTTGAAGGTGAGGTTACGATATCAATGTGTAGCTCGTGACCGGCGGCGTAACCTTGATGTTGCCCACGGATAGACGAACTGCGGTCGTCTCGCTAGAGGGAGCCACGGCGACGCGAATCGCTTCTTTGCGCGTTCGGACCGATCACGATTCGGCGCCGATGAACATTGGTCGAACGTGAGTGCTCCCGAAGGCTTGCTGATTGTTTTGGACACTTTTATGTGACTGTGACATCGATCGAAGCCTTCGTAGCTCTAAGCTCTTCCTCCAATCGGCCCACTCTACCCCGATCTCTCCTCTTATGCTTCCGGCTCACGCTTAAGTGCTTGAGTCTTTGGCAAAGCTGTGCCTCCATGGCACCTTCCCGAAACCTCGTGGTCGTCCCCGTGCTCGTGGTTTTGAAGGGCATATGTTAGCTAAATCATTCTCCCCGTCCGTTAGCAAGTTTCGACCGAAGTCGCTCGATGGCTTCTACAATCCTTTCACCAACGCTTGGGTTGTCGCTTGCCATCACCAAACTCCGCCATCAACAAGTTTGCCCTCGTGAGCCAAGAACCAATTGCGAGGCGGGGCTCCCAATCCTCGATTTCGGGTAGAACATCGTGGCCGCCAAGTTCCTCTTCCGCTTGTCCCATTTCTTTGCGGCCTTGATGTAACCACCGTCCCAGATGGTGGTGGTATTTCTTCTTCCGGCATTCACCTTTTTTTCTCTCTCGCGGCGCATCCCCACTTCCGACACGCTTGTATTCCTCGAAGCATCCCAATGATCGGCCACTTAGGAAATTGATTGAAGTCCGCCTTTCTCCTTTGTCGATGTACTTGCGGGTGAGGGACGACTTCCTTCTTTGAAAGGAAGTTGCCATCTTCTTAAAAGCCCATCCCTTGGCCTTACATGCTCGTATATGCTTTCGAAAAGTGAAATTTTCCTTCATATCATTCCAGGCGAGCGCCTTGGTAGGCTGCGAGGACTTCGCCCATTTCTCGATGCCGATTGGGACGTGATCCCTCACGTGGTAGCCGCAAGCGTTGTTGAAAGGGCCAATTGCTGATTTTGAGACTACCACATCTCCATCGCTGCCCACTCCGGTTATCATGTACTTTGTCGGAAGGCTTCTTGTTAGGTCCTCGGTGCATTCCTGACCGGGTGGCGATGAGGTACCATTTGGATACACAAACACATATAATATGAAAGATTTTATAATAATTAACATGTTTACGGTGATTTTGTAATGGGTAAGAGTATACCTCGTGATCGAGTGTTAACGCCCATCGACAATTGTCAAGAAGACCATCGCGATTTTCTCCACGGTGTTAATGACCTCATTGGCTAAGGTGCTACCAGTAAGAATGGTCTCGAACATCGATTTTCTCGCTCATCAAAGCCGGTCACCACGCCTTGGTGTCGCCATCTAGAGTAGAGCAAATCTCGAGGCTTAGATTATATATGAAGACAAGATTGTTGAGAATTTTAACTCTTTGAGGTGTGAGGGAGTGTGAACTTACACATTTCACATGATACATATACAATTGACATATACTTATACATTACACATAAACTTACACATTTCACATGATACATATACAATTGGCAATTCACACATACTTATTTGCTTAATACAAAAATACAATTGACAATTCACACATACATATACAATTGACAATTCACACATATCGGATGCTCTCCAGAGCGAACTTCTCAAACTAAAATGATTTAAAAAAAAGCCCTGAAGTTCAAAAATATGGATGTCACGAGCGTCGATTACATAAGTAAAGGCATGAGAACATGCTCGCTTGAAATAGACTTGGTTCTTTGTCTGCTCCCGTACCCTTGTCCAGAGGCTTCCTCCGCTCTTCTTATTCATTGATCACGAGTACTTATCTCAAAGCTATCGGGGTGAGAGGTAAGTACTCCAGATCAATGAAGAAGAGGAGCGGAGGCAGGATAGTGGGTATCAAGAAGACAAGAACCAAGCTCCATGAAGTGAGCATGTCTCCAAATGGCTTCGCTTTCCTAAAATTTGACGCCTCGTGACATCCATGCTTCTTGAACTTGTGGGCTTATTTTTTTGAAAATCATATTAGTGTGGAATAAGAATGATACATACTTATACATTTCACATATACTTACACATTTCACATGATATATATACAAATTGACATTTCACATATACTTACACATTTCACATGATCTGTATACAATTGACAATTCCATATACTTACACATTTCACATGATACATATACAATTGATTGAATTATATATATATTATTTATTTGCTCAATAACACACATAATGAATGACAGTATATCATGCATGCCATCATTTACAAAATATGAAATAACGTTATAAATCCATTATAGTTGTGGATTTGTAACCTTATTTCATTTTTGGAAATGATGACATGCAAAGTCTTCGAAACCTGTGATTCATTATTTTGTTTTATTGAGCAAATAAACAATAGTATTCTAAACAATATATGAGTTGGACCCATCGTATCTTGGGCAAATAAGCAAACTCAAGCTCGCTTTTACCCTACCATCCTCCCTTGCATAGTTTTAAGTTTTAAGTTTCAATACAAACATTGCTAAACATTAGGCACTTGCTTAGGCCCTTTTGCATCGGTTCTTGCTAGTGGAACATATATGTTTCATCTGTAGTGCCTCGAAAGGAATCTGTCCAGATGTGTAATCCCAAGACAAAAAGGCAGACCAAGCATCTTCCTTGAGGGGAAAAACACCTTGTCAAAAACATTACAATAAAAGTGGTTGTATCTTGCTCACATGGAAGAAGAAAACTACACTACTAAATATATGACCAATTAAAAGAGCATCCTGGAATCAAAAAGAAAAAGGATAATAAATTGTTAAATTAAATTCTACTTGTTCATATACGTAAAAGCAAACTTATGTGTAGCCATGAGAAATCTAGCTTCTACTAGCTTGCTTGCAAAGGAAATGGGAAAAAGGTTACAATTTAATTACAATTTGCAAATGCTATCCAATATCATGTTATCACGAACTTATTGGTCCAGAGCCCTCATGTTATCAAATCGCAGCCTTCAAAGACACACAAAAAACCTTGTGGGCATTTAGTCTAACACCTTGTGGCGCGAGAATAAAGAGGGAGGAGGAGGGCGCTATACCACTGTCCTCCGGTGGAATGGTGGCGTGGCAAGCTTGCAGTGGGCCGAGCCACGGTGGCGTCTTAAATAGCGTGGCGTCAGAGGGGTGAGGTGAGGCGGCAGGTCACGCCATGGGTCGAGGGCGCGCTGGATGGTGGAGTGGCGCCGGAGTGGAGGGTGTTGGGATGGTGGTGTGGCGACGAGGACGGCGTCGACGGGACGGCGCTTGGATCCGAGCGAGGCGGCGGCAGTGAGACAGTGAGCGAGGTCCGAGAGCTGCCGGACTTGGAAAATTTGTTGTCCGAGCGCGGGACTTAGAAGAATTTGGGTCGTGGGACGTCCTTATATACGGAAGTCACCTCTACAAGCGGTTGGTATTAAAACCGCTTGTGGAAGAGACTTTACAAGCTTGGTAATACCAACCGCTTGAGAAAGTGTCAACAGGTAATATTCAAAAGTATGTCGGTGTGCATATCGTTCGATAAGATCTCTTCCCTCCCTCCGGCTAGCGCGTGGCGTTTGAGTGTCTTGAGCTCGCCCACCGGTTCGAACCCGCTCGCGCCCCTTGCCATTCTTTTTTCTTGTGCATCTTCTACAAGCGGTTTGTTTTAAACCGCTTCTAAAGGTCTCTACAAGTGTTGGTTTTACGAACCGCTTAGAAGGGTCTCTACAAGCGGTTTTTAATACCAACCGCTTGTAGAGGTGACTTCAGATATATAAGGACGTCCACAGACCAAATTTTCTAAGTCCCCGCGCTGCACAAAGTGCCTCCTCTCATCATGGCGCTCCCTCCTGCTCTCTCGCTTTTCATGCCCACAAGTTGTTGGGTGAAATGCCCACAAGGAGTTTTGTTCATATGTTGTTGTTGGAGTAATGAAAAAATATTGTTGATGCTAAGTTTTTCACTCTTTGAAGCTATTAATTCATGTCGACGGCTTCATCAAATGGCGAGACGAAGAGACAACTAGATGCATTGCGGATGAAGCTATCGTGTCCTCGATCGCGGAGATCCTATAAATGTGTTCACCTCCCGTACATCCAGAATCCATCCCAGTGTTCATGAAGTGTTCGAATATGCTCGGTAAGTTTTTGAAGTTATTCATTTGTTCATATTCCTTGACTTTCACCTTCCGTTCCATTCTTTACGTTTTGAAGAATGCAGACATGTCCGTATTGGCAGTGGGCTGATAAAGCCAGCCATGGTCTTGAAAATCTTGCAATGCAAATTGCTGCATTACAAGAAGATTTGCTGCCAAGTGATGATGGCCGACGGGCTGTAACATTTAATCCTGTTGCAAGCCAGAGAGATGCACATCCGGCTGCTTCTGATGACAACAAGAGTATTAAAAAGCTAGAAAAACGCATGGAAAGAGTAGAGGACATGCTAAAGAAATTAGTTAATATAGCTATCATTGTAATGTTGCTCCTTTTAGTTAATATAGCTATCATTGTAATGTTGTAAATTTCACACTGCTTTTGGGGTTTTTGTATGGAAATTTATGAGCTAACTATGCTAAGCTGAATTTCTCTTTGTATGTCTGTAATTTTCTTTTTAGGTATGCTAAAATTTATCAGATCCCTTCATAGAGTGGATATAAATTTTCAGGGCTTTGTTCTCATTTTAAAATTTGCACTGCCTGGTTTTCGAGCTTTGTTTTCATTTTAAAATTTGTAGAAATAATTTTGTACAAGCAATGTTAAACATCAACATATCAACATGATCATATGGAATAATTTGTATACAAGTAGTACATCTTAAGTCTTCGTCTTTACAATTGTTCGCCTTCGTTATGATCGTGGCGTATATAAAACATCGACATCACTATCACGCAGGCGTTTATGTGAGACATCAAGCTGTGAAAGGAGGGAGCTCGTTCGGGCTGACCATACTCTTCCTCGTCGGTGGCGTTCTCAACTCCTACAATCCTTCGTTTGCCTTGAGAGAACCACATGTCGCTTTGGCATTACCTTTTGCTTGTCATACGCTTTTTAGGTTTGCTTGACATGTCCATTACATAGAAGACACGGATCACATCATTAGCGAGAACATACGGTTCGCGTCTATAGCGACGCACATGAGATCCACGGTTATCACGCCCGATGTTGTCGACCTTCACACCGTTTGGAGTCACTTGACCTATTGGCACTTAAATAGAGGGACCTTCAGAGGTCCATAGTCGAACTCCCATATTTCTTCTATGAAACCATAATATGTGTCCAACTGCCCATTTGTTGTCTTGGCGTCTATCACGGACACATTTGCTACGGTTGGTGCTCTGTTATCTGAGATGCGGTGTAGAATGTGTAACCATTGATCTCATACCCCTTGAATATCACGATTTCTTTTGATGGTCCCCGAGCAAAGCGTTGCAATAGTTCATCGTTTGACCCTTCCTCAAGGATGTATACATGGCCTTTGCTGAATGAATCCATGTGCAGGGTTATCAACTCTCTGTCTTCCCCGTGAACTTCGCGACGTAGGACACTCTTGTGCTGATCTACATAGAGGCGACTATAGTTGATTGCTTGAGCAGTGAAATGTGCTTGCTTGAATGCAACAAGATCATTGCATACAAGCGATTGCCTTCCTATTGTCCCTTTGCCCGTAGCCTCCCTGGTAATCGTGATATGGGGCGCTTGATAGGATTTAGATCATACATGTAATCAACACAAAACTCTATCACCTCCTCGTCCGTAGCCCTCGGCAATGCAGCCTTCGGGGCCTTGACGCATTCTGACGTACTTCTTCAAGACACTCATGTACCTCTCGAAGGGAACATGTTGTGCGAGATCTCTTGGTCCGAGGATACCTATCTCCTTGACAAGGTGAGCGGTGAGATGAACCATGATATCAAAGAATGCAGGAGGAAAAGATCATCTCGAGGCTAACCAAACTTTGTACCACATCGGCCTCCAACTTAGGCGGTTTAATTTGGTTCGACAACCTTCTCGCGAAATGGCGTTGAGGAAGGAACATAGCTTTGTGATTGTCCCCGCACCCCTCAGGCGATATACCGGCAGCTACCGGGAGCAATGCGTGTCATCAACACAAAGCGGTCATGGGATTTTAGGCCTTGAAATTTGTTCTCTTTCGTGTTCTGAGTCTCTTTACATTTGAGGAGTATCCGAAGGACCTTCACATCTGTTCGGACACTCAATCATGCTTTTTTCTCTTCTTTGCTTGGAGTGTAGCTCGCGGGATGTAGAAAAAGTTGTTTTGTCCTTCTTTGTTTTTTGGATGTAGGTCCTCCTCACCTCCATGTCTTCAAGGTCCTTCCGAGCTTGTAGTGTATCTTCGATTTGCCATACATATCTATGTAGCCTAGCGAGTTCAAGCAAACATTCTTCGTGATGTGCATGAAGTCAAGCGAGTGGCGAACCTCCAAAACTTCCCAATCTGGCGAGTCCCAAAATATTGATTTCTTCTTCCATGTGGGTGCATGACCATCCTCGTTAGGCATGGGTATGCTTCCAAGACCCTTCCCAAATACTACTTTCAGATCCTTTACCATAGCAAACACATATGGCCCATTACGATGCTAAGGCTTACACAATTTCAGTTCCTGTTAAATTCTTGCCTTTCCACCTCAAAGCATATCGCTACGAAGAAACTGCGGTGGCCCATGTACACACTTGAGAGTTTTTCAGGTACATGCAATCCGTTTCATCTATGCACCGGGTGCGAGCTTTAAACCCTTTGACAGTTTGGCAGGACAGATTCGAGAAGCGAGCCAATCGTTGATTGTTACAAACAACAATGCCGCAGAGTTGAAATACTCTCTTTGTACTCATCCCAAACCCGTACACCATCCTCCCACAACTTCACAAGGTCTTCAACCAATGGTTTCAGGTAGACATCCATGTCGTTTCCGAGTTGCTTCAGACGCTTCGATCAACAATGGCATCATGATGTACTTCCGCTTCATGCATGACCATGGAGGAATGTTATAGATGCAAAGCGTCATAGGCAGTGCTATGGATGCTTCTCAAGCGGCCGAAAGGATTCATCCCATCGATTGCTCAACCCAAACCTTACATTTCGACCTCATTTGCAAAGTTAGGGTAAGCCCGATCGACTTTCCTCCACTGCGAGCCATCTGCAGGTGTCTAAGCATCCCGTCTTCCTTACGCTCTTCTTCATGCGGCGCATCATCTTGGCATGACCTTCGTTAGCAAGCAGGCGCTTCAGCAGGGGATCACAGAAATACCACAATACTTTGGCTGCGGTTCTCTTCTTCGTCGATTCCCATCAAATTCACCGGATCGTCACGCTGCACCTTATCTGGGATTCTTCGCTGCTGGACAAACCTCCAAATCGGCATACTCATTGCGATACAGGATACAATCGTTAGGACAGGCGTGTATCTTCCGTACTTGCAATCCTAAAGGGCAGAGCACTCGCTTCGCTTCATACGTAGATTCAGGTAGAGTGTTACCTTCGGAAGCAACTTTTACAGTGATAACAAACCATTGAATGCCTTATCTGACACACCGTTTTTGGCCTTCCATTGCATGAGCTCTAGTGTAGTACGCAGCTTTTTGTGGCCCTATCCACAGTTTGGGTACAAAGCAGTTCTGTGGTCCTCTACCATGCTCTGAAACTTCTTGTATTGTCTTTCCTCTGTGAACTCTCCCTCTCCGTCACGGAGCATCTGATCTAGCTCATCATCGCCAAACTCGTTGACTGTATCTTCCATGGACCCGTATTGAGTGGTGTCCGCAAGCATCTTTATTGGCTCTATCTTCCTCTTCTTCGTCTTCTTCGCCGTCTTCTGTCGAATCGCCTTTGTTTCGCCATGGTGGGTCCAGCAGTATAGTTTGCCATGAAACCTCTCGTGATCACATACCTCATAACCATCCATCGTTCGAGTGCTCCTTCTCATTCTTGCGGTCTCACATACGGACAACGTATGAAGCTTCACGGAGGCAAGAATGCAACGGCGGCGTCGAGAAACTCCTTCATGCCATCTCTGAACTCTCTTGACCGACGGTCCGCATTGTACATCCATTGCGGTTCATCTACGCCAATAAAATAATAACAACATCTATCACAATATTTAATTAAACCTAACTATGTCTAATAGTTTTGTATTTTTTAATCATTACGTATTCTTTTAACTAAAGCCAACTAATTATTTCTAATCTCTTTGCATTTTTTAAATAAAACTAACTAATTGTTACATGTTCATGCAAACCTTTTCTATCATTCCGCATTTAATTTTACTAAATAAAATTATTTTTACCTTTTCCCCACCATTGTAATTTTTCATCGTTTCACATTTATTGCATTTCATTCCATACACCAAACAATATATCACCTTAAGAAAAAAATAAGCCAACAACGAAACACTAATAATTCCCACGAGAACAAAACATGATTTCTCAACATCTAATGCACAAAAACATCAATATATAGGTGAGAAGGATGTCAGCAACATGTTACTCACCTTAGGAACAATTAATTCGAGACTAATAGCCTCAATTGAAAATTTTGGCAGCACCTCCCCCATGAACTCCGCTCTCGGCCCACCTCTCTGTCGGATCTGTGCGAGCTCGAGGAGGAAGATGGGGTTTAAATGCGCTAAAAGATGGGGTTTAAATGCTTGTGGGCGGGAAGGGGTCTCTACAAGCGGTTCTACATACGAACAGCTGCAGATCCCACCTATAGAAGCGGTTAGTGTCTCGAACCGCTTCTATATCTGAAGCGGTTCTAGACACGAACCGCTTAGAGATGGGACTCGAAGGGGTTCGTGTCAAGAACTGCCTAGAGACCCCTCCCGCCGCTTCTCGCGAACCGCTTGTAGCACGTAGAGTACAAGCGGTGCGCACTCTAACTCGCTTGTAATAGACCGGTTGTGAAGGCGGGTTACAGTAGTAGTGATTTGGCATATTCTCACCCAAATTTATGAAATTACTATAGAATTTTGAAATTTTTTTAAAAAAATTTATGCTGCTGAGATTTTAGATTCCGTCCCAATCAAAATCCGAAATCCCAGACAGGATTTCCGAAATTTCACTTATTTTTCCAACCTCGATCACGCGAGGAAAAGAGCCGCACAGCAGCAGTCCCGAGGCAAGCAGCACGGCACGTCTTTGTCTACCGGCGTGGAGGTGCGACGTGAAGAAGTCAGCGGTGGCAGATGCTAAGACGGACGCCATGAAGCTTTTCGGCGACTGTGCAGCGCAACGCAGCGAGCAACGCTCTCGGCGACAGCACAAGAAAAAGAAGTAGGCTAAAAAATGAACAGTTCGCTCCATATGCAACCGTAGCAACAATATGCTACAAGACGATGTTGTGCTGCGTGAGAACAGTAGGAGGCAAGAGAGAAAAATCTATAACCGCCCCCCCGGTTCCCATCCAAAGAGATTTTTCCTAGTTTTTTTCATCAACTTCAGTAATTTAGTTGAGCTATTAATTAAATCGTATTGTAAATTTTTGAATTTTTTTTAGGAGAGTTCTTAGAGCGTGACTAACCTACCATAAAAAAATTAGATTATAATCAAAGTTGTGCGATTTTTACAAAATTTGACAATGCTACTAATACGTTTAAAGCAACTTCAATACTTTAACGAAGCTACTAAATTTATAAATTCTTGAAAATTTTCTGAAGGCTTTGAGAGCATGCCTATGCTACCGTAAAAAATTTAGGTCATGATTAAACTTATATGATTTTAAAAAAAACTAACAGTCTTGCTAATGTGTTTAAAGTAACTTTGCAGATTTAATTGAGCTACCGAATTTGTAAATTATTGAAAATTTTTTAGAAGGGTCATAAGAGCATGCCTATGCTACTGTAAAATTTTAGGTTATGATCAAACTTATGTGATTTTAAAAAAAAATCTGACAGTGCTACTAATGCACTTAAAGTAACTTCACTGATTTAGTTGAGCTACTAAATTTGTAAATTTTTTGAGAAGGGTCCTAGGAGCATGTCTGAGCTACTTAAAAAAATAGATTATTGTAATTTTAAAACCTTTTACAAGAATATTTTTGAAAAAAATTCAAGGAGATATTTTTTATAGAGATCAACGCTTTTTGTTTCCTTTTTTTCAAAGGTATTTCTGAAAAAATTTTCCTCTCTCTATTAAAATCTCTACATGTCTCAGCGATTCTTTTCACCGATAGCAATACGTAGGCTCGCTTTGCATCTGGTATACATATACTGGGAGATTTAGAAGTCTCAACGTGGCAATTTTAAATTATGTTCCAAGATTCGATTCATATTGATCGTTAACCCACGCTTAACCTCAACGACTATTCTAGTGCCAAAACAAAATACAAAAGTTTGCCAATAGCATCATTGGTGCCACCCGGCGCCATGCCTAGGCGCCAATCCAATTCAGGCCAATGTGCCTAATATTGGTGGTATCAAGATGGGATTAATCATTAGCGATATCTTGACGATTTATCGTCTTCTATGAGTAACTGCGGTAAGATCCACATATATAGAGTCTAAGGTATCTTATAGCGGGAGAGGAGCTCGTGAACTTCTCAGAGGCGGAGCCACACTAGTGCTGGCATTGCGCAATGCTTGACGAGATGGAGTCCATCGAAAAAAATGGTACGTGGCAACTCATTGATTTACCTGCATGCCAACGTCCTATCGAACTCAAGTGGGTCTACAAATTGAAGAAAGACTCGCATGGTACCGTGATCAAGCACAAGACACTTCTGGTAGTCAAGGGGTACATGCAGTTCCTTGGCGTGGACTTCGACGAAGTGTTTGCACCAGCGACACGTCTGGATTTGGTCCACCTATTGATCACACTCGCAGCGCATCACGGTTAGCAGGTGCACCATATGGAAGTCAAGTCGGCTTTCCTCAACGGCGATCTCGAGGAGGATGTCTATGTCGCTTAGCCAGCTGGGTTCATCATTGATGGCAATGAGCACCAAGTATTAAAGCTTCGGAAGGCACTGTACGGCCTTCGGCAAGCGCCGCCTGCATGGAACACCAAATTGGACAGTAGCTTACTATCACTTGGGTTTCACCGGAGCGACTGCAATCACGCAGTGTACATGCACAACACCGGAGCGTCACACCAGATCTTCAAAATGAGTGACCTCGGGTTGCTTAGTTATTACCTTGGCATCGAGAAGCACCAAGATGTAAATGGCATCACCCTCAACCAAGCAGCCTACAAGCAAAAGATTTTGGAGAAGGCCATCATGGAAGGATGTAATCTAGTTCGCGTGCCAATGGAGGCAAGGCTCAGGTTGAGCAAATCAAGCACTAATCCTCCCACCGATGCCAAGCTCCACAGAAGCATCATGGGGAGTTTGCGCTACTTAGTGCACACTCGACCTGACATCACCTACTAGGTGGGTTATGTGAGCAAATTCATGGAGGCTCTGATCACCGAGCATATGAGTGCCGCGAAGCATTTGCTGCACTACATCGCTAGAACACGCCGCTATGGGTGCCACTACAACAAGGCCGGCGATGCTCAGTGTTTGATCAGCTATAGTGACGCAAACATGACCGGGGACATTGACGACTGGAAGAGCATGACTGGTGTTTTCTTCTTCCTTGGACCATGCCCTATTAGTTGACAATCGTAGAAGCAGAAGGTAGTGGCCCTCTCTTCGTGCGAGGCTGAGTACGTTGCTACGACGACGGCAACGTACCGAGGGCTATGGCTCGGTCATTTGCTTGGTGACTTACTGGACCGAGAACACGTTGCCGCCACGCTCCTTGTTGATAACAAGTCTGCAATGTAACTCAGCAAGAATCCGGTTTTTCATGACCGGAGCAAGCATATTGACACCCGGTATCACTTCATTCGAGAGTGTGTCGATGCAGGAAAAGTCATAGTGGATTACGTCAACATGGAGAAGCAGCTGGCGGATATTCTTACTAAGCCGCTTAGGCACATTAAGCTCCAGGATCTATGCGCTCAAATCGGTATCATCGAGATAAAGAAGCAGAGCAACATGATTAGGGGATAATTTGTTAGACTTAATCCTGTTGCTACGGTCTTCTTCTCGGATCATGTAAATGTGTATGGCAATTTTGTTTCTCTAGCCCTTTTTTGCTTGTCCGATTCTCTTTTGGAATCAGTTGGATTTTTTCCTATATAAGCAGGACCTATGTACTCTTTCGAAATCAAGAAATCTAAAAACGGTGCAATTTGAAACACCACAAATTAAAAGACTTTCTTCCTTACTAGCATCAAAGAAAAAATCTATCATCGAGGAGCCCCAGGCCCCGGGCTTTCATTTGTGCAGAAGTTTTTGGTCGGCCTTGAGCAGCGACCTGCCTGTGCAATGCGAAGGGGAGATAGCTAAATATGTTAAGACACACTTGAGTTGCCTAAGACGAGGTGATCAAGATGCGAGAACGAGGAAGAAGGGACGAGGAGGTGGTTTACTTGGATCGAGGAAGTACACCGTCCGTGCGACATGGGAATACACGATGACCACAGTCAACGTAAAGTCAAAGGCTGTTCAGCAGTGCATACATTTTTTTCCCCTTCATTGCATGTTAATATAAGACATGGCTTGACATTTCAGCCCAAAAAGGACATGAATTGTAAGCCGATGAATTTTATGTATCACAACAGTTTTTTTTGGGTGATGAAACACAAAAGCTTTATGTGTCATCGTATTAAAGATAAAGAAGTTGAATACAACATGGTGAGTAGATCAATCAAAAACATGAAAAAGGTTCTCAGCCACTAAAGCCAACATCCTCTGGAGCCAAAAAGCTTCAGGTGCTGTACACCGATGTCAAGTACATCTTCATCGTGCTGTACACGGATGTCAATGGAGATGGTGAGCTGAAGCATACGATTTTTTTTTTGACATTGTCAAGCTGAAGAAGTATTTACTGTATTTCTGCTCTTTACTTGGTTTGTAATACTAACAACAGTCCTCTGTTATAGGTGGCACATTTGCGCACAACTGGCTTATATCTCGGTGCGCAAAGATACAGCTGGTCCTGAAACAGCCGGTGGAGGATTCGATGGTGTCAAATTACAGCGTAGAAGCGTCGAGCTCGCAGCTGAGGAGAGCGCAGTGGGTGAAGCAGAAGCTCGAGTCCAGCAAGGCAGCCAAGATTGCCCTCTTCACCATTACAATCCTCGGCACATCCATGGTGATGGGCGACGGAACCTTGACACTGGCAATTTCTGGTAACAGGATCAATGAAAGGGAGAGTTAACAGTATGAGTTTGTTGTGATCAATTTGCATAATACCAATGTGTTTTTGTTCACGGGTGTTCTGCAGTACTCTCTGCAGTGAGTGGGATCAGAGAGAGCGAGTTTAACTGAAAGTATGTGGAAAGAGGCCCTGCATGTGTGATCGTTGAATAGTTGTCACCATGTGTTCGTCACGTAATAAGATATCGGTGGCTATTCTGTTCGTCCTCTTCTCGGTTCAGCGTTTCGGGCCGGATAAGGTCGGCTTCTCCTTCGCTCCGATCATCTCGGCGTGGTTCGTTCTTATTGCCGGCCTGGAACTGTACAACATTGCCGCATACGAGATCATCGTTCACCGAGTCTTCAATCCAATTTACATAGTGGATTACTTCAGAACGAATTGTGCGTCAAAGGTGTAATTTTTTTTATTACAAAAATCGCTATTGCAAAGATATCTGTTGCCTGCAATCTGAATGCACTGTCGTATGCAACATGCGCAGTAGGTATCTATGCTGACCTTGGCCATTTCAATATCAGGGCCATTGAGGTAACAGTCACGTCTATGCTTCTTGCTTCACAATTTTATTTAATACTCCTCCTAACTGTACATCTAATTTCAAAGGCAGCAATTTTGTCGCCCCGGTCTCGGAACAGTCATATCTTATAACGGTTTCTGTATTTTCGACTACAGATCAGCTTCAACGCCGTCTTGTTCCCGTCGGTAGCGCTATGCTACCTGAGGAAATTCCGGGAGAACGTTGCAGACACTTTGTACAGATCTATCCCAGGTATAAACAACTTGAACTACAACTTCGCTTCTACGAAATGAGTTAGTTTGTAAACATAAGCACAAGTCAGATGGAAGTACTCTCTGTACTGCTGCCGCGCCAATGTTCTGGCCAACCTTCATCATCGCCATTCTTTCTTCTATCATTGCACCAGGGTTCGGGTGATCCATATATGTACATTCCTAAATTGAACTTTCTGATGGGGCTGGCTAGTATTATAGTTACGATCGCCTTCCGAACAACCACCGAAATCTGCAACGCTTGTGGTAAGTAATTAACTAGCAAATTAATGATGACATACTCATGTTTGTGGCTTCGAATACAACACTAATAATAAGAGCACGTATCTGATGTGGTTGCGGTGATGCGCAGGGATCTGCGTTTTGACCGTGTTCTCGATCACTACCCATCTGATGGCCATCGTGATGCTGCTCGTGTGGAAGAAGAACATCGTCTTCATCCTGCTGTTCTACGTACGAAGTGTTCGGCTCCATGGACCGGAGCTGATCTACCTCTCCTCCATATATACTGTCTAAGACTCTAAGTTCGTCCAGGGTGGGTACCTGCCCTGCTTCTCGCTCGTCCTGATGGCGCTGATGGTGACGTGGCACTACGTCCACGTGAAGAAGTACTGGTGCAAGCTGGACCACAGCGTCCCCACCGACGAGGTGACGGCGCTGCTGGAGAAGCACGACGTGCGGGCGTGCGGCGGATCCCCGGGGTGAGCCAGCTGTACTCGGAGTTTGTGCAAGCGACATGCAGGAGGAACCCGAGGAGTTCGCGAGGTTCCTCATGGAGAGGCTGAAGGCGTTCGTCCAGCACGAGAGCGCATTTGTGCGGAAGAAGAAGCCGGAGGACGACGAGGAAACCTAAGGAGTTTCGGAGGCGCATACGAGGCCAAAGCGATCCTCGCGAGACGCCGTTGTGCACAGCGAGGAGGTGATCGAGCCGCCGGGGGTGGCCAGCCATGTGGGGAGCATCGGCAGCTCCCACTCGATGCGGTCGGTCGAGGAGGAGAAGACGACCGATCGATGCGGAGATGGAGCGAGGGTGGTGTACCTGATGGGGAAGCCAACGTTATAGAGATCACGTATGAGATACAGGGATCACGTACACATTCTTGAGGTTGAGGAAGAACTTGATGGAGGGGTACAAGGTGCTGTCCATTCCGAAAGACCAGCTGCTCAAAGTCGGTATCACGTATGGGACATAGGGATCACGCGTGAGTTGAGACTAACCTAGTATTTCTTGTTGCATGGTACTGATCTCAAGGGGTTCAGTTCAGTGCCACTGTTGACTCAACTGAAGGGCATCTAGGTGCTTTAGAGCTTTGGCAGGAGGGCTTTCTTTTAGTTTTGTACACAAAGTACATGGTGTTGTCAGAAATTCAGAATGTGTTGATTAGGATGGACGTAGGACTTGGATTAGTGTGTGTAATTCTTCATGTTGTTCAAGTTGTCCTAGGAGCATGCAAGCAAAGGCCATGACTTCATGGCCAGTTTGGCATCGTTGGGAAATGAGAATAGGCAAGGAAATTAAGCGAGACTTCAATTCCCAAGGGAGGCAGGGAATTGAATTCCCTACATTTAAGTTGTAAACTCCCATTCCCTTCTCCAATTCCCACCAACCAATCAAAAAGATTTTATAACCCATCTCTCTCAATTCCCATTCCCTTCCGTCAATTCCCTCCAACCAATCACCCTCTAGAGGAACAAAAGAGCACTGTCCTGCTTTATGGACAATGCCAGGTGCAATCATGCAAATCAATTTATTTTGAGCATAGATCAGATTAGCATTAAAAGTTCCAGAAATATTTGTGAAAGTAGCTCTCAAATGGAAACTAGTCTTAACATACGAGAATAATGCCTTTGTGCGAATCCGCTTGGCGTTTGGTTCGTCAGAACCCATGCATCTTTCTATAGTTCTGTACAGATATAAAGAAGGCTGTTACATGCCTATTGCCACAGCAACAGTTTGTTATGGGTCTGGACAATGTTTACTACCGACGCAAGAAGCAGAAAGGCCAATCCAGGATTGCTTCTGGCGAAGGAAACTAGACTAGGA
The DNA here is from genome assembly GCA_036346375.1 of Guadua angustifolia. Lineage (NCBI taxonomy): Eukaryota > Viridiplantae > Streptophyta > Magnoliopsida > Poales > Poaceae > Guadua > Guadua angustifolia. The sequence goes on from JAYEVE010000993.1 coordinate 22,336, forward strand.
GTCCATCGCTAGTTAGTTATTATCTTTCCAGTTTGTTAAGTTATCTAGTCCAATAAGGAAGTTTAGATTTTTATTGTTAGTTACCAAAACTATGTACTTCTATAAGTTCGGCTGAAATCAATAGAAAAGGCAGACAGTATTTGCCACAAATTACCTTGGCGGTGTCTTCCGATTAACAAGACCGGTGGCTCCGTTCGCCAGTTATCCGTCGAGTCGCCACTACGGCCTCGACGTCCACTTCCGCTCGCGCCAGTCTCCGGCCGGGAACTCGTCTGTATACGCAGACACACAACGCAGTTCTGCTATGTGCATGTACAGAAATTTGCAGCTGCAGCAGTTTATAAATGACGACTTGAGAGAACTGAATCAAAGGCATGATGTAGAAAGTTTGTGCCATGCTAATGCTATGGATGCAAGACAAATAAGAGACAATGGGAACTTGCTGCTTCCCTTAGTTTTGCAGAGTTTTGGGCTTGGTGTGTGACATGCTATCAGCATTGTTTTGGTGAGTTTCCAGTGAGAATATTCTGCGGAAGGTAATGCATGGACTCGGGGGGCCAAACCCATCATGTTCATATATATTCCTTCAGTAATTGTGTTACAGACAAGGGATAACATTGACTGTCATGGAATGTGAATTTCATTTAGTTCAGTCCTAAATTAGTATTATTTCCGTAAGATGAAAGTCACTTTTCATTTTAGATAAAAAGATCAAAATACTATTCCTCTGACTTCTGAATTAAGTTGTAGCTTGGTTTCAAATGCGTGAATTTAAGCCAAATTCGGGTATATTTTTTGGAACTTTCAGTTTATGGTATATACCCGTCTATAACAATTCAGGCGGAAATAACTTAAATTGTGTAAAAAAAAAATCAAAGCATCAATATTCTCACACTGGAAAAAGGTTACAAATCAAAATTTATGGTCAAGAGTTCACATATTCAGATTTACCACAGATAATGCCTTTAAGGATTATGAGCATGCTAAGGTAGGATTGAATTCATATTGTCAAACTGAAATAGATACAGTTTGAAATAATATTAAAAAGGGTTGAATCAAATTATCGACATTCTGCACTGCTGAAGACAGCAAACAATCATAAGTATGGCCATCTCAAGTGTAAATATTTCAAAACTGACATTCAGTTCCATTACAATATTGTTACAGGAAGGATAGCTTCATCACACATCGAGCCTTCCGTGATGCCTTAGCTGAAGATAACTCCAGAATTAACCAAAGCCTTGCTGCCATGGTGGGAAGTTTGCATGGTCAGCAGCAGGACATCTTTTCACACACAAAGCCTAGTGTGAGCTCTTCACCGACTGATGTAGTTGGAAGCTTTTCTACTAATAAACAGAGTTCAGATAACCACCTGAGACCTTTATCTCCTTATGCTCTCATTGCAAGAAATACTTCATTATTCTCCAACCAGATGTTACCAAATGATTCTAGTATTCCATTAGATGGGAGTGAATCAAGCTCTCCTTACATGTCCATGAGCTCCATACATGTCGGCAACAGCCCTGCTACAGAAAACAGTAGAGATGGGAGCAAAGACCAGTGAAGATCCTATATCGCCATTACTTCTAAAAGGTTTCCTGAATTATTTATCTACCGCTAGAGATCATATTGATATATCTTCTGGAACCCTAGGGAGCTCAACAGCTAATAGTGCAAGCAAGAAGACTGCTGAAGACAACAGCTCCTAGATGAATGATCAAAGTAATTTTCTGACCAACTCACCATGGGGTGGTAGCTGCATGAGACCTATTACAGTGCCTTGGATTGGGATTCCACCATTTCCACGAGGGCAGAAAATGGAAGTTCTAACATGGTTCATGAGGGTCACATGCAGCAAAATGCACATGAATACATTTTGAGGGTTCCAGATGTGGGACTAACCCAAGACTTTCTAGGTTTAGAAGGCAATGGTAATGCCAAGATGAGTGCTGACACCTACAATGAGGATGTGACGGCATTAAGCTATTCTGATGGGCAGCAGAAATCTAGGCAAGATACGTACCCTTACCATCAGTAGTCTCATGACTACCACCCCGGAGAAAAACATTTGGTATTCATAAGCACAAATAGTATACTTACTACAATAGCTCAGGTTTCAGCTAATGTTATCGGTAAAAATTGCTTCAGTAGCTGGCACCACACTGTAAACCTTATTGTCTAATTGGAAATAGGGTTAGGAGACAATTTTATTCATGAAATTCTGAAGGGCAGCACAGCTGAATCTCAACTGCATCTAAGAAACCTTGCTGCTGCACCCAGTGTGGCTCTAAGGAAATATTGTATTTTGATTCAATAAGAACGAAATGATTTCCAAAATTATGGTCATGAATGCAGGACTGCAGAGTGCAGAACAACGTATTTGGTCGAACAAATAATTGGAGTTTGTAATGTTACAACTTACTAACTTCACTGCTGAGAAATATCTGAGCAACAAACAACAGAGTTGCCTCTCAAATGAGAAAAGAACAGAAGAAATTCTACTCTGCTTCAACAAAGATGCACCTCTTTGGAAAATGTGTGGAAAGTGGCACCTCTTTAAGCCTATCTTTTTCAGCACAGAGCAGAATAAATATGCATAATCCTTTACAGAAGATCTTGGCTACTCTTCAAGTACCATTGTGATGTCACTGGCACATAAACAGGCATTCTTTAAAGTTTAAGAAAAAAATGTAAAGATACAAGCATTTAAGTCAATTGTGCGTGCAGGAAGGTTGTACACAATACCGCGCTGAATATCCCACACCTGAGGCTAACACAGATAAACTGATCAGGCGTCATCCATCACAAGCCCTTCCGCCAGACCGCCATTCCCAGAAATATGCTTGCATTGTATCTTGATTTGCCGCGTTGCCAACATTAACAACGGGGATTACCTTCTGAGGTCTCTGAAACAAGCCAACAAAATATTGACATAAAATTGTAAGACATCAAAGCAACTACTACAATAATGTAACATCAGATTTGAGGATTTACCTTCACAAAAAACCTAAGCTTGGTGAAACTTGAGTGCTCGCAATAAGGTACACCTACAAGGAGAAAAAATTAACATGAAAGAACTCGTATTGGGCGAAATTCATGTGCAAGTTTGGAATAGCTGAAACTGATAACATAATTTTCATCATGCACCATCTGATACAGATCGGACAAGAATGAGGTTAATATAGAATCACCATGTTGCAGTTAGACTCAGAATTTGAAACCACTATAATGAGTGTTTTTGGTAGATACACATTCTCGTTACCAATGCTATATGCCCCAACAATAATGAGTGTTTTTGGTTGCTTCTGTAGATATCTTTGTGCTGTCCTCACAACAAAATCAATATCATCCTCCTGGGGAGGGAACCTAAAGATGTGACAGGTTTGGCAAAGTAATCATTAAAGAGAAAAATGATTAAAGTGCAATGTTGAAAACTCACTTGTATTTACGATTGCAATAAGTTAGTGTCCAGGTAAAGTAAATTTATGCGGTCTCTTTGGAGGAGTGGTGCAATTGCACGGATGTTGATGCTCTAAAATCCCCAGTGTGGAGATAGGTCTTTCCATCAGTAAGCGTCCAACATGGTAACTAACACTCCCTCTATAACATACTCGGTGTCAAGCTCCAAAGGACAAATGTACCTGCGAACATCAATTTGAACACTTGGTAGTTAGTAGTAGTAGTAGTAGTACTACAGCTAGAACATTAGAGGAATCATCATGACCAAACCCTAAAAAAGAAGCCTTACAAAGAACTACTGATAGGCACATTTTCACGAAGCGAGTAGCGACTAGCGAATGCAGTACAATAGACAGGACCATGGCACCACTTCTTGGTTAACCCACCGCAATGATCATGATGAAAATGGCTGATAAAATAGGCGGAGCACCCCTCGACCGCTCCATACCGAAATGCATCAACCGTGAATGGTGTACCTCTGTTCGTTCAATTTGCAGATATACATGAGAAAAGACTGACTGAGTAAAACTAAGCATGAGCATACCAACAATTCAATGCAGTAATAGATTAAATTCCATCATCGTAACAATTTACCAACGGATTCTAGTAGTACAAACTCGCAGCCGTCGTCGCAATTTATCAATGGGTTCGTGATGGCAGGAGCGGCGCTTACCGGGAATCTTCTTGTAGAAGGGGCAAGCAAGGGGCTTCCTGGCCCCCACTCCTCCTCCAAGCCTCCCCGCCTCCGCTTCTTACCGGACCAAGCACCAGAAGGAGAGGGAGATGAGGTGGAAGCCCAAGCCCCAGCGCGGACCCCCTGCGACGCCTCTTCCTGCCGCGGCTTCTCGATTCCCCACACCTGGAAGAGGCTCCACTGCACGAGCAAGCCGCCGCCCTTCGACTTCGCCCCAGAGGCCGCCTCCGGCTGGTGCGGAGGAGGGGCGCGCATGGAGGACCAGTCGGTGCCGCTGCGGTAAAAGTAGTGGGCGAAGCTGCTGGTAGTGGGCCAGTGGCAGTGGGGGAGAATCGAACGTCTTCTGGGGCTCGAGGAATTTCCCCCACCGCTCTCTCCGTCTCCCCTTGCTTCCCCCCTTCGTCGCCAGCTCTCCGACTCCGCCACTGCTCTTCCTTCCCCTCGCCATCGCCGCTGCCGTCGTCGTGTGGTGCTCGAGTTATTCAAGTACAGGTTAGTTGGCTACGCTCGGTTGGTTTGGTTAGTCAGTCGGCGCTTAGCTTTGCATCTGATTTGTCACGCTCGCCAGCGCCCTTGGTTAATTTTGCTACAGAATCATCGAGTGGAGGAGTTCCGATGCCACAATTAGATTGATCGATTGATTCGTTGTTAGCCCTATGAGATCTGAGAAGCTAAGGAGATTCATGATGTCACACATCGAGACTGTTAACTCACTTTCAAATGGTACATATGCACGCCTGCCCCATGCTTGATGAAATGCCAGTGTTGCAAGCTTGTCCCCGTTTGAGTTTCCTCGTCGGTGGCCAACTGCTCTGCCTCCTCAGCATCTTCGGTACTAAACTATGTTTGTTGTCTCCCTATGCCCTGCCGGTAGCTGCGACTGCTAATGTACATGCAACTGAAATCTTTTTAAGTTTCAGCCGATTTTCCTCATCCTTGGATCAGCTTGGAGGTTCGTGCTCCGACGAACTCGTCTTCCATCTCTTGTGTCACTGCCGCTCGCCACCGCTGGGCTAGGACTTGGGTTCATCGGTTAGGAACAGATACACTCTCCATATAAGAAGATCAGTTAGTAATGCTCGTACATCAGTTCCAGTTATACATAATTAACAAATGGTAGTGATGAGCTTATGAAGCACAACACGTAGCTATATATGTGTGTGTTTTTAAGCACAAAATTCTGATCAAATGCCAATTAACATTACAAACCACATTTTATAATTAAACACTGGGTTCTTATATCACGCCTCACATAAACATTACATAGTTTACAATTAAACAGGGCAAACATAAACAATCAAACAAAACATAGAAAAGCTGACACTCCAATAGTATTTGGGAACAAGCTTAATTGCACGTTAAACAAACGGGTTTAGTTGTCCCTGGATAGCTGGCCAATAAACTGGTCCACAATCAACCAGGGCAAGTAACCTTTTATTTGGAAATACTATATGTATAAAGCACACAACCATTGGTAGCACTCGCAAAACATGCATGTATGGAGAGGCACGAGATGGGCATTATGAAATCTGTATGGACGAATGGGTGGCACAAGGGTATAATAGGTGACATATATGGTAAGTATGCATGGTAGAGTGTTGATAATAAGTAGCTGTCTAGGACTTTAGGTAGTATGCGGTAGTGAATGATTGATGAACAAAGCATGTGCTGACAGAAGTCTCATACCACTTAAGGATGCTTGGATCGTATATTGATCAGCTTCAGTATGATTCATCTGAGATAGCTCTTGATCACAGAGCTCTCATCGAAGGAGGCAAACTCTGGGGGATGCTTGGGGACGTAGCTATTGTGGTACAAGGGTGGGGCCCAGTGGAGCTTGCGCCACCAACTCCTCTCCCCATTCACCTCCACCATCCTCGGCTGATCTTCAAGGCGCGGCAGCCGGCGGAGGCTCCAACACCCCCGGACGTAGAGCTCCTTCCACATCGGCGCAGCTATAGTAGCATTGTCTTTACAGAGGTGTTGCAGTTGTGGTAGCTCCTGGAGGCGTATCCTTTGGAGGCGTGGGAGATGATACAGATCACGTTGATGACCAGAGCCGTAGAAGATTTTCTTGAGGTTGTTACAGAACAGGATGACAAGTGTTGTGAGACTTGGTAGCCCAGATGCACATGGCAAGATGTCCTGCATTCTTGGGCAGTCCTCGAAGTGCAGATGCTTTAGTGAACTAAAGACACCAGCATCGTCTCCCTGGAAAAAACTAACAAGAGTTTTGAGACTATAGATTTTCACATTTTGTAGATTGTTCAAGCTTTTTCCTGAGTAGAAAACTTGTCTCATTTGATAGCACCACCGAAGCTCACATTCTTCCAGCTCGTCGAAGCCACTCAGATGATAAAGGCTTTGAACAGAAGTATCACATGTCATAGATATCGACCTGGTGACTTGTAGAAGAAAGTTTATACCATCAGGATGCCTATTCATGGTTGAGATCTGCACGTGACGCTCTGTTCGGCGAAGGGGAGCTATCATCGGTGACACCATAGCAGCCACTTCTGTCTTGTAGCTGCTGTATACATCCATATAAATAGATTCCTTTTGTACCAAGTGCTGCAGCTTGCTCTCTAGCATGCCTTCTTCATCTGGCAACTGCCTGATATTTGTATTGCATGGTGCAACTTGAACGTTGAACGATTGGAAAAACTGTCCATTCCTTACTAAATCCATAGCATTGTAATTGAAGCTATGGAATAATCGGGAATCATTGATGCACACATGAGCAACTTGATTGGAATAATTACCATTTCCATTTGCACAGTGATCCAAGCAAAACACATCCGGGAGTCGTTGCAGCTCATGCCAAGGGAATCGCCTCAAAGAAGGAACACCTATGAGAAGCAATCGCTTAAGCTGGGGCATATTAGGGATGTCGGCAGGGAGCTCCTTGATAGCAGTAACAGACAGGTCCAGGTCGTCCAAAGCACTAAGGTCCCTCAAGTCAACAAACTCGAGCTTTCTACATCCGTGCAAGGACAAGCACCTTATGTGAGGTGCACAGATTAGTGAGAAGGATTTAAGGGTAGGATGCCCATCCAATTTTATCTTGTCCACCACAGTCGACTCCCATCCTTCGATGTGAAGCTCTATCAAGCCATGGGACCTAGAGATTGACCCTGGGAATGCAATCAATTTCTTGTTGTCAATAAGCTTGAGTGATTGAAGCTTCTTCATTTCTTCAAACATCTTCTCAGGGAAAGATTTTATTTGAGTCCCTGTGACCTCAAGTGTTGTTAGGCTGAGCAGTGCAGCCATGGAAGGGGGCAGTTCCACAAGGTTGGGACATTTGACTAGGATGAGCACTTCAAGATTTGACATGTCTTGGAAAAAGCTTAGTGGGAAATTAGTTACTTGTGAATGCGACATGTCGAGGTGTATCAAATTTCTCTTTTGATTGCCCATATCTTGCGACAGATGAGAAAAAGGAACTCCATTCATATCAAGAATTTCAAGCTGGCATAGAGTGGACAGTGGTGAATAGGAAATACTATTGGTTGCTGGCTCCGTAGTATTAGTTGTGGAGGAACTGATTAATAGAGTTTTGAGATCATGGCAGCCTCTGAGTGAAAGCAATCGAAGGTTCAGTAGACAACCGATTGAAGGAGGGAGTGATTTTAGTGGGGTATAGGAGATATCAAGAACATGAAGGAAAACAGAGTTTGGGCAAGAAACTATCAAGTTTGGAAAATAAGAACAACTGTTGCGAGCAACCTCTCAGAATAAGTGTGGTTGGGCCATTGGTTTTCTCGCTCAACCTTAGTCGGCTTACATGCCATCCTTGGTCATCCATGAACCAGATCCACTGTAGCTGCTCCATGTACTCCTTGCCGTCAATAAATGTGTTTACTGTGAGGAGCTCTCCAATGAGACCATGGTATGTCAAAAATTGTGCGGCAGTTTCAAAAGCCGCATCAGCTTCAGTTGCTGGGGAAAAGGGTAGCTGCAGCAAACAATACTCCCGGAATGCTTGGAGGATGACATTTCCAACTTGATGTATATCATCGTACTTGTTGGGGTAGCTGCCGGCCTCCTCCTCTGTACTTTCTTGGGCTCTTGGTTTAATTGCAGTAAGGATGCCTTGGGCTGCCCATTGACAGATTAGCTCATCCGAAGTAATGGACGGTGCATTGTTATTACTCTGAAGATCTCTATCACCGTGAATAATATCTCCCTGCTGTGGCGGTGGATGTTGGGGAACAAGGAGTAGCATGGCGTAGTGAAAACACCCAATGGCCACGCGGTGGCAATACCGCTCGTCTTGGTGGCAAATCATGTCGGAGATGAACTTGGCCGATTGGTGCAGTGCGGAGAGGATAAGCACCAGGATATCATCTTCATCTTCGCTGGAAAAGTGGAGTACTTGGTGATCTCGCGACTTGCTCCTGTCGCAGACTTCTCGGGAGGCGGTGGAAATCAGCCTTTCCACGAATGATGAGGAAGCCCCACCTTCACTGGGAAAGTAATGGCCGGCTCGATAGGCTCGTAGAGGTTGTCAACCACCAGCAGGTACCTCTTGTCGATCAGCTGCGTGAAGATCCGAGGAACTATTGTGTTCCGCACGTGATACGTCAATCTCCCAATGAGATCGTTCATCCCGTAGGTGTAGTACCGTATCTAGGGGTGAAACCGGGTCGGATACGGGCGGATATTGCTCGTCCCGTATCCTAACCCATATTTTTTTCGGGATTCGGAGTCGGATACGGATGTCCCGGATACGGATACGAATTCGGATTATTCGGGATTCGGATACAGAGCGGATACCTGACGGATTCGGGTCGAGATCGGATATCATAAACGGATAGTAGTATAGTACATAATTATATACGTAAAAGAACGAATAAAGCATTAACCTTACAACATTAGCTTAAAGTCATAATTATTTCAACGTAGGATAGTAGTATAGTTAGAGGTGCAATTTAGTGACTCAACTAATTCCAGTAATTTGAATAGAAAAGAAGTTTATCAAATAAGTTAAACAAATCAATTTAGGTAAAAGCATTATGTCATCACTCTATTTGTTTGTTGATAGATTTGTTGAAGTTCACGCTCAATAACAAAGTAGTGTTTTTTAGTGTCAGTATCAAACAACTATTTTATCTATCCAATAATGAACCAAATTAATGGAAGAATAACTGATTTTATCCGGATATCGGGTCGGATATTTACCGGATATCGGGTCGGATATTGCTCTTCCCATATCCTAACCCGTATTACATGAGATTTTTCGGATACGGATCGGATATTGCTCTTCCCATATCCTAACCCATATTACATCGGATTTTCCGGATACGGATACGGATAACATCGGTACGGATTTTAAACGGATTCGGGATCGGATCGGACGGATATTTTCTGTCCCGTTTTCACCCCTAACCGTATCTCCTCGTCGTGTTTCTTGAGCTGCTTGTATTGTTGGTCGAGCAGGCCGAGCTCCTCTGCCACCGCGGCGGCCAGCTCGTACTCGATCATCCTCATGTCGAGGTCACCTTCCTCAGCTCCTCGGGCGGCTTCTTCAAATTCCTTCCTCAGCTCCACCTTTATTACGGGATGAAAGCGCCAGCCCTTCCCCTCCACGCCGATGCTTGAAATGGCCCGTCTGAAGGAAGCTGTCGGCCCCACCCCCACATTCCAACCCACAAAAGGATTGCAGACCTTTTCTACCAGTGTATGGTATGCGACCGTGCGCCGCCGGTATTCTTGCAACCTGGCCACAGAAGAGAAGAGAAGAGAAGAAAAAAAGCAGTTAAGAAGACAGATCAACGACAGCTGGCCGGCCGGGGGTACGATTAACGCCAGCCCGCCCGCCCGGTGCATGCATGCGCTCCTTATTTTAATCCATGCTCTGCTATTTAATTTGTCAACAAAGAAGGAAAAAAGAAACTAGGATAAAATAGGAGCAACGGTGGATTAATCTGTCAACATAAAAAACAATACTCACGCTCGATGGGATTAATTCCCTCGGGAGTAGCTACAGTACTCAGGCCACATTTTGTTGTGATGGATTATGAAAAACACACGACACACACGCGCGATATGATCTGGGTGTTTGGCTAGCTGTCCTTTTCTTACTCAAATTGAAACGGATATATATTACTGAAGTCCAGATCGAACATCTGAGATGATACATGAAAGGACAACTATTGCGTAATTTGTCTAATACGTTTTACTACTACTTGAACTTTCTAGGGCCCATTTGCGGTTGCTGGACTATGGAATCTACTTAGTAATATGTATTATGCTAATATTATCATCTGTGCTTTGTTGCAGATTTTTTTGGTCAATGATTTTTAAAAAGCCCCTGTAATGCCAAACGGTGCCTTTTTCAACTATGCTTGTTGGCAATCTAAAATCACTATTTTAAAAAAGGAACTCCCAAACTTCAATACCCTCTTGAAAAATACAACACCAAAAACAAAGCATCCCATGAGAAAAAAACTATCTCACCAAGAAATTGGAACACATCATAGCATAAAAAAATGCGAGATCCTTCCATTTACAATGGCCGGTAGGGGAACCGTGGTTTCTCATAGTGTTGCAAAAAAAAGTGGTATATAAGCCATATTATTCAACATCAAAAATGCAAAATCGCTAACCCAATTCAACTGAGCTATGCATTCCATTAATCAGTGCATTGGATTGTCTTAGTTGACTTAGCCATGCATCCTACTAACTAACTAGTAAATGTGGTTCATTGTTTGTACATGAATCTTTTTTTCTTTATTTTAGTTATAACATTTCAGACTGTGGTTTTAAAATACTATGACATCGAAACAAATCCTAAATGTTATTGATAGGTCTACTAGAAATAACTATTTAAAATTAGTCAGTAAAACTAATCTATGTTAGGATGCTGTTGGAAAAAATAGACGGATAACCGATAATTAAGGTCCTTTGTGAATTTAAAAAGTTTCGTAAACAAGGAGGTTAATAATCATACCAAAAGTTAATATCTTGTAGATCAACACGGAATCCATCCAACGAAGATGATGATGATGTTACCATGACTGGTACTGGATCAAGATTCTTACTTTACACAGTACCTGTAAGCACAATAGGTGATTTTAATTAGTTGTAAACAAGGAATCACACATCACCATTAGCGTAAAAGGACAACTTTTGCGTAATTTGTCTAATACGTTTTACTACTACTTGAACTTTTTAGGGCCCGTTTGTGGTTGCTGGACTGTGGAATCTACTTAATTAGTTATATGTATTATGCTAATATTATCATCTGTGCTTTGTTGCAAATTTTTTTTTGGCTAATGATTGTTAAAAAGCCACTGTAATGCCAAACGGTGCCTTTTTCAACTATGCTCGTTGGCAATCTAAAATCACTATTTTAAAAAAGGAACTCCCAAACTTCAATACCCCCTTGAAAAATACAACACCAAAAACAACGCAACCCATGAGAAAAAACTATCTCACCAAGAAACTGGAACACGTCATAGCATAAAAAAAATGCGAGGTCCTCCCATTTACAATGGCCGGTAGGGGGAACCGTGGTTTCTCATAGTGTTGTAAAAAAAAAGTGGTACATAAGCCATATTATTCAATAGCAAAAATGCAAAATCGCATGAATATATGGGTATATACACCATCTTAACCCTCAAAAGTGCCTCAAAATTCATGCAAAAAAATTATTCAATAATTAGAAGATGGGATGATGGTTTGAATTTTTAAAATGTTTGCCTCAATCTCGAGATACATTTTATGGTGGTGGTAGTACACATACCCACATGTACATATGAAAAAACAATATTCTATTCAAGAGCTATGATTCCAAAAGTTATGGTTTTCAGACTATGGTTTTAAAAAAACTATGACATCCAAACAAATCCTAAATGTTATTGATAGGTCTACTCGAAATAACTATTTAAAATTAGTCAGTAAAACAAATCTATGTTAAGATGCCATAAAAAATAATAGATGGATAACCTAAAATTAAGGAACCGACAATTAAGGTAATTTGTCTATTTAAAAAGGTTTGTAAATGAGGAGGTTAATAATCATACCAAAAGTTAATATCTCGTAGATTAACACGAAATTTGTCCAACGAAGATGATGATGTTGCCATGACTTTTGTTTGGTACTGGATCAAGATTGATTCTTAATTTACACAATACCTGTAAGCACGATCGGTAGGTGATTTTAATTAGTTGTAAACAAGGAATCACATCACCATTAGCGTAAAAGGGAAATAATTTTTTTTCTAGAATACATATTTTGTATAATTTTTTCTCAATGTTTTAAATCATGATTATCACGATGACAAGGTAAAAAAATCATGAATAGCAAGAACTATTGCGAGGCTATCCTACCTAGTTGTTTTAACTAAAAATTTTAGTTATATTTATGTTAGTGCTATATAAGATACTATGTAAATAAAAAAAAGGAGTAATCACTGTTCAAGAAAAAAATATAAAATTATAGTACCTTCTAACTTGTTCGAGAAAAAAATCAAAATTATAAATTGCAAAGAGAAGCTCTGGCCTGTTTTGGTGAAAATCTCTCTGTTTGGTGCTTGTGATTCTTAGATGGCTTAAGGATTCCTGTGGCAAATTTGGTGTTCGGTATGGGAATGGGATTTTTTGTGTTCTTGATTTATGTTTGTTCGCACAAAATCTAGCAACGGACAAGTCATGATGGGCCATGGCGATTGGGGCCATGTGACACATCCCAAAATTTCAAATTTGTTTATAATCATGTCTAAAAACATCATTATGCAATTTTGTTCATTTTTTAAAAAATTGCATATAATAAAGGTTTTTCCCAATTTTTAGTATCTAAAAATGAAATTTGAAAATAAATAAAACTCAATAAAATCCTTGAAATAATTTATGTGAGTTCCAAATAATTTAAAGTGCCTTCCAAAATTTTTCAAAACTTAGTCTGATAATTTTTGTGCTCAAATGCATTTTTTGGAATTTTAAACCAATTGAAAAGAAAATTGAGCTTCTAAGCAGTTTTCTCTTGTTGAGCTTCGATCATGAGCATGGTAATTTTCAGCATCCCCTTGTCTCTATAAACCTCGTCATGCACTCTATTTCAGATTGTTCGCACCGTGGAGAGCTAACACTATGGAACCTATCACTGATGTCTCTGTTCACCATCATCCCGTTGCTCCTAACCTCCTCCACCATAGCTAACCGCATATCGTAGTTTAATTAACCAAGATTTTAATTAAAATTGGTTCTAAAAATTTGTTTCACTAATATAGAGGACTCACCGTGCATTAGATGCATTCATAAACTTGGTTCAGTTTTTGGGATTTTCTTTTATTGGCAAAACTTCTGAATGCTCGTTCTCCCTCATACCAACCCCGATTTTAGCGATTTTTGTCTCTAAGTTTTTCTAAAATCATTAAATTTCTTTCTGTACAAAATTAGTTTCTATTTGAATTCATTTGGTTTTTATTTGTATTCCTTGGCTTTTCGCATTTAGGTACCAACATACTGGAATCATATAAAGTTATCTATAGCAGGAGCAAGTGTGCAACGAGCAAGGAAATCACTCTCTTTTTATCATATTTAGTTTATATTTCAAATGTTATGCATGTTTTTGCTCAAAATTTTATGCATACTTATTTCGGTTTAATGAACATTTTTATTCTTAGAAGTTAGCTATCACCAATTTGTGCAAGGTATCGTTTTATGCATACTTATTTCGGTTTAATGAATATTTTTAATGGATTGTGCAAGGTATCGTCTTTCTTCTTCAAATTTGGAGAAGATGCATTTGTCGTGGAGATTTTCGACTCCTTTTGCGGAGGCAAATTCGATCCTCTTGCGCAATCTTGGCCTTGTTCTGAGTCCAATCTCGGCGATGTGCAACCGGATGTGAGGATATTGGGTGACGATGCTTTAAGAATCAATTTAAAGCAGTCATGGTAGGTGGAACGGCGGCTGCTGGTGGCGATCGATTTAATGGTCGTAGCTATGGTGGTCCACTTTGTCCTGCTTGTGGTGGTCTTCGTCCCTCAAGATTTTAAGTTGGTGGTCATGGACGGTATGGAGTCCGTGATCACATTCGAGATTTTAGGGGGTGCAATGATTCAAATAGCCGCGGTGTTCTTGGTGGTGGCGCCCAGAATGTTGAAAATCCAGGGGGCTGCCGGATTGTGGCGCCCAGAATGTTGGAAATCCAGGGGGCTGCCGGATTGCTTACGCGGAGAAGATTTCTGATGATGTTTTTGCTAAGCAATACAATGAAACGGGGAGAGCTCTGCGATCCGGCCGGTAGCAATCAAGGCTTCTCTTTTTCCTTTTTTGTTTTGTTTAAGGGCTGTGTGCTTCTTGTTAGCAGAGGTAGGAGAAATTTTAAGGACTTGTATCATCTTGATATAATGTTCTTGAAATTAATAAAATCTTCCTTCATCTAAAAAAAAACCTTCCACTCTCGGTCAGTAAACACTAAACAGTATTAAGTTGTTTCTTCTTGGAACTAAAGCATGCTATATTGATGTTGTGTTAGTTGCTGATATGTTGTCCTAGCACACCAAACATAAAATCCACACGGATGTGTGAGAAAAATAAGAAATATACATGAGTGGGTTAACAAATCATCTGTGACATCTCTTGTATCTGTCATTTTCCCTTTAAGTGGTATCATAAGCCTTCAAATGGCACTTTCAGAATGCTGACTCCTGAATTTTACATATTTTCTCCTTCCTTCAAACAATATTTTCTGTGAGGATAATTGTTTATTTCAACTTGCCAACTGCTACAATGACTAATGATCATTAGACCTGGTGAATCAATTCAAAAGAGTAGTGCACTATGTGTAAAGAGTCAAGATGTTCTGTGCCTAGAAACTTTCCCCGAGACTGCCTCCTGTGTGCTATATCCTTTGCTTTATCTCTTGAGTTATAGATTAACTTCACATTCAATTTTCCATCTTGTATAACATTCCAATTTGTTTAGTTTGGATAAGCACTCTGAACCTTTAGATATGGTGACTTTACGCTTCATCGCCTTTGCAGATTATTATTTTTTACTATGCCTTGGTCGCATTGTCCTTTCCTATCTCTGGAGTTGATGTTCTTACTTCTTCTTCGCAGAGGCTGCCCATTTAGTTAGTTTTTCCATCTTTGCAGAATATGTTCCTTTTGAATTTGTGAAGTAGACTCTTTGCTACCTATTGACCAACTATGTATGGTGTCTATCTTCTTTGAGGTATTCAATTAAACCGATTTTTATTTGAAGTTTATATTGCATTATTGCTTATAAATACTGAAAGGTAGGCATGGTTATTGTTGATTATTCAGGTTTGATAATTTCTAATTAGAGTGGCATATCACCTTTTCTTTCTTTCATGTCAAAATTTTACACATTTCAGTTACACCTTTTTCCTTCTTTAACGACAAGATGCAAGGGAGTGATTCCTCGTTTCCTTCTTTGATGTCAAAATGTATAGAAGAGATTTTAATGGTCATGTATAGCTTTGTGAGGCTCAATATTATTCTCTACAAAGGCTAACATTTCAATAATTAGGTAACAATAAGTATGAAGGGAGTGAATGGTACTACCTTCCGAAGCGCCTTGAGCCTAAACATATGAAATACATATGATTCGGAAGCACTTTACATTTTCAAAGTTTCTAACTGAATCTTTTCTTTCATGTTGAAAATTGTTCATGATTTCGGTGACTTTCATCTTGAAATAGCTCTCCTATGTAGCATGAGGTGAACATGACATTTTTTTTATATTGTCAATTTGTTGGGTGGACCATCTGCCATTGTTGTAACTTGTAGGCATGATTGTTCTACTTATCAAAGAAAGGGAAAAATGGCATACTCGTGTTTTTTCTGTCTGTTTGAGCTCAAATCTTGAGTCCTAGACATGTTTTTTCTGTCCAACTCTGCCTATGCTATGATTTTAAATTATGTTTGGTCAGGGGTATGTGTGATTCTTACTCATGGTTATTAGGTTTGATCTGTATTAGTTGGTTTCGAACAGTACCATTCATGATCCAAACACCTCAATACTTAGACAATAGATTGCGAAAAGTAATTGCAAACACATCGTAGGAACGTTTTTGTTGTCTGGGTAGCAACCATAGCATCTACCACTTCACCGATGGGAAGCTCAAGTATCTCTCAAGCAACGTCCTCTATTACGTTTACCAATTCATTTTTTAAAGAGAAGGAATGGGCTGGCGGGACAAATAGAAAAGTTGTCGATTCGGATCGTAATCGAGTTTGCGTGGTTTTTAAATGTTCTATAGTATCAGCTCAACTCAGCCATTTTGTGAGATCATGTGATGAAAAATTGGTTGAATGGTGAAATTGGCATTGTAAAGTGATTTTGGTTATGGCATGTGTGGTGCTTGTGCATGTGCTATGTTGAGATGATTATCATGCTGGTGATAGCATGATGGAGTTTGCTTGATGCAATGCACTCATGTGAGTGGTTGCATGGGTTGTTTTTGAGGTAAGTGGTGGACTTGTGCTCAAATGTTCATTTGTTTATGCTGGGGATAGCATAATGGTTTTGCTTAATGCAATGCACTCGTGTGAGTGGTTGCACGGATTGACTTTGAGTCAAGTCGTGGACTTGTGCTCGGACGTGTTGTTTGTTACTTCATGTGCAGGTGTTGCTCGAGGGCGAACGTGGTCGATGACGGGATCGGAACTAGGTTCATGGAGGAACTGAGGTTCGAGACTAGGTTCAGGGAGGAATCGAGGTCTTGGTGGTCAAGGATGTCATGCGGGACGTTCGGGCCAGAGAACATGCATGTGAAGGCTGGTTAGTCACGTATGTGCAGCAGGTGGGCTGTACAATACGTGCAAGAGTTGTTTTTGGCCACGTTGGGCCAAGTTGGGATAGATACGAACTCTTTCTATGTTGGAAGTGGAGTTGTATTCTATCTCTGTGTGTTTGCTCTGTATAAATAGATGGAGGTGTCCCCTGTTTATTCTTGAGCAAGATTTTAGAGCGTTCAGGTTTTGAGGGTTTGTACTCTTGTGTTGGAGTACTTTAGACAATGAAATAAAAATCAATCTTCCAGAGATCTTCTTCTTTCGGTTGTGATTTGCTCTTGGCTTCGACATAGTTGTTCGATCGCTTGAAGTTTTGTCCGTCGAAGCAGTCACGAAGTTCATCACGGAGTTTGGTTCTCTGCAAAGGTATCATCTTGCGAAGGTAATATCTTTTGATCCGTAGATCCGATCGGATTGATTCTTATTGGGTTTGATTTGTAATTGAATCTAGTTTATACAGTTAAAATTTCATCTCAATCCAACGATTAGATCTTCTATAATTTGTGGTCGCCCATATTAGTGTCCTGCTCGCCCGTCTGTTCGCGTGGTCGCCCAGATTCAGTCATCTTGCGAAGGACATAACTTTAGATCCGTACATCCGATTGACCTAATTCTTTTTGTGTTAGTTGCGGAATTGAGTCTAGTTTCTACAGTTAATATTTCGTGTCAATCCAACGGCTGGATCTTCGGGAATTTCTATTTTAGTAGACAGGTATCGGTCTGCTCGCCCAGACTGCGCGCGTGGTCGCCCAACAGTGTGTGTGGTCGCCCAACAGTGCGCGTGGTCGCCCAAACTGTCCTACTGCTCGCCCAAGTGCCCAACCTGCTCGCGCAAGGTGTCCTCATCGTCGCCTGTGCTTTTCGTCGCCCAAGTGCCCAAACCGCTCGCCTAGGTGTTCTCGGGTTGCCTGCATCGGTCTCATGGTCTCCTAACCGTAAATCGGTCTCCCAACTGCGTAAACTGGTCTTCAAGCAATTTGAGTTCAATTGGGGTGTTTGAAAAGTTTGAAAATTTGATTTTAGCTTCCGCGCAATCATTCACCCCCCTCTGATTGCTACATTAGTATATTTCGATCCTACAAGTGGTATCAGAGCAAGGTTTGTCTAATTATTCTTAACCGGTGATTAGAAACCGTAGCAATGGATAGGTATTCGACAAAACCTTGTGTTTTCGATGGTGTTGATTTTCAGTTTTGGAAAGCAAAGATGGAGGCATACATTCAAGCTCAGGGCTTTGCAATCTGGGAGAAGGTGTACAAACCATATCAAGTTCCTGAGAATGATCAAGTCAATGCAACAAATCAAGTACGTGTTGAAGCAAACAGTAGAGCACGGAACTTGATCATCCAAGGTTTGGGAAGAAGTGACTTCGACCGCGTGATCCATCTCAAGTCTGCATATGAGGTATGGAAATCTCTTTGTGATTATCATGAGGGTTCAAATACTATCAAAGAGGTTCGTCAAGATATATACAAGAAAGAATACATGCGATTTGAGATGAAGCCTGGTGAGTCACTAGATGATTTCTTTGCACGTTTCAATAAGATTCTTAGCAACTTACGTGTTGTTGGAGTTTACTTTGATGAGGCTACTAATGCTAGACAATTGCTTGGTGCATTAGACATGTCTATTTGGGAGATGAAAGTTACATCCATTAGAGAATCAACTGTCATGAGTGAACTTACTGTAGATGTTCTTTTCTCTAAACTAAAAACTCATGAATTGGATGTTCTTGCTAGGAGGACTGATTATAAATCAATTGCATTAACCTCTCAATCTAGCATGTCTCAGAATAATGCTTCTTCAAGTTTTGCCTTGTCTTTCTTGTCTTCATTAACCGATGAACAGATTGAGGAATTCCCAGAAGAAGACTTGGCATCACTCTCTTCTCGTTTTAATAAAGCTTTGCAGAATGTGAGAATGAGAAAGAGAGTTGGTGGTGGCCCTCCAAGATGCTATGAGTGTGGTGATTTCAACCATATTCGTCCAAATTGTCCTAAATTTGCAGGAAAAGCATCAAGAGAGGAGGATAATGACAAAAGAAAAGAAAAGAAGAAGTTTTCTCCAAGCAATAGAAAGAAGAAGAGCTTCATCAACAGCAAAGTTGTCCACCGGGTCCTTTCCGCTCTTGAACAAGTCAATTTGAGTGATGTGGATTCGGAGAGCAGTGAAGATGATACAAGAACTCCAAGCAAACATGATTTGACAGGGTTGTGTCTCATGGCTAGAAGTGATGAAAGCTTCACCGAGGACGATCATGACAGCGACTTTAATGAGGTAGAACCTTCTTACGATGAATTAACTATTCTTTGTTGTTCGTCTTGGAAAATTGCTTGACAAACGCAACAAGAAAATTAAGAAACATGATGTTCTTGTGGAATCTTTGAATGCTGAAATTGCTAGACTTAAATCTTTGATTCTCGATGATGATGCTTGCAAATCATGTGACTTAATTTATAGTGAGCTTACTTTGCTTAGGAAAGAACATGTTTCTTTGTTAGAGCAAGTCAATCTTGAAAAGAAAGAAAATGAGAAACATATGAAAAATGCTAGTCGTTGAACTGTTGATTTGCATGATTCAACTCATTGTTCTAAATGTGCTATCTGGAATTAAAGTTGCATGATGCAAATGCTAGGGTTTCTCAAATGATGATAATCGTGCTCACTCATGAGGTTCTTTCATGCTCAAACTGTCGTAAGCAAAAAGGAAAAGTGGACGTTCCTTGTAATAATTGTCTAACTCTTTCTCGAAAGGTTGATTACTTGGAAAAATCTTTAGAACGGTTCACTACTGGAAAGAAAAACCTAAACATGATTTTGGATCAGTCAAGGGTCAGTACTCATCACAAAGGTTTAGGTTTTGATCCTTATGCTCATCACAAATTGCATGCTCCTACTGTTGTTAAGACACTTGGAAGTGGAAAATTTGAGATTGTCAATGAGCCTAAGAAAACTGTTTTCAAGTCTGCTGGTGTGTTATCTTCTACTATGGTGAATGCAAATGCTACTTCTGTTTCTAAAGCTAAACATCATGTTAAGTACACTTGCACTCATTGTGGTAGAGATGGACACTTAGTAGATTTTTGCTTTATGCTAGCCAAACAGCAAAAGAAAGAAAAAGCTAAGGCTAGGTCTAATTTCAGGAAGGCACATTTCACTCCTCATTTTGTGCCTAGGGTAATGCAAACACCTTTTGTTGCAAGAAACACGGGAAAGGGCAAATCTGATTTTGTGAACAAGCATACTCGTGTTGTGCCTAGGGTGATGCAAACACCTTTTGTTGCAAGAAACACGGGAAAAGGCAAATTTGATTTTGTGAACAAGCATACTCGTGTTGTGCCTACTCGTCGTGTGTCTCAGTACTGGATTCCTAAATGCTTTATTTCTAACCCCAGTACCAAGGCCTCGACATCTTCTTGTGCTATTTAGGCTTTTCAGGATTAGGTTGGAGAACAGAAGCTTAGTGGATCTTGGTCTTTTGCAAGATGGGATCAAGACTTGGATGGTTCTCACCCTTGAGATGGTTTTCAAGAAGCACGTGCAATAATTCTTCATCTTCTTTGTGAGCTATTTTTACATACTCATGTCTTTTACATTCACAGATATCTAATTGTGACATGAGATGAGATAGTTGTTCATATGCTCATTTGTATCCCCTGGCATGTTCAGTAATGTTATATCTTATATCATGCCTTTCATGCTCAGAACTTATTTGTCATGATTCATGCTTATGCTTAACTGAACATATCATGATAACTCAAGTACATGTATATCATCATCTCCTCTCTGTTGATTTCATTGGTTATCCATTTGAGGGGGAGTTATTGCTTTTTGGTGAAAGTTTCTTTCGGTTACTTTTGGGAGGTTTGTTCTTTCAACTTTTGTTTTCAATTTAATCCCTTCAAGTGATGTTCGTAGAAAGTTTTTTAAGATGGTTGTTTTGAGGGGAGTTCTTTGAAGTTTCGTATATTGTGTAACATGTTTTTTGTTTCATGTGTTTCATAAATGAAAAACAAAAATTGAAAAAACAAAAAGTCTTGAGCATTGTATTTCATACACATATGTCATTTGAAGCCATGTTTATGCTACAGGGTCTTTGCAACTTTCTGTTTATACATATATGGTGTAGTTTATGTCATGACTTTTTAAATGAAATGACAACTTGAATTAAATCTTGTCATGGTTGAACTTTCTTGGCTATCTTGATCCTGCTCAAAAGTGCTAAATATGAAAGTTAAGTGCTAAAGCTAACAGAGTGATTGTTGATAAATGCAAGAACAAGGTTATGTAACGTCGCACTTCCTCTTTCTGAGGCCTTATCATTACACTTTGGTATGAACTTGGAAGAGGTTGTGTATGACCGAAACCATGAAACCTTAAGCTTGTGATTGCTTGGCATGGTTGAAAAGTAAGGTGATGGTGCATGTAATTCCTTGCAATTGTTATTGTTGCAATCAAAGTAATGAATCAGTTTTCAAAGCACAAATAAAGTGCACAAAATTCAATGTTTTCAGGTTTTAAGATTGTTGAGAAAGAGAAATCATGCCATGCAAAAATCGTTAATAGTACTTGATTTCTAGTTATGCTTACTCTACATTGTTTATGTGTAGATTTGAGGGTGCAAGTACTGTTGATAGCATGACTTGGTGATCAAGTTGTTTCATTTGTGCATGATTCATAATGCTCAGTACATATAAAAAAAGGGAAAACAACAAACAAAAAAGGGGAGAAGTTTCTCTTTTGCTCTCTTTTTGCATTCTTGATGAACCCATTGTCAAAGGGGGAGAAAGTTTGGAGTCAAAGGGAGAAACTTTTGGTCACACATTGCACATTCACACACACATTTCTTCTTGCTGTTAGGGGGAGTCTTTCTTTTTGATAGGGGGAGATTTTTGTTCTTCTTTGTAGGGGAGATTTCTCTTTCTGTCTTTTGGTCACTTTACTTCTTTTAAAAATGGTGTTGCCATTGTGAGGTGAATGCCAATGTTCGTTTCCAAATGGTGTTGCCAATGTTTTCATCAAGGGGGAGATTGTGAGATCATGTGATGAAAAATTGGTTGAATGGTGAAATTGGCATTGTAAAGTGATTTTGGTTATGGCATGTGTGGTGCTTGTGCATGTGCTATGTTGAGATGATTATCATGCTGGTGATAGCATGATGGAGTTTGCTTGATGCAATGCACTCATGTGAGTGGTTGCATGGGTTGTTTTTGAGGCAAGTGGTGGACTTGTGCTCAAATGTTCATTTGTTTATGCTGGGGATAGCATAATGGTTTTGCTTAATGCAATGCACTCGTGTGAGTGGTTGCACGGATTGACTTTGAGTCAAGTCGTGGACTTGTGCTCGGACGTGTTGTTTGTTACTTCATGTGCAGGTGTTGCTCGAGGGCGAACGTGGTCGATGACGGGACCGGAACTAGGTTCATGGAGGAACTGAGGTTCGATACTAGGTTCAGGGAGGAATCGAGGTCTTGGTGGTCAAGGATGTCATGCGGGACGTTCGGGCCAGAGAACATGCATGTGAAGGCTGGTTAGTCACGTATGTGCAGCAGGTGGGCTGTACAATACGTGCAAGAGTTGTTTTTGGCCACGTTGGGCCAAGTTGGGATAGATACGAACTCTTTCTATGTTGGAAGTGGAGTTGTATTCTATCTCTGTGTGTTTGCTCTGTATAAATAGATGGAGGTGTCCCCTGTTTATTCTTGAGCAAGATTTTAGAGCGTTCAGGTTTTGAGGGTTTGTACTCTTGTGTTGGAGTACTTTAGACAATGAAATAAAAATCAATCTTCCAGAGATCTTCTTCTAGCGGTTGTGATTTGCTCTTGGCTTCGACATAGTTGTTCGATCGCTTGAAGTTTTGTCCGTCGAAGCAGTCACGAAGTTCATCACGGAGTTTGGTTCTCTGCAAAGGTATCATCTTACGAAGGTAATATCTTTTGATCCGTAGATCCGATCGGATTGATTCTTATTGGGTTTGATTCGTAATTGAATCTAGTTTATACAGTTAAAATTTCATCTCAATCCAACGATTAGATCTTCTGTAATTTGTGGTCGCCCATATTAGTGTCCTGCTCGCCCGTCTGTTCGCGTGGTCGCCCAGATTCAGTCATCTTGCGAAGGACATAACTTTAGATCCGTACATCCGATTGACCTGATTCTTTTTGTGTTAGTTGCGGAATTGAGTCTAGTTTCTACAGTTAAAATTTCATGTCAATCCAACGGCTGGATCTTAGGAAATTTCTATTTTAGTAGACGGGTATCGGTCTGCTCGCCCAGACTGCGCGCGTGGTCGCCCAACAGTGTGTGTGGTCGCCCAACAGTGCGCGTGGTCGCCCAAACTGTCCTACTGCTCGCCCAAGTACCCAATCTGCTCGCCCAGGTGCTTTTCTGGTCGCCCAAGTGCCCAAACTGCTCGCCTAGGTGTTCTACTGGTCGCCCAGATTGGTCTACTGGTCTCCTAACTTCGTAAACTGGTCTCCCAACTGCGTAAACTGGTCTTCAAGCAATTTGAGTTCAATTGGGGTGTTTGAAAAGTTTGAAAATTTGATTTTAGCTTCCGCGCAATCATTCACCCCCCTCTGATTGCTACATTAGTATATTTCGATCCTACACATTTATTTCCCTTTCATTTTCCCTTTATCTTTATAGACCCAGTTTGAAATGGAGTAATTCCAAAGGAATTTCATAGGATTTGTACTACTTCCTGCATTCCAAAAAAGGCCGTAGCCTCTACTTTCCCTAACGATTGAACATAATATTTAAATATTTTTTATTGGTTTTTTCTATAGAAAATTAGGGGGGGGGTCGCATGCAGGACGCAGCGGTATCACATGACTTGGCACAATAGCATGGCGCCACAGAGTGGGGAATCTGTAGAATCACTTTGCCTTAGAACTATGTTACATTAAATCCAATAAAACATTATAATAAGTAGACAGTAGTCAATTTACTAATGAAAATCATACAGAAAAATTAATATGACATATGGGTAATATGTTTAACATTTAGAATGATAATCATGCCTATAAACTATAATTTTATATTGGAACAATTTTTACAAGTATTGAAATAATTTATATGACATGCCATAACTCCATCCGCAATTAATAACACTAGGATGTAATACATTACAAATTATAATAAATTGAAAGAAACTATAGTTATCACAGAACCAAATTTACTTGTTATTCCCTTGGAGATAATACACTGAGGTAGTATAAAGGTTAACAATGAAGAGCGACCCACTTGATTGCTTAAAGTTAAGTTGGGCATTCTGTTTTTTAACATTAGCATTCACTGGTTTAAGCTATAAAACTATCACTTTACCGGATAACAACACTACATTCTTAACTATAGTATTTCATCATTGCTTCTTAAACAACTAATATATGTAGCTTTCATATTTCAGGTGGAAAATGACAATGGGATAGATCCATCCTTGTGAATTGATCCAAGGAACTTACCTTTTTGTCTTCTCCCGAAACATGAGCTCCATTTAAGAAGATAATAAAACAAATATTCAGAGTAGAACGAGGAGGGCCATGCCAGACATGGGTTTCATAAATCATCTACACTTACTTTCTATATGCCAATGGAACAAGTCCAATTTACAACCCTGAACTCTACCCTCGGTTCGATTTTCAACTTTGAACTTCAAAACCATCTGCTTTACAACCTCGAACTATCCAAACCGTCTAAAATGCTACTTTCATCCTAAACCACAATTGTTTGCAGGTGATTTGGCATCTATGTGTGCATTGTTGGATTGACATGGATGCCACATCATCCAACACATCATGTAACAAATAAACAAAAATAAAAAGGATGGAGAGACCATGTGTCAGTCCTCTTCTTCCTCTCTCCCTTTCTCCTTCACCCATCTTCTCTCCCTCCCTGCTTTTGATAGTGGCTTGCTTGGCTTCCCGACTGATCCGTTGATGCCATCGTTGCGAAGTAGCACTGGTGATGAGGTGTTCATTCTGCAAAGGCATGTGCTGCCCATCGTGATCGTGCTTTCCTCTTGCCAGTCAGGCGAGTGAGGGTGGTGCCCACAGGACGTTGTGCTCAAGAAGGTGACCAAGTTGAAGAAGGTCCGCAAGCATGAGGGAGGAATCTAGCGAGCTCAAGAAGTAGAGGAGGGGTGGCTTGGGCCCACATCAAGCTTGCCTCCATCTTCGAGTTTGTAGACTTTCGCGACCGCTCATCGCTGCAAGGGTAAAGTTATACATTCCTTGCGTGTTTCATTCATGGGCTTGCCCTAGGGCCCACAATACATTTCTAACTGTCCGTACACACTCTAGCGTGTCCTTGGGACTTGCTCCAAGGCCCACTAGGAACTTTTAGCAACCCAAAAAGGGATGGGTAATCCCACAACACTATCGTTGTGCATACCATCCAACCATCCAATGCCAGAATCTCAACCTTCACGGCATACTTCAACCTTTCTCGGGTGCTATAGCTCACTTCCCGACCAAATACTTGGGTATGCCCCTGGCCCTCGGACGGCTCCGCCGTGTCCACCTGCAACCAATCTTGGACAAGATCGCGCGGCGCCTGGCAGGATGGCAGTCAAGGCACTTATCCATTGGAGGCCGGCTCACTCTTGTAAAGTCTGTGCTCACCTCCGTCCCGATTTACGTCCTCACGGCTCTAAAGACGCCCAAGAAATTCTTTGCCGACATTGACAAGATGAGGAGAGGCTTCCTATGGGCGGGCATCGCGACTGCGCACGGTGGAAACTGCAAGGTGCATTGGGCAAGGTGCATCGCCCTCTCGAGATATGGTGGCCTCGGGTACTCGACCTTCATAGATTCGCACGGGCGCTAAGGCTGCGTTGGCTATGGCTTAAGTATTCCAATCCGCAGAGACCTTGGACTGGCCTCGCACTCCCCTGCGATCAAACGGACAAACAGCTTTTCTTGTCGGCAACCTCCATTGCCGTTGGAAACGGCCGCCTCGCTTCTTTCTGGACATCTAGATGGCTCAATGAAAGAGCGCCTTGCCAAATAGCGCCGCTACTCTATGGGCATGCCAGACGAAAAACGAGAACGGTGGAGAATGCTTTGCAAAATAACAACTGGATCCGCGACATCCGCCACCAGCTCAACCCGTCTCTTCGTTCAATTCTTCGCCAGGACGCCATTCATGTTCCTCCAACCTCACTTGGACGACGTGATCACTTGGGTGCCCGCTTCCAGTGGGGCTTACTCCGCTCGTGATGCGTATCGCCTACAATTCAGAGGGAGCATCCAGAGCAGCTTTTAGCACACAATTTGGACGGCCTGGGCACCTCAACGCATTAAAATTTTTTTCTGGCTTGCCCAGCAAAATCGCATTTGGACTGCGCAGCGCCTACAGCTCAGAGGTTGGCCAAATCAGTATTTCTGTCTTATGTGCTGCAGGAACTTGGAGACGACCTCCCATCTTTTCATTCATTGCAACGAAGTCCGACGTTTGTGGGCCTCATTGCGGCACGATCCGAATGCCCGCCCTCCACCACGGCCGGCTGGTGCCACACGGAGGATCTAGAACATTGGTGCTCAGATCACATTCTTTCTGTCGGGCCATAGGAAGGGTCTCAAATCTATCATTATCCTAACCTGCTGGCACTGGTGGAAGGAGCGGAATAACAGAGTCTTCCGTCACGAATGGGCAAGTCACGATCAAACCCTGCGGCTAATCAAGGATGATGCCACCTCTTGGGCTGCGGCAGGAGCGTCGAAGCTTCAGTACCTGCTCACGAGTCTCTAGTCTAACCCTTTTATTCCCGTCACCCCTCTTCTCCCTGATTTCCTTCTCAGCTTTCGGATGCAATCTTTGCACCCTGTAATTCTCTTCTTGTAATTCGTACTTTTCTCCTCGTCTAATATATTCACGGCGGCTGCCGTCTTCAAAAAAAAAAGAAAAGAAAGCAACTACCTGAAGATCAAGGGCCGGGGGTGGATAGTGTTTGGTTGGTTAAGTGTTGTTTTTCGCAACCAATTTAGAAATCTCTCACTTGTTTTCTCTATTTGCTAAAACTTTTTGCCACTCGTAGTTGGACCTGATCTACCCTTAACAGGACATCCCTTGACTATGCCAGAGATCGTAGCTTAATATTATATGAGCCACCAAACATCTTCTCATCTCATGCTGCTTTACTTGATACAAGGAACTAAACACCATCGCTTGTATCCGATAATCTAGAATAGCGATGCACAACCAAAGAACCCCCAACTGTAGCTTGTTAGTGCTAGATTCAACAGATAATTTTCCTCTAAATGTTGTCTACGTGAAATTTTAGTCATAAGCACACTAAAATGAGAGAGAACTAAATACAAGCTAAAAGTACATAACTATTAGTTAACATATGCTATGTGTCGACACATTTTGTTTGTAAGAGGTTTTCTGTACTCTGCATAATACGGAGAAATGTTTCTACATTGAGTCACTGAGTGAGCAAAGCAGTAAGCGAACTCATTCATGAGCTGCTTTATCAAGTGTTAGAGTGTAATGAGTAAAGTAACGGCAATGTTCTAAATAAAAGCCATTAAAATAGTGAAGGTCTCCTGTTTGTTACGGTTATGGACATTTCAAGGTTTGTTTTATCGGTCTGTTTATTCAGTTTAACAACCATTAGCATTTAATAGGCTCGTTTTATCAGGCCGTTTATGTGGGGTAAAGTTGCAAAATTGTCATATGACATAGAACAATATGACATACATGAGATAAATGCTAGATTTGCTTTTCATTGCCTCTTGAGCTGTTCATTCATTAAATTATGATTGTTTAATTACATTCATATCATGTCATCTTTTTTCTTCATGTCACTGCTGTGGACAATTGTTTATAGCCTAGTAGTTCCATTCTTTATGCATGCAAGTAGATGAATTAGATGCTTATTTTGTTACTGCAAACACATGTATACATTTCTCTGAATTTTAAATAGTAAAACCGTTTACAAGGCCGCTTATCGTATAAATACTGAAAGGTGGGGTGACTATTTTGAGTAACGGCAGATGACGAAGAGCTTATTAAGAGAGTTTGCAAAAAATGGTGTATTTATGTAACATTGATTTTCAAGGAATCTTTACATGGAATAACAATCATTGGATGACCTCACATTTCACATTTTTACTGATCTTGTTGAGCAGTTCTAATAGTATGGATCTCTGTTGCTATTCTAGTTGTGCTGTTCTCTGTTCAGCATTTTGGCACAGACAAAGTTGTCTACTCCTTTGCACCCATTATTCTGCTGTGGTTCCTGTTCACTGGTGGTATTGGGTTTTACAACTTAATCAAATATGATGTGGATGTTCTGAAAGCATTCTATCTGAAATACATTGTAGATTACTTCAAAAGAAATGGAAAGGATGGACGGATATCCCTTGGAGGCATCCTCTTATGCCTTACAGGTGATTTTACATTTTGCAATGCATAAAAGCATATCACAAAATGGATTCTCTATACATTTTGCAATGCATAAAAGCATATCACAAAATGGATTCTCTATAAGGCAAATACTCAACACAAAATATATTTGGCATGAAACAGGCACAGTAGCTATGTTTGCTGATCTAGGCCATTTCAATGTAAGCAGTTCAGGGATGTACATATTCTTTCTGGGACTAATATCTAATATTAGAAAAGGATCTAAAGGAGGTCATGTAGTGTCATTTACGCAATGGCCAGTTATAGTAAATTACAAACCAATCTGAGGTGGTGAAATCAAAGGAGTTCATGTTAATGATTTTGCCTTCACCACATTCCAACGTGATAATATGGTTCGGTGATGTAACTAGAAAACATGCATGACCGTAGTTTGTCCTTAGAGCATCTCTAATGGAATGATGCATAGTCGATAGGGTAGATTAACTGAGCCAAACTTTGGGCACTTTACATTTAAAGAAAAGAAATGTAGCCAACTCTACAGCTTAGACCAAACAAGCTTCTGCTAGCTGATGGCCGACCACACTTCGTCGCACTGTCAGCGCCGCCTTGTGTCTTCGTCAGCTTCATTTAGTTAGGTAGTATTGATTTTCTTGTATCTGTATATAAAAAATGATCTTACTAGGCTTGGTTTTCAGTTTTCACATCATCTGATAATTATATCAAGTATTGGAATTTGCAGCCATTGATGATGCAGGTATTAAGGGTTGAATCCTAGAGTTTATACATCCCAAGAAGGTTGCTAGAAATAAACACAGATGTCGTTAGAAGTCGAGAACCCACCGAGCATAGAGACGACGAAGCGGCTGAAGCGTCAGGACTCGCTTTTTGGCAACGCCAAGATGGTGTCCAGCATCAGCCATCAAATTACATCGTAGAAGCACCGAGCCCACAGCTGAGGAGGGCGCAGTGGTTGAAGCAGAAGCTCAAGTCCAGCAAGGCAGCCAAGATTGCCCTCCTCACCATCAATCCTCGGCACATCCATGGTGATGGGCGACGGAACCATGACACCGGCAATTTCTGGTAACAGGATCAATAAAAGGGAGAGTTAACAGTATGAGTATATTGTGATCAATTTGCATAATACCAATGTGTTCTTGTTCACGGATGTTCTGCAGTGCTCTCTGCAGTGAGTGGGATCATAGAGATTGAGCTTAACTGAAGGTATGTGAGAAGAGGGCCTGCATGTGTGATCATTGATTACTTGTCACCGTGTGTTCATCACATCTAAACTGCCGGTGCCTATTCTGTTCGTGCTCTTCTCGGTCCAGTGTTTCGGGACGGATATGGTTGGCTACTCCTCTCCAATCATCTGGTTCGCTCTTATTGCCTGCATGGAACTGTACCACATTGCCGCATACGAGATCAGCATTCTCCCATTCTCCAAGCCTTCAATCCAATTTATATAGGATTGCTTCAGAATGAATGGGAAAGATGGATGGGTTTCACTGGGGGTTGTCCTGTGCGTGTCACAGGCGTACTATTTTCTTTTTAACGAAAAACATGATTGCAAATGTAATCTGTTGCCTGCAATCTGAGTGCACTGTCATATGCAACAGGCGCAGAAGGTATATATGCTGACCTTGGCGGCTTGGCCATTTCAATAGCAGGGCCATTCAGGTGACAGTCACATCTATGCTTCTTGCTTCACAATTTTGTTTAATACTTCTAACTCTACATTTAATTTCAAAGGCAGCAATTTTGTCGCCCAGGTCTCGGAACAGACATATCTTACAATGGTTTCTGTATTTTCGACTGCATATCAGCCTCAACACTGTCTCGTTCCCGTTAGGTAGTGCTATGCTACCTGAGGAAATTCCGGGTATATACAACACCCCAGATCTATCCCAGGTATAAACAACTTGAGCTACAATTTCGCTTCTTTGACATGAGTTAGTTTGTAAACATAAGCACAAGTCAGATGGAGAGTGGTAAACATAAGCACAAGTCAGATCCATAAGTTAGTTTGTACAGAACCATGATGTCACACATCGAGAGTGGTAACTCGCGTGCAAATGGTACGTGTGCACGCCTACCACATACTCTGATGAAATGCCAGTGTTGCAAGCTTGTCCCCGTTAGAGTTTCCTCACTTCTTGTAACATCTGAAAAATTCAAAAATACGAAAAATAAAAATTTAGAATTTAAAAAGAAATTGAATAAAAATTTTAATTGGAATTAAAATTTTGATTTAAGAAATTACCCTACCCTTTTTCCTCGTTTTCTAAAAATACAAAAATAAAAATTTAGAATTTAAAAAGAAATTGAATAAAAATTTTAATTGGAATAAAAGATTTGATTTAAGATGTTACCCTTTTCCTCTTTTTCTTGAACTTAAGAATAAGTTGCAATATAAAACCTTTTCTTCTGAAATAAGCAAACTATAAAAACGAGTTGAAATAAAATTTTATTTTGAATTTCCATCTATTCTACAATTTTCTTGAATTTTGGTTCTTAAGAAAACCTTTTATACTAATTGTTTCCTTTCCTTTAAAATACAAAACATAAAAATTATTTAAGAAATAAAATCTAGAAAAATTTTATACAAATCCCAAATCATCTGAAAGTCATCTCCAAAAACTTTAAAAGCAAGGTGAACTCATTTAAAGTTGAAAAGAAATCACAAACAAAATTAAACTAAACACAATAATATCAATGTCAGAATTTTTATAAATAAAATATAAAACATATAGACTTGAAATTATTACCGTAAACTATAATAGCCATAATAAACCTCTACAAAAAGTTTCAAAAATAATAAGGTTGAATTAACCACTTTATAATACTCAAAAACAGAATTTATTTAAAAACAATATTAGCTATCTCAGAATTTTATAAAATAAATACAACTGATCAGTAAATGAAAATTTTATGGTAATTCCCAATAATCATTAGTATTACCCAGAAAATTTCTTATTTGGTATCTAAGAAAAAATAGAAACCAGTATTTTGGTACAGCAGATTTGTCAGAATTTTAATAATTTTTGAAGATAAGATATTTAGCTTAAATTTTTACAGTTGGGAGAAATTTGTCTCCAGATCACTCACAAAAATTTTCAAAAATCTTAACCACGAAATAATAGCTCATTCTCTGTACTTAGAGCCTTGTCCTGGACGTAAGAGTCGGTTCCTTCTTTCCTCTCACTAGCAGTGGACCATCAACTACAGCTAACCCTGTACCCCGGCCCACAAATCAGCAGCACAGCCTTCTTCTCAATAATAGCTCATTCTCTGTACTTAGAGCCTTATCTTGTCCTGGACGTAAGAGTCGGTTCCTTCATTTCTCTCACTAGCAGTGGACCATCAACTACAGCTAACCCTGTACCCCGGCCCACAAATCAGCAGCACAGCCCTTACCTTCTTCTCAATGCCAGTCGCTATGTCTCTGCCATTACAAACTCACTGTTTTGCCGTCACGACAATGAGCTCAGCTCTGAAGCGCTGCCGCTGCGAGACGTCAGTTACAGTGCCCATATCAGTGTCAAGTTGCATCAGGCCCGCCCGTGTGCCTTTCTTCTCCTTCAAGCTGACATTGCCAATCCGTGCCGAAAGTCTGCCACGACAGCAAACTTCCTCAACTCATCGCTGCCACGGCAGGGACTTGTTCTGATTCCATTGTCTCGGCAAGTGAAGAACTCCAGCTCTAAAATCCCCACGTCATATAAACTAAATTGCATTTCTTGTGGCACATTTACTACCCATCCTGTCGCCTAGAACCCAGCTTGTCCCTGCTCTCCTCTTGCCTTGCCTCTGTAGCCGATCAATTCAACCATTTCACTGCCCCTGCTGTCAAACCGAGTCAGTCTTTGCCACTTTCAATCAGCATTGATTCATCCTCTCTGCTTTCTTGCCACAACGGCCACCCCTCTTCATTGATGCCTTTCGGTGCCTTAGTCCTCGCTCCATGCCATGCTGCGAGCTCGAGTACTGTCCCTGACCGCCATGGCCACACGTCTCCCACATCGCCGCGTGGCCGAGACCAGCTCCAGTGCGCGCAGAAGCCGGCCTCCGCACAAACTTTCTTGGCGCAAACACAGGGCCATGCCCTGTACATCTCACCGCCCAGGCTATTCCCTACCCCTCATTACTGCTCAGCCATGCTCGTTGAATTCCCACGCCGTCCGCAAAAGGGAGTCAAGCCCATACCTCGCACCACCACTGTCTTCCTTCCTGGCTGTCGAAGGGAGCAGGCGCCACAGCTGCCAGCGCCTATAAAGCTTAGGGAATTGGCCAAGCTTGCGACCCCCCAACCGTGAGCGAAATTTCCTCTGAGCCCCCACTGACGCCGAGCCATGGCCATTCTAATTCTTCACCCCTCTAGCGCTGCCATCTCCCTCAACGCCAGTAAAAACCGGAAAGGGGGGAAGAATCGTGATCAAGCAAACCGGTTAGTCCACTACCCGGTTTCTTCACCTGGAGGCAAACCCCAGTCGCCCTGAGTCGTGCACATTGTTCCTCTGTAGCTCTTCCCCGCCGGAGCGCCGCCCTGCCACTGCCGTTCTTCCTCAAGACCGATGCAAGGTGGTAGCTCACCACCTGCCTTCTCACCTCGAATCAACTCGTAATCCGAATTGCTTAAGGTCTCTAGATGCTAAATCCATCACTGCCCGAGCTCAATTGCCCTTCGTTCTTCCTCACGGCCGTGCGCCATTGGCGCCGCCACCCCTCGAAGGTGGTGGCCCTCTCCGGTGACTGCCGGCCAACGCCAAAGCCTCCCATAGCTGCGCCTCATCCCCCTGGAGCTCACCCCACCGGAGACCCCCCTTCTCCGGCCTCCTCTCACCATCGACAGCCACTGCCTTCCCCTCCTCTGCTCGGCTCCTCTCTAACGGGAGGGACCCCCTGGTCAGTGAGACTTAACCGGCTCAGTTCAATTTCAAAAGACGTCTTCCAAGTATAGAAAGCGTAATCACTTAATTTCAGTACATTTTCCAACCGACCCAAGTTCAAATGTTTATATCTTTTGCTAGGAAGGTCCCAATAAGGTGAAATAAATTTTTAAATTTATGTTAAATCATGAGGATCCAGAATATGCAATAAAATAAAATTGTTCACTACAAGTTAAATCATTTTAATCAAGTTTGTTCAAAATCCCTTTTATGTACCATATAGCATCTATGCAAACCTTAACTCTAAAAATCATGAAATAATTCTCTCATATTCCTGAGGTCATGAATGTTCCATTTTTTTTAAAAAATACTTAGATCTGAATTCATTTTGAACCAAAATTTGAAAATAGAAAGCTTTTCATGTATAGAAAATCAAATTGTTAAAATATGGATCAAATAAACTCAAATCTTCACCAAACCAATTTTTTTATACTCCTAAGATTACAAGGATCTCAAATATGTAAAAATATTTAGGTTTTTCTATAGTTAGCATTAAAAGTTCAATAGTTGAAGTTGCAATACATAAATAGTCCGAATAGTCACCACTTTTGTAAATGAACTCCAAATTAAAAAAACTAAATTCTATAACCTTAAAAAGTGATTCCCTTGCTAGATATGCAAAAATATTTTATGTTTATCAATATTAAATTAAGACCATGTTAGGCCTTAATGATCACTTATATGAAAAACTTCTCGGATAAAAGCAAAATATCACGGAACTAACTTTAAAACACTTTTCTAAACATCTCCTACTAATGTCTGAAAAATGGTTAGATTATCTTGTAAGGTGTAGTCGCAAACTTAAAACAAATATTGAACTGTTAGCGCGAATATTTTTGAATCACTTAAGCCTTTTCAGTAGCATGTAAAATATCTCTTCTAAATGTAAATTTGGGGAATATCAGCCCAGAAATGCTCTTTAGTACATAGACTACCATATTCTGGGAATATATTATTTACAACTTGCTTTTCATTTAAATCCTGCTAGTGTAATAACCCTAAGTGTTATGGTCACCATCAACTCATTAAATGAATAGTTGAGCTTAAGAAACTATTAGTTAACGTAATTGTGTCGTAAGGATCATCGTATACCAGGTAGATGCAGCAGGTAGCCTTATTTTGTGGACCATAACATGTATAAATCACCTTGAATTTAAAACATATAGGGCTAAGTACTAATCATACACCACCGATTCCTTATAACATAAACCTTAATACCATATAAGCTATTTAGGTAATGAATAAAATATTTTGTCTAAAAACTAAAATTTATAAAATTGGCTTAGAAATACTCCCCAAAGTAAAGACTAACCTATTATGAAGAAATAATCTCATTTCATCGTACTTTGCATATAAATCCGATAGTAGAATAACCTTAAGTGTTATGATTTACGAAATCCACAATATGAATAAACATACTTAATAGTAATTAATAAATCAATAATTTTGTATCACCAAAACCTTCTAAAAAACCATGTAAATAAAACTAGTGGCCTAAAATCTAACGAACCTAACATAATCAAAACAACTTCCTATGCAAAATCAATTAAGTACTATTCATGCATAATCTATTACATAATGGTTAATACCTTATCCAAATAATTTTAGCCTTTTCAATTCGAAATTATAAATATAAGAATACATAATTTTAGCCCTTTGAATTCATAAAACAAGAATAAATAATCTGTATCATGAGTTAATCTACACTACAAGAAAAGTGATTATCTGTGACGAAAATGTCGTGACGTTGTCAACTTTTGTCATGAAAAATCTATTTTCTGTGACGACTTGTTTATGTTCGTCATTAATTGTATCAGACGCCGTCGCCCCATGTATTTTTGTGACGAAACGTAAAATTTCGTCATGAAACTATAATACAAATCGTCATAAAAATGAATCGTATTTTTTTCTCGTTGGCAAGCTATCATTGGTCCCTGGTGATTTTTTCTTGTTGTTGCTGAGGATGACAATGACGATGATGATGAATTGCCAGAGATGATAGAAGAGCTGTACACCGCTTGGGACCAAAGTGGTGAACATCCAAAGTTTGCTACAGTGCTCGAAGACTCCAAGCGCGGACTTTGCCCAGAATCTAAATTATCAAGATTCTCTTTTCTTGTGAAGTTACTTTATGTCAAGTCATACAATCGAATCAGTAATACAACATTTAATGCACTACTGAACGTATTGGTGATAGCATTCCCTCATTGCAAACTTTCCAATTGATATTATGAATTAAAGCAATATCTGTGAATTGGGTCTTGGATATGATTCTATCCTTGTGTGCATGAATAACTGTGTGTTGTTTCAGAAGGAGTATGAGAATAGAGATGAATGCCCGATATACAATGAATCAAGATGGAGAGATGCAGATGGTAAGAAAGTGGTTCCTCAAAAGGTGTTGAGACATTTTTCGCTCATACCAGATTGAAGAGGTTTTTTGGTTCGAAAAAAACAGCAAAGAACACACAATAGCACAAGTTGAAGTGACAATCAAATGATAATTAAATGAGTCATCCAGCTGATGGTGAGGCGTGGAAAGATTTCTCGCCTCTTTCCCTTTTGTTGCCTTCTTTATTCGATGATTTCTTAATAGACCAGATTTGTTAGAATTTAGTTATACTTTTACCGTACATAATATTGAATATTAGATGTCCATTCTATTTGATCTAATAGACTAGATTAGTTAGAATTTAGTTATATTTCTGCCGGTAGTATTGGTAGTAGAAGTCATATGAGAGATAGTATTGTAATTAGCTATTTTTTTATTTTGAAGGTATATTCAAATTTTTTTACTTATGCGTGAAATTCAGAACTGATTTGTGTTGTGCCGCTGAGAGAGAACATTTGACTCTTACAGAGCGTACAACGATGGTGGTGTTGTGTTAGCGCAATAGGGCAATAGGGTTAGGAGTAGGGGTGAAAACGGGACAGATAGTTCCTGCCCGATCCGGAGCTGGATCCGGTTTGATCCGGATCCGGGAAGTTAATTAGATATCGGGTCGGATTCGGATCCGGATTCGGATCCGGATTCGGATAATTAAAAACGGATATCGGATAAGATTCGAAATATATACTATCCGAAAAATATGAGTCGAAAATCGGATATCGGGTATTCGAATATCCAGTTTTGACGTCGGTCGGTCGTGAACTCTAGAAGACCCCAACCCCACCGATGAAGCCGTGTGGCCTCTCTTCCCATGTCCGACCGGTCCGGTGATCCAATCCTCCTCCAAGATCCGAGTAATGACTCGGATCTCCTCCATCCTCCCGATGCTCCCGTCCGGCCGTCCCACCGGTGACCCGGTCGGCGCTCCCCCTCCCGGGCCCTAGCGCCTTCCTCCCTTCCCAGCGGCGACTCTGCCTCCCCAGAGCTCGGCGGCACCCCTCCCCCCCTGGCGCCTCCCTCCCTTGGCCCATCCCGGCCAGTGGCGGCGACTCCTCACCCATTTGGTGCTCCCCCTCCCGGACGGCGCTTCCGAAGATGGAGTAACTAGCGGTGGTCGACGGCCAGCAAGCGAGGAGGAAGCGATCGGAGGATCTGGGCCGACGGCGACACGACAGCGGTGACCCGATGCGATGTAGGTAAGAGATCTTTTCTAAAAGATTTTCGTGGGCATCTCATCCGAATATAACGATCACGATGAATAGAGCTCTAGCTCATGTCTAGATCCTCGGCGGTTATCCCCGATTTCTTAGCAATTATTTTGTCACTTAGTGTGATAATCCTCTTTATCTGGAGTGATCCCCGCTAATCTGTACAATAACTCATCCGAACTCGTGACGGTTGATCTCCAATGGAATGCTCGCTCGGGGGTAATCCCACATTCCAAAAGATGGTAGCTCTGCAATTTGTTGGTCTTACTGGAAACAGCCTTTTTGGAAGTATACCACCATCTTTACGAAATGTTTCATCCTTAAGTTCAATTTAGATCTGGTGCACATGCTCCTCTTGACAATCTATTGCTTAGTGTTTTTTGAATCTGTTTGCCGAATAAGCTTGTGCATGGATTTGTGTTCCTTCTGGCAGAGATTGGTTCAGCATCAGCCTACACAGTATCCGACTTTTGAAGAGCTGAGTATTGGGAAGATCAAGTTCAAGGCATTTGATTTAGGAGGACATCAGATTACTCGCCGTGTGTGGAAGGATTACTACACCAAGGTCTCGCTTCCTCTTTTGTTACTATTTTTATCTATATGAGTTACTCGATGTATGATTTTATCTGCTTAATGTTTTCTTCTCCTGCAGGTGTGATATCTGATTGTCGAGAGATCATCATGACAAAGATAATAAGTGATGGTTGATCTATGTAGAATCGTAGACCTCTTCTCATTGTTGCTGAGGATGTAGAGGGAGAAGCTTTAGCAATGCCTGTACTGAACAAGCATCGTGCTGGGCTCAAGGTGATATTAATCATTTCTTTAGTTCGTGTTTATACCATACTTCAATGCTCATATAACTTATAAGCTGCTTGGCAATCTGTACTCTTTGCATTGAAGCAAGCATTTCTCCTTTTCCGTTTTCTCCTTGTCTGTGGTGTTTCTTTCCTTTACAAGTCATTGAGCTATTCCGAATTGTTATCCTTGTGGAGCTTATTTGTGCAAATTCTTCAACTAATTAGCAGTCCTTGATTGTAGGTATGTGCTGTAAAAGCTCCTAGATTTGGTGAAAACAGAAGGGCCAATCTGGATGATATGGCTGTCTTGACAGGAGGAGAGGTTTGCCGTTATGACAATAATCATAAAGTTGCTTATCACGAGTGACATTGCTATGACTAAAATTAACTTACTATTTCATTTTAACTTCAAGGTTGTTAGTGAGGACCGAGGTCTTGATCTTGGTAAAGTCCAACTACAAATGCTTGGCACAGCTAAAAAGGTTTGCCATCTTTCATAAATTGTTGCACCTGAGAACCATATAGTTACATTGTTTCGAAAAAAAAGGAACCATGCAGTGACATTTTCCTTCGTAGGTTACTGTATCTCTTGATGATACTGTCATTCTAGAAGGTGGAGGTGACAAACAACAGATAGAAGAGACGTGTCAATAGGTACTGTAAAAATCATCACATTTGACTCTCATCTCAACTTAATGCGTGTCAACAGGTACTGTAAAAATCATCACATTTGACTCATCTCAACTTAATGTAATCTCGATAATGCTGTCAAGAATCTCTTTCAGTAGAAATTAAATCTTTTGTCACGTGTATGTACTCGACAGCTTAGAGAATCAATTGAGAACAGCACTGCCATGTTTGACAAAGAAAAGGCTCAAGAGCGTTTATCAAAGTTATCTGGAGGTGTTGCTGTCCTCAAGGTTTGTTAACCCATTTTTATGTACCAGATGAAGTTCCTTTTTTTCTGGTTCTCTCCTCAGTGTATGCACTTAAATTGCAGATCGGTGGAGCTAGTGAAGCTGAAGTTGGTGAGAAAAAAGATAGGGTAACAGATGCTCTACATGTTGCAAGAGCAGCTGTGGAGGAGGGTATTGTACCAGGTAGTCACAATTTTCTTGAGTAACTTATATGTTATTTCTCCACCTGCGTTGGCCTCGTTTTTTGCGACCTGATTATTTGTTTTACGCCTTCTCCAATTCATGTCATGTCAAGCAGGTGGTGGAGTTGCGCTTCTATATGCCACCAAGGAGCTTGACAAGATTAGCTGGGAGGATGGGCAGGGAATGGGTAAAGAATGGGTAGAGGAAGAAAATGGAGATAGCTGGCTGCCTAAGTGAAGGTCGGTTCAAAAACCGACAGCATGATCTTGATTTCTTTTTTAGACCATTAGTTAAAGCTAAAGCTCATTTGTAATATGTTCTGTACTTAAGATGCGTCTTGGATGCTTATGAGAATGCGTGAGTTTGGCATTACTGACTATTAGTATTATCTGTATTATATTGACATGGCGTATATAAGTGTATATGCACAATGCTTGGATTTGTGTGAATATATTCTTATGTATGTGCTTGATCTTGTCTCTCTCTCTCTCTCTCTCTCTCTATATATATATATATATATATATATATATATATATATGTGGTAGTAGTTGTGTACACTGGAGAACCCTGGCTATTGACGTGGCACTAAAGTGTTCAATGACGAAAATGCATGTCCACGTGGCAATAATCTATGACAAACAATTTCGTCATAAATAAAATGGTCAACGCTCATTTTTGGCCGACCGGAGAGTTCTTTTATGACGAATTCAACATTTTTTATGACGTTTTAGGTACAATTAATGATGATTATATTCGTCATAGAAATGACCTTTTCGCTGACAAAAATATAATTCGTCATAGAAAAATTGATTTTTTATGACGAAAATAGGTAATTCGTCATTGAAAACTTTTTATGACGCACTTTCTATGACGAGTTGAATTTCGTCATAAATTCGTCATAAAAAACCTACAATGACGATTTCAGGACTAATGATGATGAGTTTGGACCGTCATTAAAAATCACTTTTCTTGTAGTGCTAAAAGCTGCTAACGATATGTAAACCAGTATACATAAATAATCAACTACAACACAAGTACATGGAATCATACAAGCTTAACCCTAAATCCCACTTGTTTTCTGTAGCGGGTTCTTATTTGGTTTGCTATCTAATTTCTTTTTGCCTTATTGAAATTTGTTATTTGCTATATTTCTGTTGAATGACGTGTAGAATCTGACGTCACTAACTCCATTGTCAACAACGTCAGTTGCAACCATGACTTCGTTGTAAACAACAATTAAGCAAGGTAAGAACCCCTTTGATCATATTGATCCCATTATTTAAATTTTTATTTTGTTCATCAAATTGTTTCATACATGCACTTATTTTTTGTAAATTTGCTATTTTATGATATTAGTAGATATACCTATTATCTTATGGAACTTCCTTAATAAGTATTGACATGTGAACCTTGATAACCATAGAATAGGATTAGGCAATACATGATGTCAACTTGGGTATATGTAATTACATATTAGCCATGCTTTATTAGCAATGATGTTGATGATCAGATCAAAATTGTTTCCTTAGAATTTAAAAATGTTGGATATGACACTGATTGTTACTAGTATTTTGTATATAAAACCCAAAATAAAACTATGGTTTTGATTCAGGTGATTATTGGCAATAGTTGGTTGTACAAATGGAATTACACATAGTGTAGGAGGGATTATCGCCCATGTCAGATTAAGCACCGAACTATGGGTTGTTTTCAAGCCAAGAAAAATCATACAACCACGAGTGCTAGTATGGGACAATCTTAACCTATTAAGTTGCTTAGAACTAGCTTTGCACATTAGAAGGCTCGAGTAGTACGGTCACTCCGGTTAGGTTTGCTCGTAAGGGGCTTCAACACCGAGGTGTGGGTAAATGCATGTCGATACAACGATGTACGCCTTGCTATGGGGAGAAACGGTGATCGACTGTTTATGTGAGAATGATATCGTGTTTTATATATGTTTCTTTCACCATATCGAGGGTTTGAAAGTGCATCTAGGCTCCTTTGAAGGTTTTGGTGATTAATGACGACATAATTAGATAATACTAATGGTTTAAGTGAGAATCCATGCAGAAACCGAGAAGGTATCATCATAAGAAAGCGATTGGAGATTCCTACCGTATTTAAAATTTGAAAAGGCGGCATCAAGACATAAGTTGTAAATTTTCTATTTATTTGAGTCTAAGGATAGCCGTACTATTAAGGGGGATACGATGGGAAATCGCTTCTAGGATATACTTGTGCTCAAAGGATGAAAATTACATAGCAAAAGAATTTAAAACATTGCATTTCCTTTGAAATGTGCCATTCTGGCTGAATGGGTCAGGCCGGAGTATCCGGACATTTGGCCCGGACACTTCAGGTTGACATCCTCGGTTGCTGCTGTCTCAATTAGTCCGGAGTATCCGGGGTTTTAGTCCGGACTCTCCGGGTTAAATGAGTCCGGAGTCTCCAGATTAACCTCTTCGGTATGAACTAAACTTCACCAATCCGAAGTCTCCGGGTTATATGTCTGGATACTCCGGGTTGTGCGCAACTCTCTCATAACGGTTGGATTTTGGGGGGCCTATTTAAGCCCTCACTCTCCACCTACCCGTGTACAAGCTCCATTATTGCATTATTCAGCTCTCAAGCTCTCACTCTCACACTCTTGAGCCCTAATCTCCTTTCCCCACTTGAATCTTGAGTTTGATTTGAATCTTTGGGGAGAAAGGAGTGGATTTGAGTGCCTTGAGCTTGCATCTTTGATTCTTGAGCACAAGTTTCATCCTCCAAGACGATTTAGCGACGTATTTGTTACTCTTGGAGTTTGAAGGGCTCCTAGACGGCAAGGAGTCACCGGGAGCCTCCAATACTTTGTATGGTGAGCCCCGGAGGTTTGTGAAGGCAAGTCTCGCCTCCGAAAGGAAAGAGGCAAGAAGTGAAGACCGGCGAGTGCTTTGTGCAACACCGGGAGGATAGTGATCAAGAGGGACCCGGGCTTT
This sequence comes from Guadua angustifolia, assembly GCA_036346375.1. NCBI lineage: Eukaryota > Viridiplantae > Streptophyta > Magnoliopsida > Poales > Poaceae > Guadua > Guadua angustifolia. Next base: position 64,058 of record JAYEVE010000993.1, read on the forward strand.
GTGCCTCCTCAACGAAGACGTAGGATTCCCTTCAAGAATTCGAACTTCGGGTAAAAATCTTTGTCTTTGTGTTCTTCATTCGTTTTTGCTAGGGTTTGTGGTCTTGGACTTTTGGGAGCCCCGATCTACTCTATTACTGTGTTTGGCTCTAGATCTACATCATTCTAAGGTACCTGATACTGTTTAGAACATTTGTCTTCAATTAGATTGTTGGAAAATTGTAGAGATTTAAAATCTCACTTCGAGGTCTCCAACCCGTGTAGGATCAAGGATACCGACTAGAGGGGGGTGCATAGGAGGTTTTTGAATTTTCGATCACTAAAATCAAATTAAATGATTTCTAAGCACGCATGACAATCTTAGCAATTTTAATACCTAGTAATTCTAGTGATTATCAAATAATAATTTTACTCGGCTATTTCAATAGCTAAACAAGTGTAGCACCAAAATGATCAATATGCCAGAAATAATTTAAGAGTAAAAACTATGCAAACCACAAATGATGAACACGTGGATTTTTATCACGTGGTCTCGAGAACTTCTTAGGTCTCCCCAACTCCACGTTGAGGTGACTTGAACTTCTTCAAGCCAGCTCCACTTGCTTGAGCCTTCCCCGATCACTCGTGGTAGCTCTTCCCCGCTCCGGGTAGGCGAGCTCCTTGCCTTCACAACCGTCCGGGCCTTCACACAAACTTCTTTGTGAAGATCACCGGGACTTCACGCCTCCAATCCGTCTAGGAGGCGGTAACCTCCAAGAGTAATAAACTTGATGAAGGATTGAGACTCTTGAGTGCTTTAATATAGCTCAACACATGCACATGCACTCAATTTTCCTCTTCAAAAACTCAAGAATGATGGATTGAATGCACTAGAGTGTGGAGAGAGTTGCTAGAGCTCTAAATGTATTCAATAAAGTCACCAACCAGCTCCTAGCACAGGTGAGGGGGTATTTATAACCCCTCCCTACTTAACTAGCCGTTATTGCATTTTTAACTCAGAAAAATCACCATGGCCGGTACTACCGCCCTCTGAGGGTTAGGTAGTACTGCTTATAAACCAATGACTACAGGCGCATTAAAGCTCGACACGTGGCCGTTCTTGTGCATTTTCTATATGGTCGGTACTACAGCTATATGGGTCTTGATGATACCGCACCTTGCCGACGAAATACATTTGCTCTGTTAAAAGCTACTGCGGGATTAGGTCTTGATGATATCGCATTTGCGGTACTACCGCCCATCCCTAGCGGTAGTGCCGGCCGAAGGAAAATCAGAAAGGGTGCTCTCTGTTATATTGCTATCTAGTAGTAGAAGCGCGGTAATCTTGCATTCTTGATACTACAGCCTACCACTATGATAGTCTAGGCCTTAGGAAAATTTCAGTTTTAGCATCTACATGAATGCATGAATGAATACTTCGAAAATTTGAGCCATTTTAGATGCACATTTAGAGTTCAAAACCCCAATCAAGTCCCTGTTAATAGTACGGCGACTATCCTAACAATCCGATCTTTTCTTCCACACCAAGATCGGTAAAGTGACTAGGAAAATGTCCTTAAAATTTTATACCTTCATTTCTTTTGCTTCTTTGGTGCATACTCTTCCCTTTTGTACTTGTGACATTCCGACGTCCCTTGAAGAATAGATTTTCCTGTTTTCAATTTACTCAAGCAAACAACGTTAGTCTTTTAACCGTGATTGTCATTAATTACCAAAACCTTTAAACACATGGGGGCCTAGATGCTTTCAATCTCCCCTTTTTGGTAATTGATGACAATCCTCATGAACGAATTGAAATAGATTGAGATTTTGGGTGAGTGGCTAAGGAAGATTAGTTACTCACACCATGGAATTCTTATTTAGCAATATTTTTGTCTTTAGAGAACAAAAATATTTGAATCAAAATATTGCTAAATGAGAATATAACTCCCCCTACAAATGTGCTCGGGTGAACAATAAGATTATGCACATTTGTATGTGAGTTTCTTTAAAAGAGAAACGTGAAATGAGATTGAATAAGCATGATATTTAAAGGCAAAACTCATACGAGGAAAATGAAATATATAACATATAAGCGCAAACAGTTCAACACCATTCAATAACCAAGTTCAACACAACAAAAAAACACAAAACAATATCCAAGAACATAAAGCAACAATTCAACCACAACCACGGGTTTATTATAATCTTGCAAGAAGTATAAATATAAATAGATAGCTTCAATTCTTCATCTTCATCTTCTCCCTTAGTCATCAAAGACCAAAAGGGGGTGTGCCAGGACTTCAATTCTTCATGCTTCTCAAGTCCTTAGGAGAGCACGGAACCTTGAGGATCATTGCGGCAGAAGGCTGAGGGAGGATGAGAGGGAGAAGAAGCGCCGATGGGGCTGACGACCAAAAGCGATGGAAGGAGATGGGAAGAAGCTCGCTCCTAATCTGCTCAATGAAGTACTCACACCACTCTGAACACCACATCACTTTGCGGTTCCAAAGCTGGCATCGCTGCCGTATTGGAACCGGCGGTGATAATATAAATCAAAAATAAGCTTGATAAAATCAAAAATATATTTATTTGCACCTGAACCAACACTGTATTCACTATTACGTGCGATCGTGGCGTGCAAGTCACAAGTCACGCGATTTTCGCGCGAAATACGCGCGCGTGCGGTTGCTAGGATTCGAACCTGTGACCTACAACTTCGCATAAACACTCCTTACCATCTCACCTAACACACACTTCTCAACTAGTATAAGATATATGTTCCTTTTATCCCTTCACATCCGAAAGTTTCAACGATTATTTGGGCATTCAAATGACTTCAAATAAAAAAGTTGTCAACTACAAAGTTGTAGATCTCATCGAGAGCTATAATTTTCATATAAATTTTATCTTCATCCGACTCCATATGCAAAAGTTATGATTTTTTCAAAAAATAGTATCATTGCCGGTTCGATTCCAAACCGGCAGTAATAATATTATCACTGCCGGTTCTTGTTGAGAACCGGCAGTGATAATAGTCTCACCGACAGTTCGTATTCCGAACGGGCTAATATTTTCAAAAAATCATAACTTTTACATACGGAGTCGGATGGAACAAAACATATGAAAATTGTAGCTCTCGATGAATCTAACTGTTTGATTTAACTTTATTTGAATCATTTAGATATCAAATAATCGTTAACCTTTATCTCTACATATTCAAACGTTTCAACGATTATCTGGACATCTAAATGACTTCAAATAAAAAGTTGTCAACTACAAAGTTGTAGATCTCATCGAGAGCTACAATTTTGATATAAATTTTGTCTCCATCCGACTTCGTATGTAAAAGTTATGATTTTTCAAAAATAGTATTATTGCGGTTCGATTCCGAACCGGCGTATCTATTATCACTACCGGTTCTTGTTGAGAACCGGCGGTGATAATAATCTCACCGACAGTTAAGTATTCGAACAGGCTAATATTTTAAAAATCATAACTTTTACATACTGTGAGATGAAATAATTAAATGATATAGCTCGATGAGATCTAACTTGTAATCTGATATTGGACATTTAAATGACTTCAAATAAAAAGTTGTCAACTACAAAGTTGTAGATCTCATCGAGAGCTACAATTTTCATATAAATTTTATCTCCATTTGACTTCGTATGCAAAAGTTATGATTTTTTCAAAAAATATTATCACTGTCGGTTCAATTCCGAACCGGCAGTGATAATTATCTCTGCCGGTTCTTGTTGAGAAACGGCAGTGATAATAACTTATCACTGTCGGTTTTTATGAAGAACCGGCAATAATAGTATCATTGCCGGTTTAACTTTTGAACCGCGGTAAAAATATTATCACTTTAGGTTCTAGCCAACCGGCGATGATAAACCGGCAAGAATGAGGGTTTTTGTAGTAGTGTCAGGACGTTCACACGCTCCCTGACCTCGTCCACTTCCTGGCGGTTGTGAAACTAAAGCTCAAGTAGAAGACCAAACTGAGTCATCATATCGGACCGCAGACTCTCAAGACCGGCAAGATAGGCATCGTGCACAGGTGGAGCTTGAGCAGCTTGCTCGGCTTGGGCTTTGGCTTGGGCGGCTTGCTCGGCAATATGATGCAAGACTTGAGGCGGAGCAACACGGGGCTTGTATGGCTTATGAGGAGTGGGAGTTGGACCATTGTACCCTGCTACTCTTCGGATTAAGGCCATGATATATGGAGCAAAGTAGATGGTCTTCCCTCTTTCTTTTGTAGATAAGGCCATTTCCCTTATGATGAAATCCACTGCATCAAAATTTTCTTTTGCCATGATCTTTGCAATCAAATTCCATGCATAACCCCTAATGGCATCAAAAATTCCACTCTTGGGATGGATGGTGACTCGGATGATTTTGTTGACCATACTCGGTTGAAGTTGCGATCCAATGATTGTCCAATCTTTAATGGATGTGGCGGTCATAGAATTTAGCGGCTTCATCGAGAGGCAGTGGGAGCATCATGGATCTTGAGGAAGGCCTTTGTGGGAGCATGCTCAAAATCATCCTTGGATCACGATGTACTTCTTGTGAGTCCGTCATCCAAGTGATGGAGTCAAAGGACTCGGATACATCTGAGTAGCATAAAATTGCTTGATGATCTTCTCATTGTAGTCTGTCTTGCCACCAAGGAAGTGATACAAGCTAGCTCCTCCGAATAGTTCAGGAATTCCAACAAAGTCTGGCTGTTCCCTGACATGATTCCAGCTAACCCATCTTTGATTGGCAAAGTCTTTTTCCAGGTAAATTTGCTCGTAGACTTTCTGCTGGAAAAGCGAGTGGAACTTCTGGTTTGTGACAGAGCGAGTCTCAAGATCCTGATTCTATCCTCGGATTGCATAATAATCATCCCCCTTTATTTGGGAAGGATCATTCCTATGCCTTCCAACTTGAGGCAAATCCATAGTTTCTTAAGCTCAACTATTCATTTAATGTGTTGATGGTGACTATAACACTTAGGATTCTTGCACTAGTAGGATTTAGATGAAAAGCAAGTTGTAAATAAAATATTTTTCCAGAATATGGTAGTCTATATAGTAAAGAGCATTTTCAAGGTTGATCTTTCCAAAATTTACATTTAGACGAGATATTTTACGGGCTACTGAAAAGGCTTAAGTGATTCAAAAATCTTCGCGATAACAGTTTAGTTTTCATTTTAAGCTTGAGACTGCACCTTATAAGATAATCTAATTATTTTTCAGATATTAGCAGGAGATGTCTAAAAAAATGTTTTGAAGTTAGTTCCGTGACATTTTGCTTTTATGCGAGATGTTTTTCATTTAAGTGATCATTAAGGCCTAACATGGCCTTAATTTAATATTGCATAAACATGAAATATTTTTGCATATCTAGCAAGGGTATTACTTTTTAAGATTCCAGGATTTGGTTTTGTTGAATTTGGAGTTCGTTTATGAAAGTTGTGACTATTCAGACTTTTTATGTATTGCAATTTCAGTTATTGAACTTTTAATGCTAACTATGATAAAACTTAAATATTTTTACATATTTAGGATCCTTGTGATCTTAGGAATATAAGAAAACTGATTTGGTGAAGATTTGAGTTCATTTGATCCATATTTTAACTATTTGATTTTCTATATATGAGAAGCTTTCTATATTCAAATTTTGGTTCAAAATGAATTCAAATCTAAATATTTTTGGAAAAAATGGAACATTCAGGAATATGAGAGAATTATTTAAGGTTTGCATAGATGCTATATGGTACTACATAAAAGGGATTTTGAACAAACTTGATTAAAATGATTTAAACTGTAGTGAACAATTTGATTTTATTGCATATTCTGGATCCTCATGATTTAACATAAATTTATAAATTTATTTCACCTTATTTGAACCTTCCTAGCAAAAGATTTAAATATTTGAACTTGGATCGGTTGGAAAATGAACTGAAATTAAGTGATTATGCTTTCTATACTTGGAACCGTCTTTTGAAATTGAGCTGGCAGGTTAAGTCTCAGCGACGTGGGTCCCTCTGTCGAGAAAAAAGCCAAGCGAGGAGGGAAGGTGGAGGCTGTCGGTGGCGAGAGGAGGCCGAAGGGGGCCTCGGTGGGGTGAGCTCGAGGATGAGGCGCAACTAGGGAGGCTTTGGCGTTGTCTGGCGGTCACCGGAGAGGCCACCACTGCGAGGTGGTGGCGCCAATGGCGCACGACCATGAGGAAGAACGAAGGGCAATTGAGCTCGAGGCGGTGATGGATTTAGCATCAAAAGACCTTAAGCAATTCGGATTCTGAGTTGATTGGCGAGAAAGCGGTGGTGAGCTACCACCTTGCATCGGTCTTGAGGAAAACGGCGATGGGGCGGCGCTCGACGGGAAAACTCTGAGAGGAACAATGTGCACGACTCGAGGCGTGGGGTTTGCCTCGGTGAAGAAACGGTAGTGGACTCACGGTTTGCTTGATCACGATTCTTCCCCCTTCGGTTTTTACTTGCGTTGAGGAGATGGCGGTGCTAGAGGGTGAAGAAATAGAATGGCCATGGCTCGGCGTCGGTCGGTGAGATGTCTTGGGCCAAGAAAGTTTATCGGAGGTAACCTGCGTGCACTAGAGTGGTCTCGACCCGCGGCGATGTGGGAGGCGATGTGGCTATGGCGGTCGAGACGATACTCTAGCTCACGAGCATGGCTTGGAAGCGAGGACTAAGGCAAAAAGGCATCAATGAAGAGGGTTGGCGTCGTGGCAAGAAGCGAAGGATGAATCAATGCTGATTGAGAGTGGCGAAGAATGACTTCGGTTTGTGACGAAGGCGATGAAATGGTTGAATTGATCGATTTGCGAGAGGTAAGGCAAGAGGAGAAGCGAGGACAAAGCTGGGTTCTAGGCGACAGGATGGGTAGTAATTGTGCCACAAGAAATGCAATTTAGTTTATATGATGTGGGGATTTTAGATTTGGAGTTCTTCACTTAGAGACCTTGGAATCAGAACAAATCCTGCCGTGGCGCGATGAGAATAGGAAGTTCTTTGTCGTGGCGGACTTTGGGCGCGGATTAGCAATGTAAATGCCTTGAAGGAGAAGAAAGGCACACAGACTGATGCAACTTGACAACGATATGAGCAACTTATGGCGGCGTCTCGCGTGGCGGTAACCAGAGTGAGCTCATTATCGTGGCGGCAAAAGCAGTGAGTTTGTAATGGCGGAGAAATAGCGGTGGCATTGAGAAGAAGGTAAGGGTTGTCTTTGCGATTTGTGGGCCAAGGTGCGGGGTTAGGCGTAGTTGATGGTCCTTTGCTAGTGAAGGAAAGAAGGAACCGACTCTTACTTCGAGGACAAGATAAGGCTCTAAGACCATCTCCAACGGCGACTCGTCCGAGTCCTAATCCCTTCAGCGATGGGAAGCGGCCTTGGCGGGCGGCGGCGCTCGGCCAGAGTCCTTCAGCAGACGGGAGATGCAAAGGATTGGAAAAAGAATCCCGAGCACGCCGGCTTCTCTCTCCGTTCCTTCGCCCTCTCTGCTTTCCGAACAACCTTTGCCGTTCGTAGCGTCGTCTCGGATCGAGACATTCTTGGTGCAGGCGAAAGGCTTGGCGAAGCGACAATGGCGGCGGCCACGGAACTCCGCCGCGCATCTCCACCGGCGGAGGCGACGGCGAGGTGAGTGGCATCCCCCGGAAGGTACACCTCTTCCACCCGGATCCGAGTTGGAATGGCTCTATGATGAGCTGGTTGCAATGGGTATAGCGAACCGGTGATTTGGAATCGATTAGGATTAGGGTTTCATTTTGGGTTGATGTAGAGATGGGGAGATGCGGTTGGGTGATTCGAGCATAAAGGCACTGAGCGCTAGCGAAGCGACTGGTTATTGAGAACTTATTACGAAAATCCGTTTGAACTTCGGTGTTCTAGAGGTGGGGAAAAAGTGATCACGAATCTTAGGGGTGTTTGGGATGACTCGGCTCCACAAAATCTGTGGAGTTGGTGGAGCGGTATTTCTAGCTCGAAATTTATGGGCTGGAGTGTGAGTACGATGCGGTGTTTAGGTAGATCATTTTGTTTACATTTTAAACTAAAAATATAAACTTAATTTACTTTATTTTAGCCTATAAGTGTCGGATCATTTGGGTGGGAGCTGGAGCTCTCCCAACAGGGCCTTAATTAGCAAGATTATTAGGCGTTGGTTCTCTGCATCCTTGCGGTTATCGCATCCTTGCGGTTGTATGGGCTGGTGTGTAGATAGTATGTGTCTTCCCCAAAAATCTTGGCAAAAGTGAGTACTAGCATGCAATTTTGGTAAACCTTTTCTCGATGATCAGCCATTATAGCATGTAATGCAACCTTTTCTCCTCAAGTTCAATGTGAGCATCGTTTGTCATTGATAATAATAACTAAACTTAAATTGTTCGTTTTGTTCATCTGAAAGGTTTCCATGAATATCTGTACCATGTGATTGTCCTTAAGATTTGCACACCAAAATATGAAATAGTTAATATTTTCTAGACCAACCAATTTTTGTTACTTAAATATATGGGATGTGAGCAATATAGCTGAAATAGAGTTCGGTGTATGTAGTTAAATATGTGGGATCTGCATGCTCCTGCATGCTTGGTTTTGATCTGTCTTTGTTATATATATGGAATGGTGAAATACACTTGTATCCATATCATGTTTGCTATTTAGTGCAGCTGAAATGAAGCTCCCCTCATATATACCTGTATTAGTATTGCTGAAATGAAGTTCTGTTAATGCTTGGCATGTATTGGCTAAATGCTAAAAGTGGAAGAGTATTGGCTGAATGATAGAAGTGGTACATTTTCCTTTGTCAATTCAGGGATGTACTCTGTTTCGAGTTTTGTACAGAAAGTCGAAACTTTTACGAGGACATGAGCATCATCCGCTTTTGGTTTGACAACTTTATTGTAGTTGAGCAGGACATGAGGTTAAAAAGTTATGATATCACATAAAATTACTTGGTTTTTCTTTGATAAATTTGCGGTAGAAGTAGTCTGAAAGATTTCATACTACCACATGATGGTCGGGAAGAGGATTTCTAAATATAACTTGCCATCGTAGTAGCCCTTGTTGATTTTGGAAATTTGTATGGGCGAAGTCACAAAATAATTGTCTCTGTGTGCAAACACTGTGAAGCGGACTACTAGTTTTTGTGTAGGAATCTTGATCACCTATTTGTGTTGATGTGGTTTTATAGATGGAGGCCCAGAGACTTGGACGATGTAACATCCCAAAATTTCAGCTTTTAAATTAAATAATATTACTTTATCGCTAAATGTGAATTTGTGATTTTTACGGATTTTATTGGATTTTACGAAAATTTTTGAATTAAATTGAATTAAACAATATTACTTTCTAATAAGAAATAATTATAAATATATAAAGTTAAAATAAAGTTTTTGTGCAAATATTTTATTTAAGACCAGGATGTCTCAAAGTATTTATGAGAAATTTTACGGAATTTTTAGAGTATTTTGATGCCTTAAATAAATCAAAACATTAAATCGAAATAATAAAATAGGAACTTCGGGTTAAAAATGGAATGAGCAGTGTTGGGCCTCGGCGAATCCTTTATCTTGGACCGATCGGCTTTTGAAAGGACCGTCGTGCCGTCGAATTTGGAAAGAAGCGGATCGGATCGTATCATTTCGATTTCAATCGTGGCGTTCATTCTTGTCGGACGACTCTCGTTAAATCGTCTCCGTCGACCTACCAAAATCGCCGCCGCCTGCCGTCTCCAACTCGGACGCCACCGCCGCCTCTTCCTTCCATCTATACCGCACCAAGCCAGGTATAAAAAGGCCCCCGAGCACCCCCTTGAGGACCACACCTTAGCTCCGGCCCTTTTCCCTCACACATAGTCGTGGGGAGCATCGGGGCAGCCAAAGCTTCGTCGAGATTGCGAGGCTCGGCGGAAATTCTTGGCGCTTTTTCGCCTTGAGGATCCTCTTCCGCCGTTCCGAGGGTTGGGTTGAATTCGCCGCGCCAAGGAGAAGCCGTGCTACTACCTCTTCTTCGCCGAGGAGCACCGGAGCTTCATCGCCGAGGCCTTCGTCTTCGTCTCCGGCGGACTCGGGCCAACGCATCACCTCGCTGGATCGGGAGTACTGTGGCCCATCGGATCATCATCGGACGGACGAGGGCAAGCCACGTTGTCGGGAGAATAGTGCATTATAACGGTAAGCATGGGCCGTCAATCGTCAAGATCAACGGTCCCTGAGCAGCCACGTCGCGCCGTACCGATCGGGCGGGAAAGAATTTCCGAGAAAATCCGATTTTAATCCGAAATAAATCCGAATTTATTAATTTAGGTTATTTTCAAGATTTTTCAAACTTCAAAACCTTATAACTTTCGCATACGAACTCGGATTGAGGTGATTCAAATTCCTAAAAATTTGTAAAATTGAGATCTTTCTAATGGTGGCTTTTATTTGAATTTTTGAATTTGTTTGCTCTTTGGTTTTGGTTTTTATTTGCTTTCTATCTCGATTCGCGTAGACGTTGAATTGTGCGAAGCTTCGGAAGGATTTCTCAGCTCGGGAATTATTTCAGACGGGAGCGAGGAGCTTAACGAAGGCAAGTTGTGCTTTGATCATGTTGCACCCATAAATTAGATTGCATGCTATTTTGATTTACATTATCACTTGTTATTTTTATGTGTATAAATGGTTTCAACATAAGTTGGGATTAGCTATCATACCCTTTGAATTACACCCTACCTTGCTAGTTGTATGCCATGATCCACTTGTCACCCTAGGTTGGTTAATTATAGTTGGTTAATAGAAAATCAACATGGATGGTTAGAGCGGAATAAATTGCTTAGTCATGCCACGTCATCACATGCTCATGAAATATTGTAATAATCTTGACTAATGGTATATGGAACAATGATGTTAATTTGTGTGTCATGTGGTCACACGAAGAGATTGAGTTGTGGTGGCGAGGAGGTCCATAGCGAGGTTGAATTGTGTATTGCATGTGATGCTTGGTAATCAAGCTGGGTTTGATAATCATTTAGATTGAAGCAAGTGGCAGGGCAAGGGTGCGAGGTGGGCCCGATGGGCAGAGGGTATGTGTAAGACTTGCTTTAATCAATCATAAGGACTTAACCTTGCGAGCCTTTGACTGAGTCTAACTTGCAACCACATATGCGGAATGGGATGACTTAGGTGACTAATTTGCAAATGCTTAACTTAAGTGCTATCTTGGTGGTGTGAGTCGGGTGTGCAGGGGAGGCTCATATGGCGCAAGAGGGGGCCTGTCGTGGCGGCGTAGCCCTTGGTGTTGAAACCTTAGCGGGTAGCTTGGGTTAAGAGGATGCATTGTAAAAGGCCGTTACGATCGTTCGCTTTGTGTGGTGCATGGTTGTATCATGTGGGTAAAGTGCATAACCTCTGCAGAGTGTACAATCTATTCGGATAGCCGTGCTCACGGTATTGAGCAATGCTCGGGAATTACAGTCAAGGGGTAGTTAACTAAAACTTGTCAACTGCTTGGATGGCGGAATGCCATGTGGATAATGGAATTTGAGTTAGGATGAGACTTGGGTTGATTTGAAAACAATGGAATCTACTTATTTGTTATTATTTGTTCTACTATCTTTTCAATCTACATTATGTATGTTTCTTAAATGCTGCTTTACTGCTTAAGAACCACTTAGTCATTCCTTTGGAATAAGCCTTGCATATAGTTATGCTAGAATTGCATTCTGTGCACAACTTGTTGAGTATGTTGTATACTCACCCTTGCCTACAAACACAAACAACGATGGAGGAGTCATCGCTTGGTGCTTGAGGAGGACTTTCGGTGGGCGCAAGTCACTAGGCCAAGCCTTGTCGATGCGCTTTGTGGTGTCTTGATGAGTCACTCGTCTTCTCGATTTTCATTGCATTTGTCTTACTTTTATCTTAGGCGGCCGTATGGCTGAATAAATGTAAGTGATCATAAGATCATACACTAGTTATATGAAATAAATGAAGTCTTATTGATATTATCGTTGTGTATGATGTGATGCTACGATGTTAAGCCGTGTGCACTAGCATTGATCACAGGAATAGTCGCGGCATACGGTGGATCGAATCGGTGGTTGGGTCCTTACAAAGGTGGTATCGAGCATATCTTGTTGTAGGTCTTGGCCCTAGTTTGGTAGAGTGTCCAAAACTATTTTCTAAAAAGGAAAACCATAATTTGACTAAGACAACACTCTTAACTCCCCTCATTCTCCACTCCTCACCTTTGCTGAAATTTTGATTTCCCGAGACCATTGGGCATGGTGGACTTATCTATTTCCCTTTTGAATAGATGAGGATGGTCCAAATCTGAGGAACAAGAGGAGGCTCGCCCATGAACTATGGCGCATGATGAGGATGCTCGGAGGCTTGAAGACCAATCTACGAGGGAGACCATAAATGCGTGCGGACTCGGCGTTGCTGGAGGTTCAGATTACGATCTCGCATACGAGCAAGGGCAAGAGGAAGTCGAACTATCCGCATCATCGTCGGAGATCTCTCGAGGGCGGGATCGAGCGGCGGCACGTTTGGCGATGAGACAACTTGCTCGCACCTACCCCGAGTTGGAAGGCAGCGTGTTTCGTCATCATCACGCAGGGACAACCGTTATGATCGGGAGCCAATAAGAAGAGAATGCCACGATCGCCTACCTAGCGGATATGTCGCCGCTCGGGGAGGATGCCATCGATGACATGGCTTTGGAGCTACAAAGAGCGAGAGAGGCGGAAGAAAGCTCAATTACGGGAGGTTACAGGCGATCTCTCCGGAAGGTCCGTGAGTTGGAGGATGCATTATTTGGATCTGAGCGAGCCGGAGATGGAACTACGACGACCAGGCAGGAGCAGACTCGGTCGATTAAGTTGAGACTCGAATGTTGAGTCGCGTCCATAAGATAGCATTACCAATTGTAATAGGCGTTAAGGTTGAGTGCTTAGTTAGGATTTTATTTGTTCTTTGGGTGTGCGATTATCGTTGCAAAGCTTTTAGGCTTATGTAAGCAACCATACCAAGTTATTCAATAAAATAATAACGTTTGGGTTAAACCTGTTTCCCCCGCTTTAGAGATTCTTACATCTCATCTGTGCTACTTCTTGTGGAATATGTATGTCCCGGAGCCCATCAAGCGATCATCAAGGCCCAACTAAGCGAACTTGGGTCGTATTGATCGGACAAAGCGGAATCGTTTGGGCCAAGTAAAGCATGAAGAACCGGATTGGCGTTAGCTAAAGAAGCCGAGTCGTATTGGGTAAGGATGATTGTAATCCTAACGCTATCATGTATAGCGGATAAGGAGATGATATATAAGGCATAGTCTCCACCTCGTATCAAGTGGGACTCCTTCTGTAACCGCCCTCCCCTGCTATATAAAGGGGGAGGAAAGCGAAGACATCGGACATAAGATCTCATTAACGAATAGCTACTCACATATAATTCGAGCCGCAGGACTAGGGTATTATCTCCACCGTGAGGCGAACACATATACATCGGGTGTTCTTGTGCTACCATCGAGTTTGGGTCGTAGCGTAGCCCCTTTTCATTATTATCGGTAACAAGCGTCGGCGGTTAGCGCGCCGGTAGAAACTGCGCTAGGATCAATCATGACAAGCTCGATGGCAATCTTGAGAACATGACCGTCTTTCGCGGCTCGGTATTTAACCGGAGCTTTGGATTTCATCGCCGACAACCTCGGTCGTCTCTCTATTCGGATTCGGATCAACTCAATCTGGAACCAATTTGGAGGCTCTCTTAGCGACCAACCACTCGGATCGAGATCGAGTGCGGCCATCGTCACAGACCGATAAGCCAAAAGCGATCCTCGTCTGAGTTAAAGCTGGTTGATGATAAGCCCGAGTGGCGATGCGCAAAGAAAACCACTCGGATTATTTGCTATGCGACTCGTCGCCTGCACGCCGATCCGGAGGGCGAGGAGGTAGGTCCCCAAATTTCCTGACATTTTTGTGATCGGCGGACCCACCACCAAAGATCACGGCAAATGCTACGGAGGAACCATCATAATCAAGAAAACCTGCAAGACTCCTCCGGCCTGAGGCGAAGCGTGAATGAAGAAATCCTGCGAGATGAAGGTGGGAACCAATCGGTCTTCCATACTCCTCGGTGAGAACATCGTCGCTTCAAGGCGCTCCTCGACACCACAGCACCATTGCTCGGGCGGACAGCGGCGCTCGATCGTAGCCGAGTTGAGCTATGGTTTGCGGCGGCGGTCCGCAACACCAAAGCGCCAAGGAGAAAAACCATCTACTTTTCGCCCGTCGGCTCGCGCCAAAAGCGATATCTGACCCTTGATGCGCCACAGGAGGAAGTTTGGCGAGAAGGGCCTTCGACCTGATATTGGCGGGACCTTCGTGCGATTTGAGCGCGAAGCGTGATCGCGAGCGAAAAAAACGCGGCGTAGAGATGACTATGAACGTTTGGCATTAGCCACGACGGCGAGAAGACCGCCGCCATCGTGACAATGGGGAAAGTGAGGGCCACCGAGCTAGGTCGCCTCACCTCAAGCGTTCTCGCAAAAACGAGGCAATGGCCCTATCGAAGCATCAGGGCCTTTACCCTCGCCGCCAAGTGGTTTTGGCGAAGGGTTCAACAAAAGCATCACTAAGTTCGACGGAGAAAGAGATCCGAAGCTTGGCTCCAAGTCTACTCCCTTGCGATCATGGCGCGAAGAAATCACAATGTGATGGCCAATTATCTCCGGTCATACTCACTTCATCGGCCAAGCATAGCTCACAGGGGCTCCGTGAATTCCATAGACTCTTGGGAGGAACTCTGTGAGCACTTCATCACCAATTTTCAAGGCACTTATGGCGACCGAGGGCAGCGATGGGACCTATACCGGCCGCCCGAAAAGAAGAAGGCGAGGCAGCTCAGAGTTCATCCGGCGTTTCATGCGAAGAAAAAATACTATCGAGGACATTTGGAGGCTGCGGTCATCGCGGCATTCGGAAGGCGTCAACGACCCGACTTGATCAAGAAGATGTCTATAAGCCGCCATCCACCGTAAGGGAGATGTTTGAGCTAGCGGATCGATATGCAGCGGCCGGATGCCCTAAGCGAGCGACAAGATGATCATACGCCAAAAGGACAAAAGGATCTGCTTGAGCCATCAAGGCAGCGTGTGACGGAAGCGAGAAGAAGTAGTGGCGGCAACCGAACAAGACCGACAGCAGCGCCACGCGGCCGACAACTATGAGGCGGTGATGGGCGGTATGCCCTTTCACCCAAATAGCAAACATGCGTGAAGGATTGCTTCACGTTGAAAAGATTTGCGAGAGAGTCGAGGCGACACGCAAAAGCGAAGTAAGGGAAGAAGAAGAAGAAAGCAAAACCCCCGAAGATGATGGCGGGGAATATCAAAAGATGGAGCAGGAACTCAATTACATCTATGGAGGTTCGATGGCCTCTGAATCAGCAGCAAGCTCCTTTGAAAGAGCGTAAATGCCATCATGCTGCTTTGTACCTCGGTACCTTAAATGGTGCGAGGTCCCCATAACTTTAGTCGTTCCGACCATCCGGACCACATCCCGTACCCCGGAAGATTTCCGCTAGTATTGGACCCTGTGGTCCATAGCGTCAAGCTCAAGAAGGTCTTTGGTCGGCGGAGAAGCGGACTCAACGTGCTCTTCTCCAAAACCCGATGAGATGAAGATCCCTCGCTCCGAATTGAGCGAGGCTCATCACCCTTCCATGGGGTAATTCCGGAACCTCTTCCATTCCACTCGGCCAAATTACCTGCCGATTCGTTTGGAACCAAAAGAATTTCGGACGAGTACCTTAACTTTGAAGTGGTGACTTCCGGGCGGCATATCCGCCATCTTGGGAAGGCTGGCTTGGCGATTCATGGGCGTGCCGCATTATACCTACCTCGTCACGAAAATGCGGGACCAAGGGTATAATCTCCGTGCATGGCGATGTCAAGCGGTCGTTTTCTGCTGACGAGAGAAAGCTGCGAGATGGCGAAGCTCAAGAAATAGCGAGCAGACGAAAAAGAAAGTCCGACGGTGACGCACATCAAGAAGGCGAAGGAGGTACCAACCAAGAAGCGAGGCTAAGACAAGTTTGAAGCGATGAAGGGACCAAGAAGGTAATCCTCGATCCATCGGCTCCAACCAAGCGGCTTTGATTGGAAGCGGGCCTCCTGACCAAATAGGAAAACCTTTCGTCACCTTCCTCGAACCAGCAGGGACATCTTGGCGTGGAAACCATCCGACATGCGGCGTTCCCGAAGTGATCGAGCACTCTTTCGCGTTGACAACAAAGCCAAACCTATCAGCGGCGGCCGTGGGTTCGCTTCGGAGACGAAAGGAGGCCATCAAGGAGAAATCACGAAGCTATTAGCGGCGGGCTTTATAAAAGTGTACCATCTGGTGGTGGCGAACCCGTGCTTGTTACGCAAAAAGAATAAAAGTTGGCGCGTAATGCGTTGATTATACCGATCTCAACAAGGCTGCCGAAAAGATCCTTCGGGTTGCCTCGTATTGACCAAGTGGTAGACTCTCGGCGGGATCACGAACTCCTTAACTACGGGCGCCTACTTAGGATATCACAGATTCGGCTAAGGAGGAGGGCGCATCAAAACCGTTCATCACTCCGTTCAGACATACGCTACATCACAATGCCATTTGGCCTCAAGAATGCGGTAGCGACTTACCTGTAGCGATACAGCGGTGCTTTCACTCCCGGATCGGGCGCAATGTGGAGGCATATGTTGGCGACGTTGTCGTCAAGTCACGGGCAAAGGAAGACCTCATATCGATTTGGTGAAACCTTTGAAAGCCTAAGGTCCTACAAGATGAAGCTCAACAGAATCGTCTTGAGTCCCATCAGGAAAATTACTCGGATTCATTGTTTATAGCGAGGCATCGAGGCAAATCGAGAAAAAATCAATATAATCACGAAGATGAAGCCTCCACCAATCGAAGGCGTCCAAAAACTTGCGGATGCATGGTGGCACTTGGCGATTCATCTCCGACTAGGTTCACGAGGAATGCCTTTTTCAAACTTCTAAAGAAGGGGGTAACTTTCAATGGACCGCTGAAGCTCGATCGGCTTCGAAGAATTGAAGACATTTTGTCATCTCCATGATTCTGGTTCCTCCAATACGGAAGAACCCATACGCTTTACATCACGCAACAACTCACGTGGTCGGTAGCGGCAATTGTGGTAAGCGGAAGAAGCAGGCACCTCGAGAGAATCCGAGACTGTCTACTTCATCGGTAGGTATTGGGAGAGTCCAAGATGCGCTACCATAAGTCTGAAACTACTATCTGCCGTGTTGCTCGCCTCCCATAAACTCAAGCATTACTTCCAAGAGCATTCGATTCGGTGGTCACCACTTTTCGCTTGGGGATATACTCCTGGCAAGGAAGCCCTTTGGGAGGATCGCAAAATGGGCGGTCGAGCTCGGGTCCTTGAAGTATCCTTCAAGCCACGGACGGCGATAAAATCTCAAGTGCTTGCGATTTCACGCCGAATGGATAGAGCTGCAATCACCAACAAACATTGAAGAAGCTGGAATATTGGACAATGTACTTGACGGATCTCTCATGCTCACCGGTGGCGGGAGGCGGGTGGTCCTCATCTCTCCAACGGTGGCGCCTAAAATATGTCCTGTGATTCACTTCCGCGTCAAACAACGCCGGCTGAATCTGAAGCACTCATCCACGGACTTAGCATAGCGATATCTCAGGTATCAAAGCGGCTAACAATTGGCGATTCCATCGGTAATCAATCAAGTCCAAAAGATTGGTCATGCGTGGAAGACATCATGATGACATCTTGCCGGGAAGTCGAAGACTAGAAGACAAGTTCGAAATGATGGAACTCATCCATGTCCTCGCGCGACAACGAAGAAGGCGATGAGTTGGCAAAATTAGGGTCCACTCGAGCCATCGCTCGGTTTGGGTTTTAAATCGAAGAAATCTACAAACCATCGATAAAAGCAGGGAAGCGAACAAGTCGGAAGATAAATCAAATGAGGAAGAGGTCACGGTCATCGGCTCGGTGGGCGGCCCCTTTCTCCATTACCTATTAAAAAGCGAACTTCGGAAGGCGAGCGAAGCGGGCGCATTCGCGGCGACAAAACTACGTGGTAGTGGGAGAAGAATTATTTCGGAAAAGTGCCTCTGGAGTTTTAAGGCGATGCATATCAGCAGAAGAAGGAAGGGAACTACTTAGGGAAATCCACTCGGGAATTTGCGGACATCACGCGGCGTCAAGCACACTGGTGGGCAAAGCGTATCGGCAAGGTTTCTTCTGGCCAACTGCCGTATCCGACGCAGAAGACATCGTTCGAAAATCACGAAGGATGCGGTTCTTTTCGCCAAGTACGTACACCTTTCGAAGCGCAAACAATTCCAATCCTTGGCCATTCGCGGTCTGGGGCTCGACATGGTTGGTCCTTTGAAGAAGGCTCAAAGCGGCTTCACCCACCTCTTTGTTGCTTGTAGATAAATTCACTAAGTGGATAGAAGCAAAACCGGTGGCTACAATCACAGTGACCAAGGCCAAAGAATTCTTCAAGAAATTGTGGTAAGATTTGGCGTACCAAAGCAGGATCATCACGGATAACGGAACCCGATTCGAGGAGAAGACTTTCAAGGCGGTGTGATCGCTCGGCATCAAAATCTGCCGCCTCGTAGCTCATCCAAAAACAGCGGTCGGTGGAAAGAGCAAATGGCATGGTACTACAAAGCCTAAAAGCCGCGAATCTTGACCGTCTCAAACCATCGCCACCCGATGGGTGAAAGAAGCGCCATCGATACTCACAGAAGTGAGAACCACCAATGAGTCCCAAGGCGATCACCCTTCTTTTTGGTCTATGGCTCGGGCGGTTCTACCTCTGAATTGACATTGGATCCCTGGTCCGGAGCTTCAGGAGGGCGAGTCGGAGGAAGCGGGATGGGAGATATTGACGAGTTGGAAGAAGCAAGAGATCGCCGTGATCGATCGGCGAGATACCTTGAGCCTGCGTCGATATCACGGTCGAAGCGTTGAAACCGAGCATTCTCCAAGGGTGATTTGGTTACGATAAAGAGTCGAAGCACGAGCACAAGTTATCCCGATTTGGGAAGGCCCTACATCGTTGATGAGGTGACACGCCCGAGGGCCTCTGAGGCTTAAAAGCGAGAAGGCGAGCGCAATCATCGACAATTCATGGAATATAGAGCAACTCGTCGCTTTTATTCTTAAATTCAGCGAGGATGTCCAAAATTGACTTGCTACTCAATTGATCCCCAATTAAGCGATGAAGTCGGGGCTACACCTAATAGTGTTGCGCATCGCAACACTAAACAAAGATGTTTTGTTCAAGCGGTACAATGTATCGAATTATTTATTCAATTGACTTGCTACTCAATTGTTTCTCAATTAAGCGATGAAGTCGGGGCTACACTAATAGTGTTGCACATGTGCAACCCGCATGCAAGCAGTTCCACTCTTGACAACCACGGCCAGAATTCGGAGTGCTCCAAACCGATGAACACAATGCTCCCGGGGCGAAAAAAAGTCTAGTCGCCTAAAAACACGCTTGAGGAAAAAACTTCGCGTGGCTAGGGTGCTCGCTAATCGAAGTCGGGGAACACAAAGGAAAAATCACTCGGAAAAATCGGCCAAAAAGCTAAAGAGAACTCGAGATCTAAAGACAAAGCTGCAGATTAAAATAAAATTACAAAAGGACCACCATTGTCCACGACTTCAAACATCCTTCATCAAATATGTACACAAGCAAAAATACTACTACGAGTGGGGTCGTCTGCTCGCCTTCCGCCCTCCTCGCTTGGCGCACCGTCAAGCGGCTTCAATAAAGCGTCCACAGCCTTGATAAGCACAGGGGCGATCTCGATCAAAGCATCGGCAATGGCGGTGTCGGGACAGCGGCCTCCGCTCCGCCACCTCGCCATTGCGAAATCAAATTCCTCCCGAGCTCGGCATCCTCATCCTCGGGCTCTGCGAAGCGTCATCTCCAAAATTGAAGATGAGGTTACGCAACCCGATGCGCAATGGCGGCCTGGCGACTCGGAGAAAGGGTCTCGAGAGAGATCCTCGAAGAAGAATCCATAAAGAAAAAGAAAGAGCTGCGTAAGAAAAGATAATCAACGTCGGATATAGATTGGACGATGAAGAAATCAAGAAAAACGGCGGCGAAGGAACCTTCTGCGGAAAGAAGAAGATGGACAAACCGGATGAAAAAATGATAGTCTTGCTGCGAAAATGCAAAAACCAAGGCTAAACTTCGTTCTTATACAAGGCACGCTTTGTCCACAGAGAAGATTAAACCGCTCAAATTGGCGCTTTATCGCCAAAGGCGGGGACGGACAGTCCACCTTAGGACGGGTTATCGTGCGTATCTCGAAGCGGTCGGTATTCAATGGAGGCGAAGGCGTGGGCGGCTCAAGATGGCGGACGGCTCGAATAAGCCAGATTTAAACGGACGCACTAGCACAAGAATTAAAAGGCAATTCAAGTCCGAAGACAATTCCTTTCAGCCCAAAAACGAAAAGCCCAAATTCGGACACAGGAGCAAGTTTAATACGAACAAGGGATTACACAGGACTTAGATCTAAGTTCTTCACCAAAACAGCAGCAGTATCCTTGACTTCATCCATAAGGGCAAGCGCTGATCATCATCAGCAGTGCGGGCAAAGCCCTCTTGGACAGCTTTAAGCTCCACCGTGAATCTGAGAGACTTGGTGATCGCTAACACAGGTGGCGCTTCATCGCATAACATTCTCGAGTCTTGCGAGAAAACTTCATGGAGGCTTCCTCTAGCCTCTGGATTGTAATCTTTGGTGTCACGGGGGACCTGTTGGTACCGGCTTCATCGAGACTCAAGACCCGCAACACCTTCTCTCGCTACTTTGGGCGGTCGGTCCCTGCTTGGCGCTCGAATCTTTTAATCAAGCACCGGGAGGCGAGCTCACTGCGAGTTGACTCGGCGCACTGCAGCAAACCAGTCAGATAAGTTCGAAGACTAGCAAGACAATGATAACGAAGACCGAAGACAAGGTCAAGAATACACCTTCTAATTCCCCTGTCGACAGCCACTGCTCTTCGCGTCGCTTGACTTTCTTGATCCGGCATTTTGGGAGGAAGAGGCTTGAATTTCTCGGAAATCGGCGAAAGGCGGATCGAGGATGTCGAAGGCAAGGGACAAATCTAGAATTCAAAAACATTGGTGGAATAATTACCATCGAAAAATCGATCGGGTTTAACTTCTCGGCCTCAAGAGGCTGGACCACGACTTGAAGCCCTCCAATTCCTCGATTCTCGGCATGAGTCGCGTACAAGCTCGCTTCATACTCATTCTGGACTTGCTCGAGTTCTTGGCGTAGTCCTTCCTCATTTTCATCATGGAAATAACTTTTGAAGAAGATAGTTCGATCTTACAAAAAGCCCGACAAGCTTTGGAGCGGCGGAATAATATTAAGCTTCACGAAGAAAAGAAGATAAGTCTTGGTATGAGACAACTCACCTTGCCGAGGCAGCGTGCACTTTCATGGCGACCTCAAAAATGAGGTCCAAGTGCTCTCTCTCGATCTCGCCATCCAAAGGACCAAGTCACCTTCGTCATCGGTGAGCAGCGGCCCCTTGACCGGAGATCTCGGCGAGGAGGTGGAGGAATTCGATGCGTGGGGGTGGTGGCGGGAAGGGATGGAAGGAGCTTGGCGGAAGCAGCGGCATCGATAGAGGCGAGTTTGGGCGGCGGCTCAAGAAGAGGAGGTGATAGGGTATCACTTTCGGCTCGAGGGCACTCGGCCTCGAGGTGCTGGAGGTACAATACTCGGTTCGAAAGCTCTTTGGAGAATGCGTCGATCGGCACCTCGCCCTTCGCGTCAATCGGGCTTCCATCGGCAACGCAGGAGGCGGAACGGTTCCTCATGAAGAGATTCTTCAGCGGGATCCTGCAAAATAAGCGATCAAGATATGATCGAGAGGAGCAAGAGAGGGAGACAAGGAATCAACTGTTGGACCTTGTTATCTTGCACTTCAAACCCCTCGGGTAGAAGGGCTATCATCGGCAACACCGGTCAGGCGTGCAAGCGAAGCACGCGCTCTCGGCGTATCTGAACTGAGGCTCGGAAACTTCAGTTTTGAAGATTGACTTGAAGAGGAAGAAGTCGGGGAGGAGGGCGCCAGCTGCTGCGATATCCCGAATCCGTGGACCATCGATCGAGGCGTACATGGGCGCCATTGCTTCCTCTTAAGCGTCCGGACAATGGTTTTTCCTTTTCGGCGGGATCGTCATCGGGACCACTTGCTTTACGCCGCTGCTTGGTGCTGCGAGAGGATGCCTGACTGGAAAGGTCCGCTTGTCGCTCTTGTGAGCAACAAACTCGGAAGTGGTGCGTCGGAGAAAAAGGCTTCGTGGCGCAAAGTTCGAAAAAGAAAGAGAATCGCATTGGATCGAGTGCGGCAAAAGCCAAAAGCGGGATCAACATAGAAAAACCATGTAAACCTCGTGCAGAAGGAAGCGGGATGGAGTTTGGTAAAGGCCTCGGGTTTGAGGAACAACGATCCTCTCGTTTGGGCGAAGAAATCAATTGCCGACTAAAGAACACCGCGGTGGAAATTTCATCGAAACCTCCAGCGTAGGGTCATTCTGACCTTCATATTCATACCGGGATGAATTCGGTCCTTGAGGGCTGGATTCGGCGGATCACGAAGTTAGCAACAATAGCCATACCGATAAGCCCATCTTCCTTTAATTGACAATTAGTCCGGAGATCAGCCACTTGGTTCGTTCCGTAAATCGTTGGGAAGCGATGTCGAGCGGGGAGAAGGCTTGGGGATGTCGGTAAAAGCGAGCAATGGGGGATCGAGTTGGCACAATAAAACCACTCTTGGTGCCAACCCTTGTTTGAAGATTCTGAGGAATATGAAGATAAGATTTTTCATGCCCTCCTTAAGTGAAATCCGCCACGCCAACCGTCTTGGGAGAATTCTTCTTTGGGGAAGGGCTTAAGGAGGAAAAGATGGCGAAAAAGATCAAAATGAGGCGAATGCCAAGATAGGCCTCACAAAGATTAACAAAAGCGCGATTTGAAGAATGGAATTAGGGTTAAGATGAGTTAGCTCGATTCCATAAAACTTCGAGAATCTGGCGTAGAAAAGGGGATCTTTGGAAGGCCAAGTCCGCGCTTAAAAAGGATTCAAAGACAACCGCCTCTTGGGACGAGAGTAGGCGAGAATTCACTGCGGTAGGCGGCGGCCGACATTACGAGGCGGAAAAACACCAATGCCAACCAAATCCTCCAGCCGTCCCTCCGTCGTCACCGAAATAGCCCAATCTTTGGTCGAGGCGGAAGGAGGAGCGGTTGTGGGAGAAGGAGGCGACATTTTCTTCCTCACGATCACGCGAAAACTAGGGTAACGAGAAAAGTTATCTCTAGCAGCGGAGGTCGCGAAGGGAAAGAAGATGGAAGGCAAAGGGGCAAGTATCGATGGTATAAAACCACTTTATTTGCTCCGTTTGATAAGGAAGCGGCGCCGATTCTCGCCCCGAGCGGGAAATCGCACTGCCCTTCCCAAAACCCTGAAACCGCCTTAGGGAGCATTTCAGGGAGGGCTGGCAGGTACGCATGACGTACACGATTGCTGAAGGCCCAAAGAAGAGTCAAGATAACAAAGTGGTATGCCCCAAGATGGGCTCAAAAGCCCGAAATCCGTAAATGCACGGAGTAAAAGGGTACTACTCCAGAAAACAACGTCCTCTTATGGTATGCCTCATGCCAGGCCAAAAGCTGATGGTGTTCATAGAACAAAATCAGGTGTCATAAAGACGATTGTTTGAAGGATAAAAGTTTGGAACATACCAGGAATCAGTCGGCCTGATAATCCGGGACAAGGACGGCTCAAAAACTGGCGAGTTCTTCGTGACCTCTCTCTTTTCCCAGCGACAGGCGCTCGGCTAAAAGCACTCGGGAAGACTCGGCGGTGGCGAGACATTCGATCATGAAGCACTCGGGACTCTTGTGGAATATGTATGTCCGGAGCCCATCAAGCGATCATCAAGGCCCAACTAAGCGAACTTGGGTCGTATTGATCGGACAAAGCGGAATCGTTTGGGCCAAGTAAAGCATGAAGAACGAGGATTGGCGTTAGCTAAAAAGCCCAAAGTCGTATTGGGTAAGGATGATTGTAATCCTAACGCTATCATGTATAACGGATAAGGAGATGATATATAAGGCATAGTCTCCACCTCGTATCCGAGTGGGACTCCTTCCTGTAACCGCCCTCCCCTGCTATATAAAGGGGGGGGGGGAGGAGGCAGAAGACATCAGACATAAGATCTCATTAACGAATAGCTACTCACATATAATTCCAGAGCACAGGACTAGGGTATTATCTCCACCGTGAGAGCAGAACACATATACATCGGGTATTCTTGTGCTACCATCGAGTTTGGGTCGCGTGTAGCCCCTTTTCATTATTATCGGTAACAAGCGTCGACACTTCTACCTCTCCTAACCTAAGCGGATGGTGAATACTCGCGGCAACAACGGAGGCGTCGGGAAGTGGTCTCCGGAATGACAATGGCGGGACCCCAACTCAGCCAGCACCGCCGGTGGATATCAGAACTTGACTTTATGGCAGCCTGAGACTCGGCTTATCACGAGACCATGGCGAGCCAAGCTGCCGCAACACATAACAAGGCAACAATGGGCAGCGCTCTTATTCTAAAATTGTCGAGACTTCATGAACCGCCCTCCGATCTTCTCGAAATGCTAATCCTTTGGAGGCCGATGATTGGTTAAGAACCATTGAGAGAAATTGCACATCACCAGTCACGAAGGCAATGAAAAGGTCTTTGTCGCTACACATCAATTTGGAAGGGACTGCATGAGAATGGTGGGAGAATTATTGTGCGACACATGAAGCCCATGAAATCACTTAGGAGGAGTTTTCCGTTGCCTTACATCAATATCATGTCTTGGAAGGGATGATGGACCTCAAGAAGGAGGAGTTTAGAGCTCTAAAGCAAGGAGGCCAGTCAGTGGCAGAATATCTAAACAAGTTCACTCAATTGGCACGTTATGCACCTGAGGATGTTGCTACTGATAAAGCCAGACAGTCTCGCTTCTTGAAAGGTTTAAACTCTGGATTGCAGGTTGGGCTAATCACCCACAATTTCCCTGATTTCCAGGAGTTGGTCAACAAGGCTTTGATCCTTGAAGACAAGCGCAAGGAGTTGGGTGAGGACCGCAAGTGCAGAATGGCTAGCCAGGCCGGACAACCTAGTCGGTTAAGGCTCAGAATGACACCACAACAGTTTGCCAGAATTCAACCTCAGTGGACCAACAAGAACACAGCTTCATCATCTCGTCCCACTAATCAGAACTTTCAAACACCAGCACCAGTGAGCAATGTGGCCAGGGAAGTCAACGGCCGACACGAAGATGTTTTCATGCCACGAGCTAGGGCGCCGCCAACAAGTGTCCGCGAGGGAAACGTTACCCCAGTTCACTTCAACAGGTACTACTCGATAAAGCTCGATGTGAGGGAATCGAGCACCGGTTGATCGGGAGGCGTCGCCTCGGGCAACAGCTAGCAGCGGAAGGATCAATCATATTCTGCGAGATGGAGCTTAGGAAGCAGCAGACGTCGTCTTGGGTAAGTTTTTGGTTAACTTCGGTACCGGACAGTTTTATTTGATTCTGGAGCTTCATTCGTTTGTCTCTCGGGATTTTGCCATGAAGAATGGATTCTTTGTTAAGAATCTTAAATATGAGCTTTTAGTCAAACCCGGGATCTGAACTTGATCTAGCCTTGGGTGTTTGGGAGTTAAGTGCTTATGAATGGGATAGAATTCTTAGCAAATCTTATCTTATTAGAAACACAAACCTTGGATGTTATCCTAGGAATGGATTGGTTGACCAAGCATAAAGCTATCTTGGATTGTGGACAAAAGGTAGTAACCCTAGAAAGCCCTAGTGGCCAGAAAGTGGAAGTGCATGCAACTGAAGTTCGGGAAGGGTAGTTAACGATCAATAGTGTGAAGATTGCTAATCTGGAAGATGTGTTAGTAGTCAGCGACTTTCCCGAGGTTTTTCCAGAAGATTTACCAGGCATGCCGCCAAAGCGGGATATTGAGTTTGTGATTGAGTTGGTACCTGGAACCACACCAATAGCAAAGAGGCCGTATCGGATGCCAACCGATGAGCTAGTTGAAATGAAGAAGCAAATTGAGGAATTGCTGGAGAAAGGTTTCATCCGACCAAGTTCTTCCCCGTGGGGAGCGCCAGTTTTGTTTGTCAGAAAGAAGGATGGAAGCCTAAGGATGTGCATCGATTATCGTGCACTTAATGAGGTAACCATTAAGAATAAGTACCCTTTGCCGAGGATTGATGACTTGTTTGATCAGTTGAAGGGTGCAGCAGTTTTCTCCAAGATAGATCTCCGATCCGGTTATCATCAGTTGAGGATTAGGGCGGAGGATATCCCAAAGACCGCATTCTCTACCCGTTATGGGCATTATGAGTTCACGGTCATGTCATTTGGGTTAACCAATGCCCCGGCCTATTTCATGAACCTCATGAATAAGGTGTTCATGGAATATTTGGATAAGTTCGTGGTTGTCTTCATCGATGACATCCTTGTGTATTCCAAGTCGGAAGAAGAGCATGCCAAGCACTTGAGATTGGTTTTGGAGAGGTTGCGAGATAAGCAGTTATATGCTAAGTTCAGCAAATGTGACTTTTGGAAGGAGAAGGTGGAATTCCTTGGCCATGTAATGACTGCTAAAGGAATTGTCGTGGATCCAAGTAAAGTAGAAGCTGTTATGAATTGGGAGCAACCGAAGACGGTCACACAGATCCGTAGTTTTCTGGGAATGGCGGGATATTACCGCCGATTTATCGAAGGATTTTCGACGATTGCAAGACCTCTCACGCAATTGTTGAAAAAGGAGAAAAAGTTTGCATGGACGCCTGAGTGCGAGAATAGTTTTCAGGAACTAAAGAAGAGATTAACATCTGCTCCTGTGTTAGAATTGCCGGATGTACAAAGCAGCTTTGACATTTACTGTGATGCATCGCGGCAAGGTCTTGGCTGTGTGTTAATGCAGAATGGCAAGGTTGTAGCATATGCATCTAGGCAGTTGAGGCCGCATGAAGGGAATTATCCGACGCATGACTTGGAGCTAGCAGCCGTAGTGCATGCTTTAAAGATATGGCGTCATTATCTCATTGGAAATAGATGTGAGATATATACGGACCATAAGAGTTTGAAGTATATATTCACTCAATCAGATCTTAACATGAGGCAGAGGAGATGGTTGGAATTGATAAAGGACTATAATGTGGGAATCCATTACCATCCTGGAAAGGCTAATGTGGTGGCCGACGCCTTGAGTCGAAAGAGTCATAATGTGAATTCATTGATGGTGAGCAAGCGGTGGGAGTTGTGCGAAGAATTTCAGAAGCTGAGATTAGAAGTTGTACCGCAAGGTTTTCTTGCTGCCTTGGAAGTAAAGCCAACTCTTGAAGATCAAATCAGAAAAAGGCAGGGTGAAGATGAGAAGATCAGAAAAATTAAAGCCAAGAAAGAGGAGGGATTAGCAGAAGATTTCTCGGTAGATGAGCAAGGAACTTTGTGGTTAAAAGGACGAATCTGTGTGCCAAATGAGAAAAAACTTAAGCAGTTGATACTAGAAGAAGCACACGATTCTAAGTATTCTATTCACCCAGGGAGTGCCAAGATGTATCAAGATCTTAAGGGAAGATTTTGGTGGCCTAACATGAAGCGTGAAGTAGCGGAGCATGTAGCGTTGTGTGATGTATGCCAGAGGGTGAAGGAAATGCATCAGAAGCCCGCTGGATTGTTGCAACCATTAAAGATTCCGGAATGGAAGTGGGAGGAAATTGGAATGGATTTTATCACGGGATTGCCCAAAACTCAAAGAGGGTATGACTCTATATGGGTGATCATTGACCGGTTAACTAAAGTCGCTCACTTCATTCCAGTGAAGACGACTTATTCAGGAGATAAATTGGCAGAATTGTATATGTCCAGGATTGTATGCTTGCATGGTGTGCCCAAGAAAATCGTGTCGGACCGAGGTACTCAATTTACCTCAAGATTTTGGGACAAGCTGCATGAAGCGATGGGCACCCGCTTGAATTTTAGCACCGCATATCATCCCCAGACAGATGGTCAGACCGAGAGGGTTAATCAGATTTTGGAGGATATGTTGCGAGCCTGTGCAATATCATATAGCACATCTTGGGATAAAAGTTTGCCGTATGCGGAGTTCAGTTATAATAACAGCTACCAGGCTAGTTTGCAAATGTCCCCATATGAAGCTTTATATGGACGAGCCTGTCGTACCCCGTTGAATTGGAATGAGACAGGAGAGCGTTCGGTGTTTGGACCTGAGATTCTTAGAGAGGCCGAAGAGCAAGTTGCCATGATCAGGGAGAGATTGAAGACAGCCCAGTCAAGGCAAAAGAGTTATGCTGATAATCGCCGACGTGACTTGAGTTTTGTGCCCAATGATTATGTGTACCTTAGGGTTACTCCCCTTAAAGGTGTTAAGAGGTTTCATGTCAAAGGGAAGCTTGCACCTAGGTATGTAGGGCCATTTAAGATATTGAGCCGTCAAGGAGAAGTTGCTTACCAGTTGGAGTTACCAGAGTCATTGGCAGGGGTGCATGATGTGTTCCATGTGTCACAGCTCAAGAAATGTCTTCGAGTACCAGTCGAGCATACGCCATTGGAGGCTATTGAGTTACAGGAAGATCTGACCTACAAGGAGCACCCAATCAAGATTTTGGATGTGATGGAGCGTAGGACCAGAAACAAGTCCACCGCTTTGCGAGTTCAATGGAGTAATCATTGAGAAAATGAAGCAACTTGGGAGCGTGAAGATGACTGAAGGAAATTCGAACCTATTCTCTAGTCGACCTTAAATCTCTGGTCGAGATTCCATTAAGGGGGGAGGTTTGTAACATCCCAAAATTTCAGCTTTTAAATTAAATAATATTATTTTATTGCTAAATGTGAATTTGTGATTTTCTGGATTTTATTGGATTTTCGAAAATTTTTGAATTAAATTGAATTAAACAATATTACTTTCTAATAAGAAATAATTATAAATATATAAAGTTAAAATAAAGTTTTTGTGCAAATATTTTATTTAAGACCAGGATGTCTCAAACTATTTATGAGAAATTTTCTGGAATTTTTAGAGTATTTTTGATGCCTTAAATAAATCAAAACATTAAATCAGAAATAATAAAATAGGAAACTCGGGTTAAAAATGGAATGAACAGTGTTGGGCCTCGGCCCGTCACTGTGCGGACCGGTCGGCTTTTGGAAAGGACCGATCGTGCCCGTCGAATTTGGAAAGGGCGGATCAGATCGTATCATTTCGATTTCAATCGTGGCCGTTCATTGCTGATCGGACGACTCTCGTTCGTCGTCTCCGATCGACCTACCAAAATCGCCGCCGCCTGCCGTCTCCAACTCGGACGCCACCGCCACCTCTTCCTTCCATCTATACCGCACCAAGCCAGGTATAAAAAGGCCCCCGAGCACCCCCTTGAGGACCACACCTTAGCTCCGCCCCTTTTCCCTCACACATAGTCGCCGGAGAAGCATCGGGGCAGCCACCGAAGCTCGTCGGAATTGCGGGGCTCGGTTGGAAATTTGCGCCGCGCTTTTCCGACGCCAGGGATCCTCTTCCGTCGTTCCGAGGGTTGGGTTGAATTCGCCGCGCCAAGGAGAAGCCGTCTTTGCTACCTCTTCTTCGCCGAGGAGCACCGGAGCTTCATCACGAGGAGCCGTCTTCGTCTCCGCGGACTCAGACCAACGCATCACCTCATTGGATCGAGAATCTTGGCCCATCGGATCATCATCGGACGGACGAGTGCTAGCCACGTCGTCGGGAGAATAGTGCATTATAACGGTAAGCATGGGCCGTCGATCATCAAGATCAACGGTCCCTGAGCAGCCACGTCACGCCGTACGGATCGGGCGGGAAAGAATTTCCGAGAAAATCCTATTTTAATCCGAAATAAATCCGAATTTATTAATTTAGGTTATTTTCAAGATTTTTCAAACTTCAAAACCTTATAACTTTCGCATACGAACTCGGATTGAGGTGATTCAAATTCCTAAAAATTTGTAAAATTGAGATCTTTCTAATGGTGGCTTTTATTTGAATTTTTGAATTTGTTTGCTCTTTGGTTTTGGTTTTATTTGCTTCTATCTCGATTCGCGTGAGCGTTGAATTGTCGAAGCTTCGGAAGGGGATTTCTCAGCTCAGGAATTATTTCCAGACCAGGAGCAGGAGCTTAACGAAGGCAAGTTGTGCTTTGATCATGTTGCACCCATAAATTAGATTGCATGCTATTTTGATTTACATTATCACTTGTTATTTTTATGTGTATAAATGGTTTCAACATAAGTTGGGATTAGCTATCATACCCTTTGAATTACACCCTACCTTGCTAGTTGTATGCCATGATCCACTTGTCACCCTAGGTTGGTTAATTATAGTTGGTTAATAGAAAATCAACATGGATGGTTAGAACGGAATAGAATTGCTTAGTCATGCCACGTCATCACATGCTCATGAAATATTGCTTAATAATCTTGACTAATGGTATATGGAACAATGATGTTAATTTGTGTGTCATGTGTGGTCACACGAAGAGATTGAGTTGTGGTGGCGAGGAGGTCACGCAACGAGGTTGAATTGTGTATTGCATGTGATGCTTGGTAATCAACTGGGTTTGATAATCATTTAGATTGAAGCAAGTGGCAGGGGCAAGGGTGCCAGGGTGGGCCCGATGGGCAAGAGGGTATGTGTAAGACTTGCTTTAATCAATCATAAGGACTTAACCTTGCGAGCCTTTGACCTGAGTCTAACTTGCAACCACATATGCGAATGGGATGACTTAGGTGACTAATTTGCAAATGCTTAACTTAAGTGCTATCTTGGTGGTGTGAGTCAAGATGTACGGGAGACTCATATGGCGCAAGAGGGGGCCTGTCGTGGCGGCGTAGCCCTTCGATGTTGAAACCTTAGCGGGTAGCCTTGGGTTAAGAGGATGCATTGTAAAGGCTTCGTTCGATCGTTCGCTTTGTGTGGTGCATGGTTGTATCATGTGGGTAAAGTGCATAACCTCTGCAGAGTGTACAATCTATTAGGATAGCCGTGCTCACGGTATTGAGCAATGCTCGGGAATTCTGATCAAGGGTAGTTAACTAAAACTTGTCAAGCTGCTTGGATAGCGAGAATGCCATGTGGATAATGGAATTTGAGTTAGGATGAGACTTGGGTTGATTTGAAAACAATGGAATCTACTTATTTGTTATTATTTGTTCTACTATCTTTTCAATCTACATTATGTATGTTTCTTAAATGCTGCTTTACTGCTTAAGAACCACTTAGCCATTCCTTTGGAATAAGCCTTGCATATAGTTATGCTAGAATTGCATTCTGTGCACAACTTGTTGAGTATGTTGTATACTCACCCTTGCCTACAAACACAAACAACAGTGGAGGAGTCATCGCCCGTGCTTGAGGAGGACTTTCAGGTGGACGCAAGTCACTAGGCCAAGCCTTGTCAGTCGCCTGTGGTGTACTGATGAGTCACTACGTCTTCTACGATTTTCCGCTGCATTTGTCTTACTTTTATCTTAGACTGGCCGTATGGCTGAATAAATGTAAGTGATCATAAGATCATACACTAGTTATATGAAATAAATGAAGTCTTATTGATATTATCGTTGTGTATGATGTGATGCTTACCGATGTTAAGCCGTGTGCACTAGCATTGATCCTGGGAATAGTGCGGCATACACGGTGGATCCGAATCGGTGGATTTGGGTCCTTACAAACAGTCATCTCAAAGATGCGAGAGATGGTTGAGGCAAAGGCCGACGACCTCTTGAAGGTAGTTCGGGATAACTTCAGTGGGAGTGATGCTACTTGGGCCGTCAACCTGAACATGGCACTGTTACATGTCGAGGCCATAACCGAGAGCCTCAAGCAGATGTCGTTGGCCACGGTAGATGTTGAGATAGCACCTCCTGCCAGTGTCGACGTAGATAGTGCAGATCTCGAGGCCGCTGAGGAGGCTGGCATAGATGATTCGGATGAGGATAGCCAGAACTACTCCCCAATTAGCGGTTGGTCTGTGGAGTCCGATCATTCGTGGCACCTTACCTAGATGTATTGTTGGTTGCACGTTCGTAATGTCTTTTGTATTACAATTTCTTCCCTGTCATTGTAATGTAGATGCTTTCGTAGTGGTAAGCATTTCGACAGGAGGTTGGATAGATGTTGGTAATGTACTAAAGGTCTGTATTATGAACCTTGTATGTTTCAAGCATATGCTACTCTAGGTCATGGTAATGTGGTATACTTTGCAATGAATGTGAACGTACCGTTCATGTCTGATTTGGTGTATATTGTTTAATCAAATTAACATGTACTCACTCGTTGGCTAATTTTAGGGGGGAGGAAACAATGGACCCATTGTACACGAATTTCCTACAGGACGACTCAATTGAGCTCCCTTGGTCGTCATCACCATCAGGCCTGAACACAGCTCTCCCGGCAGATTTGGATCGGACTATGGCTGAGTTGGACGCGGTGGTCGCTCCCATTGGAGGGCATGCTACAAACATGTAGCCCGTGATTGGGAATTCGACAAAGAAAGGCCGCCCTAGGGTTTCAGGTAGCGCGAAGGGAAAAAAACAAGTGTGCAAAACAGAGAGGACAAAATGGAGTGTGCAAGAGGATAACGTACTTGTTTCCGCCTGGTTGAATGTGAGCCAAGACCCCATTGTTGGGAAGGACCAATTGTCCGAGAGCTCTTTGGACCGAATTGCGGAATATTACAATGCTAACAAGACCGGAGATTGTAGCATAAGGTCCGTGAAGGCAATAGTTAACCAGCAGTGCGTTGATAAATGAGTCTGTGAGCAAATTTGCCGGGTTCCTCAACCAGACCGATGGTTTGCATCAGAGTGGTACAACTGAGCGAGACAGGGTAATATTTAGAAACCTGTTGATGTCTTTACTGGAGTATACGTATGAGTAGTTGTTGTAGTCCGAATGAAGTCACTGATTTCATTCATTCATGTTACTTGCATGAGTAGTGCTAGATTTTAGTTATATAATCTCCCATCTTGAAAAGGATTTTGTGAATTAAATTGACATTTCTAACAGATGGCACAAGCCTCAACGATGTACCAAGACATTGAGGGCAAGCCTTTCGCGTTCCATCATTGCTGGCTGATCATCCGAAGTGGTCTTCGCACATGTCCCACAAGAAGCAGAAAACGGTAAGGGGTGGTCCAATGCATGACGGGTCGAACAACACTCCTGTCGACTTGTCCTCGCAAGCTTCGTCTGAGGAGGGGGCTAGGCCAATAGGCTGGGAGGTTGCAAAGGCGGCGAGGAAGCAAGCCGGTTCGTGTAGTGCGTCGTAGTTGGTGTGTACTCTAAGCATTTCGAGAAGATGAATGAGTCAGGGCTGCTATGGTAGAAATCTGATGTGAAAAATTGGCCATGTCGAAGAAGCGGAGAATGAAAGGGTTATGAAGGTCGACTTGAGCGTGTGCGGATTGCCGTGAGTACTACGAGTCGGCAATTTGGAGATTATCAAGAATCGTCGCAAAATGAATAAATAACTCTCCCCATATGTCATCGCAGTTTGTGAGGGGGCCTTAACTATTTTTGTAATATTCAAACTATGTATGCAAACTTGTCATGTTGGTACTCTCGCCATTTGGGACAAATCTTATCGCAATGCGATGTTTGGGACAACTTTAATATTTTTGTAATGTTCGAAGTATGTGCTTATGTTCCAGACTTGAAAATTAATGTCTTTGTTAACCGAATAATTTTGAAGAGCTGAAGTTGTAGGAATTAGTGAGGCTTCCATTGCAAAGGCCTGAGTTGTTCTCCAGAGGACAACTTATGAAGGTACAAGGCATCCTCTAGGCTTCAATTTTTTACTTGTGCAATATTTGTGTATAGCTTCTTTTCTTTGAACAAGAAGTTAATGGAGGTTATGGACTAGCTCTGCAGGTAATTTCTGCTCTTTATCATTGCTTCTACAAGGTTAAGCATACTTGTTCTTCTGCACAGTTTGATACAGGTTTGCTTTTATACTATCCAAAACTATCACATTGCATGATTTTTGAAAATAACAATTGATGTAATATTTCAGGATGAATATGGAAACATTGTTCTCAAATTTGTCCACTCATGGTACTAAAATATCCTTTGTAACCGTCCTCTATTGGTTATCATTGTAGATATTTTCTTTTATATCTTCTTTTCGAACAAAGTTCTCTTTGCTATAACTTGAACTGAAAACAATATTTCCATGAAGGTGATGTGCTAACTGGCAAAATTAAGAATGTGAATAAAAATACGAGAATGGTTTACCTAACATGCAAGGCCAGTGAAATGAGGAGAAGACCATTTTCAGAACCTGATGCTGATTGGTTTAATTACATTTCAGGTTGGGCGTGAGCATCAAATGGCTTTCTGCTAGATCTCCTTTATAATTTCCACTCTTCATGTGCACTTTGGTACCGAATGTTTGCAGATCAACATTACTTCTCTTTTGATGATAAAGCTTATACCAAGAGGAGAAAACGAGAATTAATGAAGCTTATAATTTCCACTCTTCATGTGCACTTTATTTTTCTCCTCTTGGTATAAGCTTTATCATCAAAAGAGAAGTAATAAACCCATTTGACAAGAACTGCACTCAATTGGCAGTAAAAGCTCAAGGAGATTGTGGCATCAAGGGGATAAGAAGCTCAAGGAGATTCTGCATGCAAGCATATTTCTTGTAGAAATTCTGTGCAGTAGCTCTGTGTTCATGGTTTCGTAAATGCCCAAGAAGTATCTTCAAGGGAAACTTTCTGATGAACAGTATTCTTTTTCTCTCTAGTTTTCTTGCTTTACTAATAGATATTATATTTGCAACAGATCTGTCAAGAGGGAAACATTGAAAGTGAGTCTGAACGTGGAAACTGTGGAAGTTCAAAGTGCTACTGGAAAGCTGTCTGCAAAGACTGTAGGAAACTCTAAGTCATACCCTGAGGTGACTTATGAGGTGACTTAGGAATTAGGATTCATGAAATGCTGAGGTTGTTAGATGAGAAACACCTGAGAATTCACTTCGAATGTTTGACATCGGATATAAACACACAGCAATCAATTTTCTAGTGTCCCTTCGTAGATAATGATCTTTTGAGTTGAATTGTAATTAACATTGTAATTCATGAGTTGAATTAGGATTCATGAAAGGATTTGAAGAATATAACATGAGGATGCCATTCTTCTAATGCCACTGGATTAGTTGTGTACTAAATATTCAGTTGAACTTAGATTCTGGGGGTGACACAAGAAGGGGAGAAATAAAGCAAATGAGCTCCTGAATGACCTTTGTAATGTTCTATTCTCTCTGCAGGAAGGTACCAAGGTTCAGGAGGCCCCCCGGGTTCAGCCCCTACTACTGACTCTACTGGGCTGCTGTGATTCTTCAGTTTTCTACTGCTAGCAAATCTCCGACAAGTCATGATACAGAAGATGACTATCCATATTTTCCAATGTTGTGCATCAGTATAGGCAATACCCTGAAATACTCGAGCTCTTACATAGTCTCATTGTCGTCATACCTTCCTTAAAGATCAAACTATGATAACATCCTTCTACCTTAGAAACGACTCTTTTGTTGGTTCAATCAGCTCGGCAGATTTTATACCATTGCTCTAATTGTTGATGAGTTCTGAGATATAACTATTGACGAGTTGTATTCTACTTGTTACTTGGAGCCTCCATTTCATCAGAAACTTGCAGTGCTTGTCTGGTAATGTGTGTTTTGTTACTTTGATCATCAGAATGTTCTGTATGGACGGCCTGGTATCTGTCTGCGCTGCAACTTGCGATGCACTTTTTTAAGGCTAATGCTACATACCGAGGTTGAACCATGTTTTGTCCTGCTGGTCTTAGAGAAATTTAGTTCATGGGTGCTGTCCTCATTGTTTCCAGCCAGCTCACCAGCGATTATTTCTAGTCGAAGGAGATTTGTTAATTTCAATGTGTCCATTAGGCTATTTTGTAGTTGGTGGAGTGATTGGATTATATGGGTACTAGTAAAATTTTTTGCATAATCACGGCATGAACAGACGACACCATATTTGGCTGTTTTCGACAAAAACCAATTTCTTTGCTATTCAGTACTTCTTCAGTTCAACTAGCATGTCAATTAGGTTCCAATTACTGATACAAGGTCCTACTAATCTACAATACTTACTTAATTGGAATCAAATTATGTATAGGCACATAATCAATATGATTAACAGTCTGTACAGAGTACTGGCTTCTTCTCCGTAATGAGATTCAACCCAGTTAAGACTGTAACTGACTTCCAAGTAATGAACTGAGTGAGAAAGAAAATAGAGGTAACCTTTCCATTTCATATCACGTACAATGTGGTTCGAGGGCTCGAACAAACTTTGTACGAAAGGTTACCGAGCACTTATTTATTGAACCTAACAGTGATACATAACAATCTCATACCGAAACATAGCTTGCAGTTGCATTATCCCCCGTGCCGTGACCAAAGGTGTTCGACCAGATTCGCCTGCAACCGATGGTGAAGTTGGCGATCCCTCCACCTTTGAGTTGCTTGTATGCAGTGCAAGACCGACCTGTTCGGCGACGTCCCTGTAACGACGGGAGTTCCCATAAAATCGAAATTAATGTCCTTTGATGCCCCATTCCTCTCATCCTCGACGATCATGTTATGAAGAATGATGCATGCAGTCATTATATTCCTTAATGTACTCTGGTGCCAACATCGCCCGGGGCCCCGTACAATGGCAAACCTAGCCTGGAGCACTCCAAATGCTCTCTCAACATCCTTCCTTGCAGCGGACTGCATCTGCGAGAAGTGGACCCTCTTGTTTCCCATCGGCGCTGCAATCGCCTTAACGAAGGTAGCCCACTCTGGGTAAATGCCATCCGCGAGGTAGTAGCCCATGTTGTACTTATTGCCATTGACGATGTAGTTTACCTCCGGAGCTGTACCATCATTTTCCCTAGAAAATATGTTAGAACGGTGCAACACATTAATATCGTTCATGCTTCCTGGCATCCCGAAAAAAGCATGCCAAATCCACAGATCATACGAAGCAACCGCCTAGAGGACTATGGAAGGCTTGCGGTATGCCTGAAAGCCCTTGCCATGCTTTAGGCGGTTTTACAGATCAATGCATGCGATCAATGCTACCAAGCATTCCAAGGAAACCCCTATGCTCAACAACAACTAGGAGTCTACTAATGTCTTCTGCGTTAGGAGATCGGAGATATTCCTCCCCGAAAATTTCGACCATCGCCTTCACGAACTTCTTGAGAGCTACAATGGCGTACTTTCCCCAATCTGGAGTACTCGTCCACTGGCGTCGGCAGTACATAAATAAGCTAGTTGATGAGAGCTGTTACTTTACGAAGAGGTGACAAACCAAGCTTCCCGGTTGCATCCCTACTTTGCTGGAACCAAACGTCGTGTCCTTCGTATGTGTTAGGACTACTGGTTTGTTATGCGCAAAAATAGGGAGCGGCTCATCCGAAACCTGCGTATGCGAAACGACTTAGACCTAATGAAACCTTACAAGTACATCATTCATATGTGTTAGGACTACTGGTTTGTTACCTCCGCCTGAAAAATGCGTCGCCGTACATGGGGGAGGAAGCGAAGTAATCACCATAAAGCCAAGCCGCCCCTTCAACGTGACCTCGGTTGATCACCGCATGGCCTGGAACCGATCCACGTCGACGGTTGTTACCTCACGCTTCTATCTCCTCCTCTGCGATTGCTAAGAGAAGGGCGTCCTCATCATCAGTAAAGGATTGTTCATCACTTGAGGAAGAAATGAACTGACTCATTGTGAGGTTGGCAATGGGTTGTGGATGACTAACCTGATGAATGCAACCCCTCAATATATAGAATTGCTGGGTTGGATGAGAGGGGATGAGGAAAAGTTAGGTATTTCTGTGAAGGGAAGGGAATCTGTTGGAGTGCATTGCTGGGAAGGGAATGGAATCTAGGAAGGGATTCCCTTCAGGGGCTGGGAAGGGAATGAAACCCTGGGAAATAGTTGGAGATGGTCTAACTACATAGAATGAGCTATTATTTCCTGGTTAATATTTTTGAAAATTTTTGTGAGTGAGCTGGAAACATATTTTTCCCATCTGTAAAAATTTCAGCTAAATATATTATCTTCAGAAATTATTAAAATTCTGACAATTCTGCTGTACCAAAATACTCATTTCTGATTTTTATTTTTCTTAAATACTAAATAAACTTTATTTTCTTTGAAATGTTTTTCTGGATAATACTAATGATTATTGGGAATTACCATAAAATTTTCAGATACTGATCAGTTGTATTTATTTCTATAAAATTCTGAGATTGCTAATATTGTTTTTAAATAAATTCTGTTTTTGAGTCTTATAAAATGGTTAATTCAACCTTATTATTTTTGAAACTTTTGTAGAGGTTTATTATGGCTATTATAGTTTATTTAATAATTTCAAGTCAATATGTTTTATATTTTATTTATAAAAATTCTGATATTGATATTATTGTGTTTAGTTTAATTTTGTTTGTGATTTCT
Organism: Guadua angustifolia; assembly: GCA_036346375.1. Lineage (NCBI taxonomy): Eukaryota > Viridiplantae > Streptophyta > Magnoliopsida > Poales > Poaceae > Guadua > Guadua angustifolia. The sequence goes on from JAYEVE010000993.1 coordinate 102,724, forward strand.
TTTCAACTTTAAATGAGTTTACCTTGCTTTTAAAGTTTTTGGAGATGACTTTCAGATGATTTGGGATTTGTATAAATTTTTTCTAGATTTTATTTCTTAAATAATTTTTAGGTTTTGTATTTTAAAGGAAAGGAAACAATTACTATAAAAGGTTTTCATAAGAACAAAAATTCAATAAAATTCCAGAAAAGAAGGAAATTCAAAATAAAATTTTATTTCCAACTCTTTTTTTATAGTTTGTTTATTTTAGAAGAAAAGGTTTTATATTCCAACTTATTCTTAAGTTCAAGAAAGCGAGGAAAAAGAGTAACATCTTAAATCAAATTTTTATTCCAATTAAAATTTTTATTCAATTTATTTTTTAATTCTAAATTTTTATTTTTCATATTTTTAGAAAAGCGAGGAAAAAGGGTAACATCTTAAATCAAATTTTTTATTCCAAGTAAAATTTTTATTCAATTTCTTTTTTAATTCTAAATTTTTATTTTTCGTATTTTTAGAAAATGAGGAAAAAGGGTAACATCTTAAATCAAAATTTTTATTGCAATTAAAATTTTATTCAATTTCTTTTTAAATTCTAAATTTTTATTTTTTGTATTTTTGAATTTTTTGGGATGTTACAGGAAGTGCGGAAACTCTAACGGGGACAAGCTTGCAACACTGGCATTTCATCGAGTATGTGGTAGGCGTACACACGTACCATTTGCATGCGAGTTACCACTCTCGATGTGTGACATCATGGATCTGTACAAACTAACTCATGCATCTGACTTGTGCTTATGTTTACAAACAAACTCATGTCGAAGAAACGAAATTGTAGTTCAAGTTGTTTATAACTGGGATAGATATGGGGTGTTGTTTATACCCGGAGTTTCCTCAGGTAGAATAGCGCTACCTGACGGGAACGAGACACTGTTGAGGCTGATCTGCAATCGAAAATACAGAAACCATTGTAAGATATGTCTGTTCCGTGACCTGGGTGACAAAATTGCTGCCTTTGAAATTAAATGTAGAGTTAGGAGTATTAAACAAAATTGTGAAGCAAGAAGCATAGATGTGACTGTCACCTGAATGGCCCTGATACTGAAATGGCCAAGCCGCCAAACGGCCAAAGTCAGCATATATACCTTCTGCGCCTGTTGCATATGACAGTGCACTCAGATTGCAGGCAACAGATTATATTTGCAATCATGTTTTTCGTTAAAAAGAAAATAGTACGCCTGTGACGCACAGGACAACCAACCCCCCCCGGCGCGTAGTGAAACCTATCCATCTTTCCCATTCATTCTGAAGCAATCCTATATAAATTGGATTGAAGGCTTGGAGAATGGGAGAATGCTGATCTCGTATATGGCGATGTTGTACAGTTCCATGCAGGCAATAAGAGCGAACCAGATGATTGGAGAGGAGTAGCCAACCTTATCCGTCCCGAAACACTGGACTGAGAAGAGCACGAACAGAATAGGCACCGGCAGTTTAGATGTGATGAACACACGGTGACAAGTAATCAATGATCACACATGCACGCCCTCTTCTCACATACCTTCAGTTAAGCTCAATCTCTGTGATCCCACTCACTGCAGAGAGCACTGCAGAACATCCGTGAACAAGAACACATTGGTATTATGCAAATTGATCACAATATACTCATACTGTTAACTCTCCCTTTTATTGATCCTGTTACCAGAAATTGAAATGGCCTAGATCAGCAAACATAGCTTCTGTGCCTGTTTCATGCCAAATATATTTTGTGTTGAGTATCTGCCTTATAGAGAATCCATTTTGTGATATGCTTTTATGCATTGCAAAATGTAAAATCACTTGTAAAGAATAAGAGGATGCCTCCAAGGGATATGCATCCATCCTTTCCATTTCTTTTGAAGTAATCTACAATGTATTTCAGATAGAATGCTTTCAGAACATCCACATCATATTTGATTAAGTTGTAAAACCCAATACCACCAATGAACAGGGACCACACCAGAATAATGGGTGCAAAGGAGTAGCCAATTTTGTCTGCCAAGACGCTGAACAGAGAACAGGACAACTAGAATAGCAACAGAGATCCATACTATTTGGCCTGCTCAACAAGATCAGGAAAAATGTGAAACATGATTGTTATTCCATGTAAAGATTCCTTGAAAATCAATGTTACATAAATACACCATTTTTTGCGAACAAGTGATGGTGTTTAGTTCCATCACCATTTTTTGCGAACAAGTGATGGTGTTTAATTCCATGTAAAGATTATTGGATACAAGTGATGGTGTTTAGTTCCATGTATCAAGTAATGCAGCATGAGATGAGAAGGTGTTTGGTGCCTTATATAATATTAAGCTATGATATCGGGCATAGTCAAGGGATGTCCTGTTAAGGGCAGATCAGGTCCAGCTAGGAGTGGCAAAAAGGTATAGCAAATAGCAACCCCTAGTGGAAATGATTGAGGTCAAATGGTGAGATGTGGAGTATGCAAAAACAAGTGAGAGATTTCTAAATTGGTTGCGAAAAACAGTGCTTAACCAACCAAATAGTATCTACCCCTAGCCCTTGATCTTCAGGTAGTTGCTTTTCAAGTTGGTATGCACAACGATAGTGTTGTGGGATTACCCATCCCTTTTTGGGGTGCTAAAAGTTCCTAAGATGCCTTGGAGCATGCCCCAAAGGCAAGCTAGAGTGTGCGGGCAGTTAGAAATGTATTGTGGGCCATAGGGCAAGCCCATGAATGAAACACTAAAGGAATGTATAACTTTACCCTTGCAGTGTTGAGCGGTCACGAAAGTCAACAAGCTCGAAGGTGGAGGCGAGCTCGATGTGGGCCCAAGCCGCTGCCCCTCCCCTACTTCTTGAGCTCACTAGATTCCTGCCTCTCATGCTTCAAGACCTTCGGCTTGGTCGCCTTCTTGAGCACGGCGTCCTATAAGCGGCACCAGGGTTCACATGAATTCAAATTCAAATTCAAAAAATTCGAAAAATTTACAAAAATTTATCCAAAAAATTCCTAAAATTAGTATTAATTGTTTGATGAGCTGTGGTGTAATTTTTTTTTGAAAAAATGAATGTATACACTTTTTTTAATACATTCAAAGTCTTGAATATAGAAAAAGCAAAAAAAAAGAAAATCCGGCTTGTGGGCTTTCAGCCCACAGGCCAAACCCCATTTGGGCTGGCCAGGCCCAGCCCGGCCAAATGGGGCCCACTCTAATGGCATTAGGTGCCGAAAGTCTCAGGATGCCCGGACACAGCTCCATCTTCGTGCAAACACTTTCCCCACTCCCGTATACTGCAACCGAAGCTCCTCCGCTCAGATCCGGCGTCGCCACGCCAGCAAACCGCCAGCGAGAACTCGGTTTTCGCTAGGTTTTGCTTTCGAAACGCGCGATATTTGATTCTTTGCGAAGAAGTTTTCGCGAAAAACAGGAAATTCACGGTATGAACTCCATTTTTCGCTCGGTTTGATTCGGTTTTCGTTCGGTTTTTTCGAAAATCGCTCGGCATTTGAATGAGAGAGTAAGATCACGTCGATTTGTGTTTAGGGTTGTGAATTCATGTGTTGCTTGCTAATTAGGGTTAGGGTTTAGGCAGCAAGAGCATATCATTGAAGCTAGGTATATTTGTATATTTGTAAGTTAGTTGTATATTTGTAATTTTGTATATGTTCATGTTGAATTAGTAGTTGATGGCTTGATGTAATTGAAGCTAGGTATAAAAGTAGAAAATGACAGTAAGAGCATATCATTGATGTAGTTGTATATTTGTATGTGTTCATCGTATATTTGTATGTGTTCATGTTGAATGATTTGTTGATGCGCTACTTGTTGGCATGTTGTCCATGAATTCACTGGAATACTGGATTATATTGTTTTGCCATGAAGTTAAATGAACATATATGTGTTGATTAAAGTTCGTACTTATCGTTGGATGATAGATGACGGTGAATGTGACAAATAAATACGCGTGGTGATTGTGAATTTGTGATGCTTTGATTATTATCGTTGTGGGCTTGTGGCTATGAATTGTGTGATCATTCGTTGAGTAAGTACTAAATAGTGATATTTGTACATATGCTTAGTTTTGTTGCGTTGTTTTAACAGATGGCGGATCTTGACATGGTGTGGAACACGGGAGAAGGTGGGTGCTAGATTTCGATGCAAATCTTGTCTCAAAGAGAAGAAAGGAGGTGCAACCCGATTCAAGCGACACTTGGCGGGACATGAATGCGGGTGTCGTCCATTGTAGTAAAGTTCAGCGGACATTCGCGAGTACTTTAAGCGTGAGTGGACAGACGAAGGATAAGAAGAGGGAAAGGAGAGATGAGATGATGACAAAAAAGCGAAGATGGCGGAGATTCCCCATCGGTAGTCGTACTCAAAGTACACGGGTGATGCTGATGAGGAGGACCAGCTCCAGCATGCCATGGCTACCTCCAGGGCGGAGGCAGAATTTAGAAGCCGGGCAGGCAGGAGGTACAAGCACGGTGGTGGGAGTGGCACCTCCAGGGGAGGTGGAGATGATCGCGGTCTGATATCCAGGTTGTTTCGCAGTTCGTCGCATCGAGAAAGACAACCGGTGGTGGGAGATTACAACATTAGTTCATCCCGTGCCCCGGTACAACCAAGGATTGACACCCATCCGTGGACACAAAAGGGGAAGAGTGGGAAGAATGTAGTCCATAGAGGGTGGGCTAGATTTTTTCTGTCTGCTGGTATCCCAGGGCAGAAAGCAGATAGTCCGTATTTTGTTAGTGCTATACGGGAAACACAAAAATACGGTAAGTGAGATTTCAAATACTTGCCTAGTTGTACGGCGATTCATAGCTAACATTTATGTTTCATTTGCAGGCGAGGGTATCCCGTCCCCGAGTGGACGAGATATAGATGAAAAATATTTAGATGCCAACGAAGCAGAAATTAAGAAAAGCTTTGCAAAGTTCATGAAGGAATAGCCTACATACGGAGTAACAATCATGTGTGATTCTTGGACAGAGCCAACACGCATGAGTATAATAAACTTCATAATTTACTATAATGGCACGATGTTCTTCCATAAATCCGTCGATGCCACCAGTGTCTCCCAGGATGCCTCGTACTTCAAAAAGGTAACTGGTTTTGTTTGTACTCTTCTGAAGTTGAATTAATGCACTCACAATGTAATTGTCGTACTTTGTTTTATTTGGTCATGCAGGAAATAGATTCTGTAGTCAACGAGGTGAGTCCGAGAAATGTGGTGCAGATTGTTACGGATAATGGTGCGAACTACAAGAAGGCGTGCAAGCTCATCGCACGGCAGCACCGCAACATAGTGTGGCAGTCTTGTGTGGCCCACACCATTAATATGATGCTGAAGGAGATTGGAGAGTTCCCAGATCACACCGCAGCCATCGAGAGTGCAAGGACAATCTCTCGATGGATATACAACCGTTCCAAGATACATGCTATGATGAAAAAGTATATTGGAGGTGAGTTGGTCAAGTGGAATGCAACTCGGTTCGGCACTAACTACATGTTATTGGACAGTTTCCTTCGTCGCAAGGATAAGTTCATGTAATGGATGGTTGCCAACGAATTTCTACACTCGCTTTCTTGATACCACCGAGGGCAGGTACGTGTATGGCTGCCTCTCAAGCTTGGAATGGTGGATAATCTTCAATCTGTTGTGAAGGCGGTGGAACCATTGTATGCCTTCTTGCGATTCGCTGATCAGGATAGAGTGCCCATGTTGAGCGAGGCGATCCTACGGTATACCATAGTGGCGGGGAGTATAAAAGTTTGTTCCATGGGTCACCATCAATAAGAGACATGTACATGGATGTGGTGGACCCATTTAATGGACGACTTAACGCGACACTTATATGAATCTTGGTAATATATTCTTTCCTGCAACATATTACATTGCAGTTGTACATATATATTGTACTTGCACTGACATGCTTCGTTTCACATAGGGGTGAAACCTAGTCAGATACGGGCGGATATTGCTCGTCCCGTATCCTAACCCATATTTTTTTTGAGATTCGAGTCGATCTGAATGTCCCGGATCTGAATCTGGTCGGATTATTTGGGATTCGGATACGAGCGGATACCGCGGATTCGGTCGGGATCGGATATCATAATCGGATAGTAGTATAGTACATAATTGTGTGCGTAAAAGAGCGAATGAAGCATTAACCTTACAACATTAGCTTCAAGTCATAATTATTTCAACGTAGGATAGTAGTATAGTTAGAGGTGCAATTTAGTGACTCAACTAATTCCAATAATTTGAATAGAAAAGAAATTTATCAAATAAGTTGAACAAATCAATTTAGGTAAAAGCATTATGTCAATACTCTATTTGTTTGTTGATAGATTTGTTGAAGTTCACGCTTAATAACAAAGTAGTGTTTTTTAGTGCTAGTATCAAACAACTATTCTATCTATCCAATAATGAACCAAATTAATGGAAGAATAACTGATTTTATCCGGATATCGGGTTGGATATTTACCGGATATCGAGTCAGATATTGTTTTTCCCATATCCTAACCCATATTACATGAGATTTTTCGGATACGGATCGGATATTGCTCTTCCCATATCCTAACCCATATTACATCGGATTTTCCGGATACGGATACGGATAACATCGGTACGGATTTTAAACGAATTCGAGATCGGATCGGGTGGATATTTCCCGTCCTGTTTTCACCCCTAGTTTCACATCATACAGTTGTCGCCTTAAACCCGCGGACTGCCTACGCTTACGGAACGACAAACACCTTGCCAAATCTCCGAGATGCCTTCGAAGCGCTTGCTGATGATACTGATAACGCCGCGCAAGCTCTTCATGACGCCGATATGTTCAGAAGGAAGCTTGGATCGTTCTCAACACCTCTAGCTGCGAGGATGGCAGTAGATGGCAAAACATCCCCTGGTACACCTTGCACCGTCTCAAATGTAATAGTAATCTCGTCAGTACTAACTATTTTGTTCGTTAATTTGCAGCACATTGGTGGGATGTGTTCGGATCGGGCACACCCACCCTTCAGCGGTTTGCTGTACGCCTCGTGTCGCAATGCGGGTCTTCTAGCGGTTGTGAGCGCAACTGGAGTACATTTGCCTTCATCCACACAAAAATCCGCAATCGTCTGTCATACAAGAAGCTACATAAGCTGGTGTACGTCAACTACAACCTTTGTCTTCGAATTCAAGCTACAGAAACTCAAAAGCGTTCAGATGAAGACGATCCATTCCAGCGGCTTATGGAGCTAACAATATATGACGACACAAACCCGATCCGACAGTGGATGGAGAAAGGAAGATCCAATGGTGAATCATTACTTGATGAGGAGGATACAGAGAGTGACACTCCTCTTCCATCACAGCTTATCACAGATCCGGTTCACATGGGGGCTGCAACCATCTCCAAATGGGCAGAAAAGATAGTCAGGGACACTCATATAGGGAAGAGGAAGCACCAATCAGTCCCGAGAAGGAATACAACAAAAAGAAGAGCTTCCTCTGTAGGTGAAACCCGTTATGTAAGGAGTGATGACTCTACTGAGGAGGGGGATCATCGGAGCCCAACATACCAAGAGTCCAATGATAGCAGCTCTAAGACAGACACTGATGGCGGTGGCAATGGCGATGAAAATACCCCTAGACCTACCACGCTCCAATCAAAAGAGCCTCAGTCCATCGAATTTACAGGGGAGTCGCACTTCACTCATGTGACACAAGATAGAGATCATGGCGCTCCTCGATCACAAAGGACAACCGTTAAGGGAAAGGGAAAGGCCGCACAAGCACCACAGGATAGCTGCGCACCACAGACGACTATAGTTCCTATGGCGTCATTTGAGGCGCAAAGGAGCTATAGGCGATATAGCAACTATGACTCGCCATCCCGATGCTCATGCACAACCTCCCACATAATGGGTCTATGAGTGGCAGGACCCTAACTTTTATGCCATATTGTATCAACAATGGCAAACGACAAACATATGGATGGGGCAAAGCTGGCATGATTACAAGGTGGAGTTGCTAGCTACACGAGGATTGGCCTTGATGTCCACCGAGGAATACAACGCGGCCTACCAAGTGTTCACGCAACAATACTAACCGTAGCACCGAAGGTAATGTTTCATTTGCATATTTCATTTCATTGCAACTTGATATTATACTAATATAGCGTCCATACAGGTCCAACATGGCATTTGTGCGAGAATGACGACGAAAATATGCCGACCTTACAACATCAAATAGAAGGTATGTAAATGTAAATGGTATTGATATTTCGATGCCTATTTTTTGCACTTATTAAATCAATATGTGGTTGTTATTGAAATGAAAGGTTTTTTGTTCACATATTATTGCTAACTTTTGTACTGACATTCCATTCATGTAGGTCTAACATGGTATTTTTGTGACAATACAACAATGACGAAGTTAAGCCAACTTCACAACTTCAATTGAAAGGTATTATAACGTAAATGGTGTTGACAATTGAATGGTAATGAAATTGCGCATGATTTTGCTACGTGGTTATGTAAATATGTATCTTTGCACTTGTGTGATTGTAATATTGCAATGAAAGATTATTTATTGACATATTATTGTGAAATGTCTAATTTACAACTTCCAAATGTCTAAAATATAGCAAAGATCATGTCGAATTTTTTTCAAATTTAGGAGAGATCATTCTGGAGTTTTTTCATGTCTTCACATACCTTATTTATATATTTATTATATTTTTACTAAAATTTAGCCTTCCTAGTATTTTTACAAACTTTACCAGATTTTTTTTATTTTTCCCTATTTTTGGTGATTTTCCCCCATTTTCTCGGTTTTGGCGGTTTTTACTCTCATTTTTCGCGGTTTTACGAAACGCTTCGCTTTTTCACCCAAACCGAAGCGGTTTTGATTATATGATTTATCTCAAAACCGAGAGGTTTACCATAAAAAGCGGTTTTTCGCCAAAAACCGCGGTTTTCTCGCGTGACCGAATTCAAATTTGTTTGAAAATGCAAACCGTTCGGTTTTTGGCGGTTTTTCGCGCGGTTTTTCATGAAAACCGCTACCGCCGGGAGAGCGAAAACCGTCCACGAAACGAAAATGCAAACCCTGGGCGGCACCCTCGCTCGCCTGACTGATGGGAGGAAAGCACGATCAGGGTGGGCGGCGCACGTCTCTGAAGAATGAACACCTCGTCACCGGTTTGCCAGAATGCAGCGACATTGATGGATCAGTCGGGAAGCTAAGCGGGCCACCATCAAAAGCATGGAAGTAGAGGGGGAGGGAAGGAGATAAGAAGATGGGGAAGGAGAAAGGGAGAGAGGAAGAAGAGGACTGACATGTGGTCCCTCCATCCTTTTTATTTTCGTTTATTTGTTAGATGATGTGGCATCCATGTCAATCCAACGATGCACACATAGATGCCACGTCACCAGCAAACCATTGTGGTTTAGGATGAAAATTGCATTTTAGACTGTTTTGATAGTTCGAGGTTGTAAAGTGGATGGTTTTGAAGTTCAGGGTTAAAAATCGAATCGAGGCTAGAGTTTAGGGTTGTAAATTGGATTTGTTCCATTGGCATATAGAAAATAAGTGTAGAAGATTTATGAAACCCGTGTCTAGTATGGCCCTCCTCGTTCTACTCTGAATGTTTGTTTTATTCTATTCTTAAATGGAGCTCATGCTTCAGGAGAAGACAAAAAGGTAAGTTCCTTTGTAACAGCCCTCTAAATTAAAAATAGAGAAAATGAAAGTTTTATATTTAAAAATGGAAATGAATTGAAAGTCCAATTGAAATCAAGATTTTGATTTTAAATAATATTCTTTCTTCATTTCTTCCATTTCAATCTTAATCAAAAGAAGATTTCAATACTTAAAATCATTATTATCAAAACGAATGAAATATCAAAATGAATTTGAAATGTGAATTTGATTTGAATTTCCATTCTCTGAATCATCTTGCATTTTTGGAATTTCTTGAGCATTTGCTTTTAAAAGAAAAGTTCAATACAATGAAATGGTAAATGCAAGAAAGTAAAAGTAAAACATCAACAAAAATAATAGTAAATTTTCAGATCATCCCAGATATCTCCAGAACCAAATCATGATGATTGAAATAATTCGGACAATTAAAATAAAAAGAAAACATGTGATAATTATGAGATAAGAAAAGCTGATCTAGACCATGTCAGATTTTTATAGTAATCTCCAGACCTTTCCTCAAGCTGATATTTTTAATATAATGACCTAAGGTCATTATATATCTCTGGTAAAAATATCAGAAATAAAACTTATATTTGAAGCTTTTATAAATTCAAAAACGGAAAAATAGAAAAGCTGAAAATAGCAATGTTAGAATTATCAGAATTTAAATATTAAAGATAAAATTATGAAAATTTTACAGAAGCAATATTATCTCAAGTAAAATTGAAAAACAAAGTTTCAAAAATAAATAAATTCATTTGGACACTTTAGTAAATCAAAAATAGAATTGGAATTTCTATGCATTATTCATTGTCAGAATTTTAATAAAATATCCACAATTCATTTTTTTATCTGAAAATTCACCTGGACCTTCATCTGCACCTGAAAAACCTCTTCAAAAATTATTATGAAATTTTGAGTCAGTTTCGTGACCTTAAGCAGTAGATTAAGCCGACCTTTACCTTTCCTTTTGTGCTGTTCAAATCTCAACCGTCAAATTATCATGTGTCATCCATCTACACCGTCACCTGTTCTCCTTTCTTCCTCTCTGGCGTTCTCAGCCATTCACAGCGAGCCAGGCCAGTGCTTCAGCCGCCCAAACCGCCTTCCTCCTTGTCGCCTTCCCGCCGCAACTCGCATCCCAAGGCCGACACCCCTGACTCACCTCTGCCACCGCATCGCCTCAGAGTTTGTGCCCCTACCGTGCGATGAACTTCCCCACGAAGCTTCGTCCGCTCACCGCTTCTGCCCCCGCCACTGCCGTAGCCTCAGCGAATCAAGAGCGTTGCCACGGCACGACACGGGCTGACAAATTGCGAAGTCACTTGGTGCCTCTCCTGCCAAGTTGCCACGGCAACAAATCGGCAAATATCTCAGCACCGCCTTGCCATTCTTCATCCACCGAGATCAATCCCGAACCAACTCAGCTCCGCTATAAATACCCAGCACGACCAAGCTTTCAGGAACCAACACGAGCCACTCCATTCGTCCCTAAGCCTTCCCCTCACTTCCCTTCTTCCCTCCTCAGCCAAAGCGCCCGAAATCCTGCTCCAATCCGCCATGGCTGAATCCTCCTGGAGCTCAAAGCCGGATTCAATTCGGCTAAAATAGAGATCCATTTCCAAATTGCTTCAAGCTAGAGCGTCACCAAGATACAAGAATCAATAGCCCTCAGAAAAATCTCGAGCTCTTCATGCGAAATCTCCCTTGCCGGCGCTTCCTTCCTCGGCTCCGGCCTTGGTTATGTGTCTCTCGGCCACTCTTCGGTCAGAAGAGATACCAAAACGGAGTCTCTAGAACTCGTGGATGCTTAATCCGTTACCTCTTCGAGCTCCCTCGCCTTGATTCTCTTCCTCCACCGAGCCACCATTGCCGCCGCCGCTGGCTCACGAGGGCGAACCACCTCCGGCCATCTCCGGTAGCAGTAAAGTCCACCAAAAGGTGCGCAAGGACCAACTCTAGCCTGCCGAGCAACCGATTCCGCCGTTCCGGCCTTCCTCCGTCGCCGGCGAGCCGCGGAAGCCTCTCCCCTGTTCTTTATGGCTGCTGTCGGGCCCCTTCGTCATTCTTTGCCGCTTGAAACCCTTTGCCAGGCCAGACCTCCAAGTCGATCATGACCACTCGCCTCCATTCAACGCCATGCGGGCTGGTGCTCTGAGTCCTTGACCATGAGGACCCAACCGTCGACCTTCAATCGATCTAGCCGAAAAGGAAAGCGTATTCTCGGTGAAAGCACACTTTCTATTTATGGCAATTTTCTATTTTCGACAATTTCCTAACCGAATGCATTCAAATACTTATAACTTTTGAATCATCGGTCTAAATGAAATGAAATAAATTCCTAAATTCATCTAAATTCATGAATATTCAGAATATGTAAAAATATTTAATGTTCATGATTGGTTTGATTTATTTGTAATTGAAATTTGAATAAAACCTTAATATGATCATTTAATAAAGTATGTGCATCATAAATCCTAAAATTATGAAATAATTTACACATGCCTCTGAGCCCATGAGAAACCCATTTATGCAAAAATATTTAATTATCAAACTCAGTTTATGTTATTTGAATTTAAGAATACAAATAAGCACTAATATGTTGCTATTACAAATATACCATTTGTAATTCTTTAAATCATGAAGTAATTAGGGACTTTATGATTTTGTTAATATTTATGATTTGACTCTACCATTATTTGACTTCATGAATTCAAGTTAATAACTATTTTAACTTCTTATGTATTTGGAAGGCAACATATTTCGAGATCTAATTCAATTCAGATTCAACCCTAAATATTTTTACATATCTAAGTTCATTATTAATTTTTAGAGCTTATAGAACTGGTTTTACATGATTTACATGTTAATTGCAAAGGATATTCATATTTGAATACTTAACACATTGAGCAATATATTTTGGAAAATGATTCAAATTAAGTTGGAATATAAATATTTTTATATATTTGGGTTCCTGAGGATTTAGGGTTTCCACAAAAATTAGTCTTATTCAAATTTAAACTTGTTTGCATAAACTTTGTATGTAGTATACTTGATTTACTTATTTAAGTTTAACTTCTATAATTCCAACAGAGTTTATTATTTAAATATTTTTGAATATTCAGAATCCTTATGTATTTATATGAACATATAAATTTACTTCATGATTTAAAGAATTACAAATGGTATATTTGTAATAGCAACATATTAGTGCTTATTTGTATTCTTAAATTCAAATAACATAAACTGAGTTTGATAATTAAATATTTTTGCATAAATGGGTTTCTGATGGGCTCGGAGGCATGTGTAAATTATTTCATAATTTTAGGATTTATGATGCACATACTTTATTAAATGATCATATTAAGGTTTTATTCAAATTTCAGTTACAAATAAATCAAACCAATCATGAACATTAAATATTTTTACATATTCTGAATATTCATGAATTTAGATGAATTTAGGAATTTATTTCATTTCATTTAGACTGATGATTCAAAAGTTATAAGTATTTGAATGCATTCGGGTTAGGAAATTGCTGGAAAATAGAAAATTGCCATAAATAGAAAGTGTGCTTTCTCACTGAGAATACGCTTTCCTTTTCAGGCTAGACTGGATTGGAAGGCTAACGGTTGGGTCCCGCGGTTAGTGACTCAGAGCAGCCAGGCCCGCATGGCAGTGAATGGAGGCGAGTGGTCATGATCGACTGAGGGCCCGCCCTTGAAGGGTTTCAAGTAGGCAAAGAATGACGACACTTACAGCCACAGAGAACAGGGGAGAGGCTTCCGCGGCTCGCCATGAATGCGAAATATTATAATTATTCATATGAACAATATCTCGAATGAATGCGAAATATTATAAAACTAGTTCTAAAACATTCCTAGAGCTATCCTCTGCTAATACCAGAAAAATGAATAAGAAATTATGTCGAATGTAGCCGTAAACTTAAAGTGTAACTTGGCCGATTTAACGTTAACACTATGATCATTTATACTATTCCGTCAATTAATAAAATAACTCGTCTTAATGCTAAAGTCAGTAAAATCAATTTAGAAACACACTACACAGTTCATACTACCATAAATCCGAAGGAAGAATCTTAATTTGACATGCTTTGCATATTAATCTTGATAGCTTAATAACCCTAAATATTCACATTTCTTTAGATCGCAATATGAATGAATGAACTTTAGGCATAAATGAGAAATCAGTAATTATGAACTTTGTATCACCAAAACCTTCTCAAATATCATGTGAATAATGTTAGTAGTCTAAATCAATAGATTAGCTCTTTATAACTAGAACATTAATTAAATGTTGCTTCGAATCTGAATCCTAATTAAAAGTAAGAATTCACCCTAAGCCTGAAATGATCATATCTATTTAATCTTAACCAATTTTTGCATCTTGAATTCGTAAAATAAAATTAATAAATTCATATAGAGCAATCCCTGTCTCTTGTGAGAAGTTTTATTCGTTCTTACACTCTATTTTCTTTTTGCCTTTATTGAAGTTTATTATTTGCTATATTTCCGTTGATCGACGTGTAGAACTCGACGTCTCCGATAATATCGTCGCCTTCATCAGTCGCAACCTCGACTTCGTCGTAAGCAAGGCAAGCACCCTCCTTTGACCATGTTGATCCCAGTTTTATAAATGTTTTCATTAAATGATTTTATTGCATGCGTATATTCATTAAACTCTGCTATATTGTGGGTAATGGTAGTTATACCTGTTGATTCCTGAAACCTCCTTGATATGAATGAATTTGTGAACCTTGATACCTTAGAATCATGGTTAGACAATATATAATGTCATACATGATGTTTAATAATCTTGCTTAGCCATGCTTTAGACTTAGTATACATCAAATTGGGACATTGATCAAATGATACTTGGATATGATTGAGACATTGATCAAATGATATTTGGATATGCTGAGGCATGATGATGATTCTTAGACATGTTGAGACACGATGGTAATTTTTGGTTATTTTAATTAAAAATGAAAATCAAATTATAATATTGATGCAGGCAATTATTGGCAATAGCCTGGTGTGCATGGATTTGCACGTAGATTAGGGGGAGATTATTGCCTGTGTCAGATTAAGGACCGAACTAATTGTACGTTATATCCAAGTAATTCCGCATACAACCACAAGTCTGTTATGGGGCGTCTTAACCAATTAAATTATTTAAAACTAGCTTTGCACATTGGTAGGCAAGTAGTACGAATGTTTCTTAATGGATTGCTTGAGGCGCCTACACCGAGGTGTTGGGAGTCACGTTGTCGATATAACGGTGTACGCCTGTACTACGGGAAGTTCCATCATTTCTATGCTCGAGTTCTTCTTCCAGGTATGGGTTTTCGTCCGTCTTTGGTGCAAAGTTAGGGTTAAGTAATCGAACGGTTATGTCATGACTCTCTGCGGCACACCAAAGGAAGTGTGTTAATATCGATTGCACAAAGAGTTAAGTCATGTCTTGTGGGTAAAACTGTACAACCTCTGGCAGAGTGTAAATTTTTTCGAAAAGCCGTTCCCATGGTCATGGGACACTTAGTGCGCTGCACTAGTTAGTTGTTTTATTTTACAAAATGTAGAATTTGATATGTGCTTTGTCTAGCACCATGATTTGGATTGGATATCTTTGTTGGAAAGTATTATTTCAGATTGATATGTGATATCAATGATTGATTCATGGAGATGATCGAAAGAACTGAGGTTCGTGAGATTTTACTGATTCATACTTACATTCTGTTATACTAAAATGCTTTTACTTAAATTCCATTTATGTTCTACAAATCAGTAAATTCTTTTATAATCCAGCTTTATGCAAATTAACCATAAAAGCCTTTCCTTTGAATGGCCTGCATATATAATAGGATTCGCATAAGTCTTGCTGAGTACGCAAGTACTCACCCTTGCTTACATGTTTTTAGGGTGAAGAATCAGAATAGCTCAATGAAATTATTCGACGCAGGATTCGGGAATGTTAACGAGATTTTCTAGGGATTATACCTTGTCAGTTGCCTGAGGGATTGTATGGGCATACTACAAGACTTTCATTCTTTCCGCTGCATTACTTTGAGTTGTAAGATGTAACATTCCATTTTTCGAATTCCTTGAACTTGAATTTCAAAATCCGAACCCATGGAAATTTTCCCGAACTAAATCCAGCTTAATCTGAATTTTCAAGGTCAACAAGAATTTAATTTGAATAATATATAACTCGAATGAATTATTTATTTTTTTATTTGGGTTCCTTGCGCTTCATTTGATTTTTCTGTATTTTTGGATATTTTTCGGGATTTATTTGCTATTTATTTGAATTATTTGAAGCTTATTTGGATTTTCTGAATTTTCCTTAATTCCTAAAATCCCTTAATCCTTATCGGGCCGAAAACACTGCTCATTCCTTCCGCCCATCTCCTGCTCACCTCCCGCCTGCCCGTTTCACTCGCACGCCCAAATTTCAAAAGAAAAACCCCATCGCTCTCGCCTCGCCGTCCGATGTCAATCAACGCCTCCGTCGCCCACGCTACCACTCAACCGCCGCCAAGACTTAGCGCCGCAACGACCAACCTCGAGATCCGTGCTGTTTCACGCCTCCTAGGCTATATAAACCCGCGCCGCACACTTCCCGAGGTTCCTCCGCGCCGCACGATTTCCTTTTTCTCCGGTGGAGACGCTGTCTCGTGGCCGTCACGACTCGCCGAAGTACCGCAGTGGAACCGGTCTTCTTCGCCAGATTCTCCGTCTCGGTAAGCCTCCGGTGACACCGTAGTGCCAACGAGTTCCCGTTCCATCCTCTATCGCCCGCTTTGTCTCATGGCTAAAACGCCCATTCTCCGCCGTTTAGCATCTTCGTCTTCCCGGCCGGTGTCGGCGCCGCCACCTCGCCGACCGCTTCGAGTGTTCTCCACCGTCCGATCTACTTCCCGATTGCTCAGATCTGCGCCAAGTGTCCATCGCCGGTAAGCTTTCAAGCGACCTTTAGCACCGCTATGTACTTGCCTAGTCATCGCCATGTCAATGCTATGTGCGCCACGATTTGCCACGCCGCGCCACGCGCTGCACCACATCGCACCAATCGCACACATGTCCGCCACGTATGCCAACTCACCGCCACGCTAGCCACATCAGCCCTATTTGCCTGTCGCCGCCACGTCACCACTAGGTCACCGCCATGTGTCGCCACGGTGTTGCCACGTCGCCACAGCCGCCACATGTCCGCCACGCACACGCCATGTCACCACATACCCTCTCGGTGCACTCGATTCGCGATGGACCGAGTCATCGCCTCGGGGCCCCACATGTCAGCCGTCACGGTTTATTCATCTTTTTCCGAATTAACCCGGATTTTCCGAATAATCAACCACTCCATGCGACACGTGTCGGCCTTAGTTTATTTTCCGATTTTCTCGTCCGAGAAACTTTAAGCTCCGATTCTCCTCCGTTCAACTCCGATTTGAACGATTCAAATTTCTAAATTCATATAAAATCAAGATCTATCTGTTGGTGTCATTTTTATGAATTTTTGAATTTTATTTATTTCTGTTTATTTATTATTTTGCCTCGATTCGCGTTTTGGCGTGTAGACGACGACTTAGGTTGAGCGAGAGGAGCATCCAAATGGAGGTAGCAGAATGAAGATAGTGACGGCAAGTCTCCTTGACCATGTTGAACCCAAATTCATGAGATACTATTTTTGTTTTTAAATTATTGCATGCTATTTGAATTATGAATCGTACTTTGATGTCGTTTTAAATGTTTAGATAAATGCCAACTTGTTATGCCCACATTGATATTCATGTTGACAACCATTGATACCCTAGGGAAACTAATTACTGTAGCTAATGGTAATTAATCTTGCTATGGGAACGGTAGCAAAATGCTTAGCCATGCTTAAACACGCCAAGATTTTATCCTTATGGAAATAATTTCATTCTTGATTAAAGATGATTTATGAAATGTATGGCAATTGGTGTTGCCGGTATTAATTTGAAAGTTAAAAGTGAAAAATGATTTGGACCGGGGCGGATTGGTTGAATGGTGGGTGCGGAAAGCACAAAATTTTGGAATATGATTGCCGCCCTAGTCAATTAAGGACCGGTCGTTTGTGGACACCATGGGCCATGCTATACAGCTCGAATGAATTATTTATTTTTTTATTTGGGTTCCTTGCGCTTCATTTGATTTTTCTGTATTTTTGGATATTTTTCGGGATTTATTTGCTATTTATTTGAATTATTTGAAGCTTATTTGGATTTTCTGAATTTTCCTTAATTCCTAAAATCCCTTAATCCTTATCGGGCCGAAAACACTGTTCATTCCTTCCGGCCCATCTCCTGCTCACCTCCCGCCCGGCCCGTTTCACTCGCACGGCCCAAATTCCCGAAAAGAAAAACCCTACTGCCCTCTCGCCTCCGCCGTCCGATGCCGAATCAACGCCTCCCGTGCGTCCACGTCACCAGCTCAGCCGCCGCCGCCAAGACTTAGCGCCGCAACGACCAACCTCAGTATCCATGCCGTTTCACGCCTCCCTAGGCTATATAAACCCGCGCCGCACACTTCCCGAGGTTCCCCTCTCCGCGCCGCACAGTTTCCCCCTTTCCTCTCCGGCGGAGACGCCGTCTCGTGGCCGTACGACCTCGCCGAAGTACCGCCGTGGAACCGGGTCTTCTTCGCCGTATTCCTCCGTCTCCGGTAAGCCTCCGGTGACACCGGTAGTGCCAACGAGTTCCCCGTTCCATCCTCTATCAGTTCCGCTTGTCTCATGGCTAAAACGTCCATTCTCCGCCGTTTCGCATGCTGTCTTCCCCAGTTCCGGTGTCGTGCGCCGCCACCTCGCCGCCGACTGCTTCGAGTGTTCTCCACCGTCCGATCTACTTCCAGCCGTTCAGATCTGCGCCAAGTGTCCATCGCCCGGTAAGCTTTCAAGCCAGCCTTTAGCACCGTTATGTACTTGCCTAGTCATCTGCCATGTCAATGCTATGTGTGCGCCACGATTTGCCACGTCGCGCCACGCGTTGCACCACATCGCACCAACTGCACACATGTCCGCTACGTATGCCAACTCACCGCCACGTGCTAGCCACATCAGCCCTATTTGCCCTGTCAGCGCCACGTCACCACTAGGTCACTGCCATGTGTCGCCACGGTGTTGCCACGTCAGCCCTGGCCGCCACATGTCCGCCACGTACACGCCATGTCACCACATACCCTCTCGGTGCACTCAGTTCGCGATGGACCGAGTCACTGCCTCGAGGGCCCCACATGTCAGCCGTACGGTTTATTCATCTTTTTCCGAATTAACCCGGATTTTCCAAATAATCAACCACTCACAGCGCGACACGTGTCAGCCTAGTTTATTTTCCGATTTTCTCGTCCGAGAAACTTCGGAAGCTCCGTTCTCCTCCGTTCGAACTCCGATTTGAACGATTCAAATTTCTAAATTCATATAAAATCAAGATCTATCTGTTGGTGTCATTTTTATGAATTTTTGAATTTTATTTATTTCTGTTTATTTATTATTTTGCCTCGATTCGCGTGTTTCGCGTGTAGACGACGCACCGGTTGAGCGAGAGGAGCATCCAGCGGAGGTAGCAGCAGCTGAAGATAGTGACGGCAAGTCTCCTTGACCATGTTGAACCCAAATTCATGAGATACTATTTTTGTTTTTAAATTATTGCATGCTATTTGAATTATGAATCGTACTTTGATGTCGTTTTAAATGTTTAGATAAATGCCAACTTGTTATGCCCACATTGATATTCATGTTGACAACCATTGATACCCTAGGGAAACTAATTACTGTAGCTAATGGTAATTAATCTTGCTATGGGAATGGTAGCAAAATGCTTAGCCATGCTTAAACACGTCAGTACCTTATCCTTATGGAAATAATTTCATTCTTGATTAAAGATGATTTATGAAATGTATGGCAATTGGTGTTGCCGGTATTAATTTGAAAGTTAAAAGTGAAAAATGATTTGGACCGGGGCGGATTGGTTGAATGGTGGGTGCGGAAAGCACAAAATTTTGGAATATGATTGCGTTGTTGATACTTCAATTTAATTAATTATGCTATTTACATTTCGTCAAATGCTGCTTTATGAACTTATTACTTGTATTTAAATTTAAATTTTCGCTTTATGCAAATGAGCCATATTATGCCTTCCTTTGTTTAAGCCTTGCATTTAGTTAATTGCATTATGTTTCCAAGACTTGCGAGTATGTTGCATACTCACCCTCGCTTTTTATTGCGGGGGCTGCTTATTCCATAAAGCAGATGATGGAAGAAGGGGTGAGCAAAGAGCATGCGATCCACCGTTCGACATCTGTGGAGAGGACTATGAAGATGATGATGACTCGTTCTTCTAGGGAGCGCACCCCAGTCGGTTGCCTGTGGGCTAACTGATTGGCTCTTTTTGTTCTACATTTCATTGCTATTTTTACATTTTGGTAGTAAGGCTTCATACTTGTAATAATGTGATGATATTGGTACACTCTTTTGCTTAATATTGTTATGAACTTTATGATATGTACGTGTTATCATCATCAGATGTCGTGTGCGCTTAGCTGTTCTCGGACTAGTGCGGTTGAAACACGTGAAGGTTCGGACTTGGTAATCCGGGTCCTTACAGAGGTGGTATCGAGCCAGATCGATCGAGAGTCGCAACCCTAGTTAGAATGGTCGTTAGAACTTCAAAATTATTTTTGAAATCAAACCAACAAATTGATAATTAATAGTTATCCCCTCTCTTACCTTCTTCTTAGGTTCTTATCTCTTTCCTCTTCGGAACATTATTTTGAAATTTAAATTTGATCTTCTCTCCTGAAATCTCTCTAAGTCTTCGATCGACTGCAAGATCGGTGAAGCACTGCTAGAAGGATCAAGTGGACGGGAAATCGCTCAAAAGGACCCATATGAAGAATAAGTTATTAGTGCCCATATTTTTCCTTTTACTTTCGTTAGTAATCGGAGTTTATCGAGTTTTGTTACTTGCTTGTTGGGTGTGTTGTACGATTGCCTCGGCATCGTAGCACCACCTTCGTTGGAGTTTAGGCACTGCTTTACCGAAATGGCTACTTTCTCTAATTTTTCCTATCTGTTGCTTTTTCTTCTCGCCTTGTGCTAACCTTTCCTTGACCATTGCTTCAGATGGAGGGTCAGGGCAGAGGCCGTGGTCGCAGAGGCCGTGGTCGTGGGCGGGCAAAGGCCACCAGGCAGCAGAGTGACTCGAGTCCGAGCTGCCACCACCACCAACTGCTCAAATTTCAGATGGCGATCTGCAGCAGATGATGCCCATGCGACTCTGCTACTGCAGCTCTCGCACGTAACATGGTGAACAACCGCAACTGCACCAGCTCAGCCCAACTTTTCACCGCGATCAAAGCTTGAGAGTTCATGAGGACTCACGCCTACCTTCTCGGTAGCAGAGAGAGCCTTTGGAGGCGATTTAATGGCCGAGAGACATCGAGAAGAAGCTGCGGCTTGCTCGGTAATGACAGAGAGAAGGTGCTCACGCCACCATCACCAAGGCGTAAGCGCCACTTGGTGGGACAACCATTGTCTTGCTCATCGGGATGCCCAGCGATCACTTGGGAGGAGTTCTCTGAGGCCTTCAGGGATCGCTCATGTACCCACGGGCATCATTGAGATGAAGAAGCGGGAGTTTCGGAAGCTTCGTCAGGGAAGCCAGAGCGTGTCTGAGTATCTCAACCAGTTCACGCAGCTTGCGAGGTATGCACCTGAGGATGTGGCCACTGACAGTGCTAAGATCTGGAGGTTCATGGAGGTGCGGATCCCGACATCAAGGTCACTTGTGGCCTTTGACTTCCCCAACTTTCAAAGACATGGTGAACAAGGCCTTGGTGCAGGAGGATGCTCGGCGCCAAGCAGCCATGAAGTCGCAAGAGGAAGATGGCCTTCCGGTCTCAGCAGGAGCTAGTGGATCTCGCCACGCTTCCCACCACAAAGAAGTCGGCCAGGACACTGCCCAGGAGCACGCGACTCCTACTACGGTCGCGCCCAGTTGCTCGTGGACGCGGCGGTTTGCACAACAAGACGGCAGAGAGGGGGAACACCAACGCTGCAGGAGTCCAGTGCTTTCACTGCCACCAGCTGGGACATTATGCTAACAGTTGTCCACAGAGGCGCCAGCCGGTTACTCCAGTTCCTTTCAGCTTGGGAGCCAGCTCAGCCAAGACTCCACCACTGTCGGATCGGTAGTGAGCGCCGCAGACACCGGAGCACCTCAGACTTTCGGGAGAGGGCGTGTCAACCACGTGACTGCAGAGGGGGCTCAGGATGCACCGGATGTGGTACTTGGTACGTTTCTCGTCAATTCCATACCTGCCACTGCTTTGTTTGATTCTGGAGCTTCACATTCTTTTATTTCGAGGAGCTTTGTTGATCGTTTTGGTTTTGAGACCTTGGCTCTTAAGATTCCCATGATTATTCAATCACCGGGAAAAGAGATGAGGACTGATTTGGTGTGCCCAAGTGCTACCATAGTCATCAATGGGGTAAAATTTCTTGCAAATCTCATTCTCTTGGACTCAAAGGGGTTAGATGTCATCCTCGGGATGGATT
This sequence comes from Guadua angustifolia, assembly GCA_036346375.1. NCBI lineage: Eukaryota > Viridiplantae > Streptophyta > Magnoliopsida > Poales > Poaceae > Guadua > Guadua angustifolia. The sequence continues at coordinate 125,014 of JAYEVE010000993.1, forward strand.
GGTTGACCAAGTTTAAGGGTCAAATTGATTGCGCCAGCCGAGCCATCACTCTCACCAATGCAGAGGGCATCCGAGTGGAGTTCAAGCCGGATAAGTCGTTGGGTGAGAGGTGCGTGTTGAACAAGCTGAAGGAAGTCACCTTGGAGTGTGTGCCTGTAGTGAGCGAGTACCCCGATGTCTTCCCTGAGGATCTGCCAGGCATGCCGCCTGATCGGGAGATCGAGTTCACTATAGAGCTTGTTCCGGGTACAGCTCCGATTTCCAAGAGGCCATACCGCATGCCAAAGAAATGAGCTCGCAGAGGTGAAGAAGCAAATAGAAGAGTCGCTAGAGAAGGGGTTCGTTCGTCCGAAGTTCGTCGCCTTTGGGGAGCGCCAAGGTCTTTGCTAGAAGAAGAAGGACGACAGCTTGAGGATGTGCGTCGACTACAGAGCGCTGAATGAAGTCACCATCAAGAACAAGTATCCACTGCCTCGGATTGAAGATTTGTTCGATCAGCTGAAGGGAGCCTGCATATTCTCCAAGATTGATTTGCGCTCGGGATACCATCAGGTGAAGATCAGGCCGCAGGACATTCCTAAGACAGCCTTCACCACTCGGTATGGGCTGTATGAGTATACGGTCATGTCCTTTGGTCTGACCAATGCCCCGGCGTATTTCATGAATCTGATGAACAAGGTGTTCATGGATTATCTGGATAAGTTTATAGTGGTGTTCATTGATGATATCCTTATCTACTCTCGAGATGAGTCCGAGCATGCTGAACATTTGAGGTTGGTCTTAGAGAAGCTCCGAAGTCACCAGCTGTATGCCAAGTTCAGCAAGTGCGAGTTCTGGTTGACAGAGGTTGCTTTTCTGGGTCACGTCATTTCTGCCGGAGGAGTCTCAGTTGATCCAGGGAAGGTGAGAGATGTGCTTGATTGGAAGCAGCCCAAGTCAGTGCCGGATATCCGGAGTTTTCTTGGCCTAGCAGGGTATTACAGAAGATTCATCAAGGGTTTCTCGAAGATTGCTAGACCACTGACTCAGTTGCTGAAAAAAGAGAAGAAGTATGAGTGGACTGAAGCTTGCGAGCAGAGCTTTCAGGAATTGAAGAAGAGGTTGACGACGGCCGGTGCTTATGCGCCCGATATTCGAAGGGGGCCGAGATCTACCGTGATGCTTCGAGGCTGGTTGGGTGTGTGCTGATGCAGGGAGGCAAGGTCGTCGCATATGCTTCGCGGCAATTGCGACCACATGAGGCGAATTACCCGACCCATGACCTGGAGTTGGCTGCTGTTGTGCATGCGTTGAAGATCTGGAGGCACTATCTCATTGGGAATAGGTGCGAGATCTTCACAGACCACAAGAGTCTGAAATACATTTTCACTCAGGCAGATCTGAACTTGAGGCAAAGAAGATGGTTAGAGCTGATTAAGGATTATGATGCGGGCATTCATTACCATCCTGGTAAGGCGAATGTGGTTGCCGATGCTCTGAGCCGGAAGAGCCATTGCAACACTTTGGTGGTTCAGCCTGCACTTCACGAGGAGTTTCAGCGTCTGAATCTAGGATTGGTAGAGGAAGGATCAGTCGACTCTGGTGGACCAAATCCGGGAGCTGCAGAAGTCTGACAAGGAAGCCGCGAGGATCAAGGAAAGAATCAAGGAAGGAAAAGCCCCGGGATTCTCAGAAGATCAGGAGGGTACAGTTTGGCTTGGGAAGAGCATCTATGTGCCGAACCAGAAGGAGCTCAAGCAGTTGATCCTGAAGGAAGCGCATGAGTCGGCATACTCGATTCATCCTGGCAACACCAAGATGTATCACGACCTTCGAGATGTTTATTGGTGGCCGAGGATGAGGAAGGAGATTGCTGAGTTTATTGCCTTGTGCGATGTGTGCCAGCGAGTCAAAGCTGAGCATCAGAGGCCAGCAGGTCTGTTGCAGCCGTTGAGAGTACCTGAGTGGAAGTGGGAAGAGATTGGCATGGATTTCATCACAGGACTTCCGAGGACCAGGTCCGGCTATGACTCGATTTGGGTGGTCGTGGACCGATTGACGAAGGTTGCACATTTTATACCGGTGAGGACCACCTATACGGGGGATAGGCTAGCAGAGCTGTATATGACTCGGATTGTGTGCATGCATGGCGTGCCCAGGAGGATTGTTTCGGATCGGGGTAGTCAATTCACATCTAGATTCCGCAAAAGTTACAAGAAGCATTAGGCACCAATCTGAATTTCAAGATGACTTATCACCCTCGGGACGGATGGGATGACAGAGCGGGTGAATCAGATTCGAGGACATGTTGAGAGCTTGTGCATTGTCCAATGCAACTAGTTGGGATCGAGATGTTGCCATATGCGAGTTCTCATACAACAACAGCTATCGGGCTAGCTTGCAGATGGCACCGCTTGAGGCTCAGATGGGAGGAAGTGCAGAGACACGCTCTGCTGGCACGAGACAGAGATCGCCAAGTCTTTGGCGGACATTCTGCAGCGGCTGAGGATCAAGTGAGGTTGATTCAGGAGAGGTTGAGGACAGCGCAGTCGAGGCAGAAGAGCTATGCAGATAATCGCAGAAGGGCGTTGACCTTTGCTCCTGGTGATCACGTGTATCTGAAGGTTTCTCCGCTCAGAGGTATGCGCCGATTCGGAGTGCGTGGAAAGTTGGCACCGAGATTTATTGGACCTTTCCCAATTCTAGCTAGAAGTGGGGAAGTGGCGATCGATTGAATTGCCACCGATCCGTCGAATGTGCACAATGTCTTCCATGTGTCACAGTTGAGGAAGTGCCTCAGAGTGCCAGAGAAGCAGATGCAGGTTGATGATGTTGATTTGCATGAAGATCTGACCTATCCGGAGTATCCCATCAGAATTCTAGAAGAAGCTGAGCGCAGGACAAGAAACAAGGTGATCAAGTTCTGCAAAGTGCAGTGGAGCAACCATCCAGAGGAAGAAGCCACCTGGGAGCGCGAGGAGGATATTCGGGCAGACTACCCCAACCTTTTTCCCTGGTTAGTTTCAAATCTCGGGGTCGAGATTTCTTGTTAGGGGGGGAGGTTTGTAACATTCCATTTTTCGAATTCCTTGAACTTGAATTTCAAAATCCGAACCCATGGAAATTTTCCCGAACTAAATCCAGCTTAATCTGAATTTTCAAGGTCAACAAGAATTTAATTTGAATAATATATAACTCTTAATGAATTATTTATTTTTTATTTGGGTTCCTTGCGCTTCATTTGATTTTTCTGTATTTTTGGATATTTTTCGATTTATTTGCTATTTATTTGAATTATTTGAAGCTTATTTGGATTTTTGAATTTTCCTTAATTCCTAAAATCCTTAATCCTTATCGGCCGAAAACACTGTTCATTCCTTCCGCCCATCTCTGCTCACCTCCCGCCAGTTTCACTCAGACGCCCAAATTCAAAAGAAAAACCCCATCGCCTCTCGCCCGGCCGTCCGATCTTAGAATCAACGCCTCCCGTCGTCCCGTCACCGGCTTCGGCCGCCGCCAAGACTTAGCGCCAGAACGACCAACCTCGAGATCCGTGCTGTTTCACGCCCCTAGGCTATATAAACCCATGCAAGACACTTCCCGAGGTTCCCTCTCCGCGCCGCACAGATTTCCCCTTTCTCTCGGGCGAGACGCTGTCTCGTGGCGTCGACGACCTCGCTGAAATACCGCCGTGGAACCGGTCTTCTTCCAGATTCTCCGTCTCCGGTAAGCCTCCGGTGACACCGTAGTGCCAACGAAGTTCCCTGTTCCATCCTCTATCGGTTCGCTTTGTCTCATGGCTAAAACGCCCATTCTCCGCCGTTGCGCATCTTTGTTTTCCCGATTCGGTGTCGTCTTGCGCCACCTCGCCGCCGATCGCTTCGAGTGTTCTCCACCGTCCGATCTACTTCCAGCCGCTCAGATCTGCGCCAAGTGTCCATCGCCGGTAAGCTTTCAAGCCGACCTTTAGCACCGTTATGTACTTGCCTAGTCATCGCCATGTCAATGCTATGTGTGCGCCACGATTTGCCACGTCGCGCCCGCGTTGCACCACATCGCACCAGCGCACACATGTCCGCCACGTATGCCAACTCACCGCCACGCATAGCCACATCAGCCCTATTTGCCTGTCGCCGCCACGCCACCACTAGGTCATCGCCATATGTCGCCACGGTGTTGCCACGTCGCCTCGCCGCCACATGTCCGCCACGCACACGCCATGTCACCACATACCCTCTCGGTGCACTCGATTCGCGATGGACCGAGTCATCGCCTCGGGGCCCCACATGTCACCCGACGGTTTATTCATCTTTTTCCGAATTAACCCGGATTTTCCGAATAATCAACCACTCACGCCAGCGACACGTGTCGGCCTTAGTTTATTTTCCGATTTTCTCGCCCGAGAAACTCGGAAGCTCCGATTCTCCTCCGCTCGAACTCCGATTTGAACGATTCAAATTTCTAAATTCATATAAAATCAAGATCTATCTGTTGGTGTCATTTTTATGAATTTTTGAATTTTATTTATTTCTGTTTATTTATTATTTTGCCTCGATTCGCGTGTTTAGGCGGTAGACGACGACCTGTTGAGCGAGAGGAGCATCCAATGGAGGTAGCAGCAATGAAGATAGTGACGGCAAGTCTCCTTGACCATGTTGAACCCAAATTCATGAGATACTATTTTTGTTTTTAAATTATTGCATGCTATTTGAATTATGAATCGTACTTTGATGTCGCTTTTAAATGTTTAGATAAATGCCAACTTGTTATGCCCACATTGATATTCATGTTGACAACCATTGATACCCTAGGGAAACTAATTACTGTAGCTAATGGTAATTAATCTTGCTATGGGAACGGTAGCAAAATGCTTAGCCATGCTTAAACACGCCAAGATTTTATCCTTATGGAAATAATTTCATTCTTGATTAAAGATGATTTATGAAATGTATGGCAATTGGTGTTGCGGTATTAATTTGAAAGTTAAAAGTGAAAATGATTTGGACCGGGCGGATTGGTTGAATGGTGGGTGCGGAAAGCACAAAATTTTGAATATGATTGCGCGCCTAGTCAATTAAGGACCTATCGCCAGGACACCATGGGCCATGCTATACAGCTTTAATGAATTATTTATTTTTTATTTGGGTTCCTTGCGCTTCATTTGATTTTTCTGTATTTTTGGATATTTTTCGATTTATTTGCTATTTATTTGAATTATTTGAAGCTTATTTGGATTTTCGAATTTTCCTTAATTCCTAAAATCCTTAATCCTTATCGGGCCGAAAACACTGTTCATTCCTTCCGCCCATCTCCTGCTCACCTCACTTGGCCCGTTTCACTCAGACGGCCCAAATTCTAAAAGAAAAACCTCATCGCCTCTGCTTCGCCCGCCGTCGATGTCAATCAACGCCTCCGTCGGCCCACGTCACCAGCTCACCGCCGCCGCCAAGACTTAGCGCCGAACGACCAACCTCGAGATCCATGCTGCTTTCACGCCCCCTAGGCTATATAAACCCGCGCCGACACTTCCCGAGGTTCCCTCTCGCGCCACATTTCCCCTTTCCTCCGGCGGAGACGCTGCCTCTCGTGGCAGACGACCTCGAAATACCGCAGTGGAACCGGTCTTTTCGCCAGATTCCTCCGTCTCCGGTAAGCCTCCGGTGACACCAGAGTGCCAACGAGTTCCCGCTCCATCCTCTATCGGTTCGCTTTGTCTCATGGCTAAAACGCCCATTCTCCGCCTGTTTTGCATGCTTTGTCTTCCCGATTCAGGTGTCGGCGCCGCCACCTCGCCGATCGCTTCGAGTGTTCTCCACCGTCCGATCTACTTCCAAATTGCTCAGATCTGCGCCAAGTGTCCATCGCCCGGAAGCTTTCAAGCCGACCTTTAGCACCGTTATGTACTTGCCTAGTCATCGCCATGTCAATGCTATGTGTGCGCCACGATTTGCCACGTCGCGCCACGCGCTGCACCACATCGCACTAATCGCACACATGTCCGCCACGTATGCCAACTCACCGCCACGTGCTAGCCACATCAGCCCTATTTGCCTGTCGGCGCCACGTCACCACTAGGTCATCGCCATGTGTCGCCACGCGGTGTTGCCACGCCACCGCCGCCACATGTCCGCCACGCACACGCCATGTCACCACATACCCTCTCGGTGCACTCGATTCATGATGGACCGAGTCAACGCCTCGAGGGCCCCACATGTCACCGACGGTTTATTCATCTTTTCCGAATTAACCCGGATTTTCCAAATAATCAACCACTCACGGTAGCGACACGTGTCGGCCTTAGTTTATTTTCCGATTTTCTCGTCCGAGAAACTCTAAGCTCCGCGATTCTCCTCCGCTCGAACTCCGATTTGAACGATTCAAATTTCTAAATTCATATAAAATCAAGATCTATCTGTTGGTGTCATTTTTATGAATTTTTGAATTTTATTTATTTCTGTTTATTTATTATTTTGCCTCGATTCGCGTGTTTCGCGTGTAGACGACGCACCGGTTGAGCGAGAGGAGCATCCGGCGGAGGTAGCAGCAAATTGAAGATAGTGACGGCAAGTCTCCTTGACCATGTTGAACCCAAATTCATGAGATACTATTTTTGTTTTTAAATTATTGCATGCTATTTGAATTATGAATCGTACTTTGATGTCGTTTTAAATGTTTAGATAAATGCCAACTTGTTATGCCCACATTGATATTCATGTTGACAACCATTGATACCCTAGGGAAACTAATTACTGTAGCTAATGGTAATTAATCTTGCTATGGGAACGGTAGCAAAATGCTTAGCCATGCTTAAACACGTCAGTACCTTATCCTTATGGAAATAATTTCATTCTTGATTAAAGATGATTTATGAAATGTATGGCAATTGGTGTTGCGGTATTAATTTGAAAGTTAAAAGTGAAAATGATTTGGACCGGGCGGATTGGTTGAATGGTGGGTGCGAAAGCACAAAATTTTGAATATGATTGCCGCCTAGTCAATTAAGGACCTATTGCCAGGACACCATGGGCCATGCTATACAGCTCGAATGAATTATTTATTTTTTATTTGGGTTCCTTGCGCTTCATTTGATTTTTCTGTATTTTTGGATATTTTTCGATTTATTTGCTATTTATTTGAATTATTTGAAGCTTATTTGGATTTTCTGAATTTTCCTTAATTCCTAAAATCCCTTAATCCTATCGGGCCGAAAACACTGTTCATTCCTTCCGCCCATCTCCTGCTCACCTCCTCCCGCCTGCCCGTTTCACTCATGACGCCCAAATTCTAAAAGAAAAACCCTATCGCCTCTCGCCTCGCCGGTCGATGCTTAGAATCAACGCCTCCCGTCGTCACGTCACCGGCTTCACCGCCGCCAAGACTTAGCGCCAAGAACGACCAACCTCGAGATCCATGCTGTTTCACGCCTCCTAGGCTATATAAACCCGCACAAGACACTTCCCGAGGTTCCCCTCTCCGCCGACAGTTTCCCCTTTCTCTCCGGCGGAGACGCTCTCGTGGCGTCACGACCTCGCCAAGTACCGCTGTGGAACCGGTCTTCTTCGCCAGATTCCTCCGTCTCCGGTAAGCCTCCGGTGACACCGGTAGTGCCAACGAGTTCCCGCTCCATCCTCTATCGGCCCGCTTGTCTCATGGCTAAAACGCCCATTCTCCGCCGTTTAGCATCTTTGTCTTCCCGCCCGTGTCGTCGCGCCGCCACCTCGCCGATCGCTTCGAGTGTTCTCCACCGTCCGATCTACTTCCAGCCGCTCAGATCTGCGCCAAGTGTCCATCGCCGGTAAGCTTTCAAGCCGCCTTTAGCACCGTTATGTACTTGCCTAGTCATCCGCCATGTCAATGCTATGTGCGCGCCACGATTTGCCACGCCGCGCCACGCGCTGCACCACATCGCACTAACCGCACACATGTCCGCCACGTATGCCAACTCACCGCCACGCATAGCCACATCAGCCCTATTTGCCCTGGCCGCCACGCCACCACTCAGGTCACCGCCATGTGTCGCCACGGTGTTGCCACGTCACCGCCGCCACATGTCCGCCACGCACACGCCATGTCACCACATACCTCTTGCACTCGATTCATGATGGACCGAGTCATCGCTCGAGGGCCCCACATGTCACCAGACGGTTTATTCATCTTTTTCCGAATTAACCCGGATTTTCCAAATAATCAACCACTCACGGCCGCGACACGTGTCGCCTTAGTTTATTTTCCGATTTTCTCGTCCGAGAAACTTTAAGCTCAGTTCTCCTCCGCTCAACTCCGATTTGAACGATTCAAATTTCTAAATTCATATAAAATCAAGATCTATCTGTTGGTGTCATTTTATGAATTTTTGAATTTTATTTATTTCTGTTTATTTATTATTTTGCCTCGATTAGCGTGTTTCAAGCGTGTAGACAACCTGGTTGAGCGAGAGGAGCATCCAGCGGAGGTAGCAGCAGCTGAAGATAGTGACGGCAAGTCTCCTTGACCATGTTGAACCCAAATTCATGAGATACTATTTTTGTTTTTAAATTATTGCATGCTATTTGAATTATGAATCGTACTTTGATGTCGCTTTTAAATGTTTAGATAAATGCCAACTTGTTATGCCCACATTGATATTCATGTTGACAACCATTGATACCCTAGGGAAACTAATTACTGTAGCTAATGGTAATTAATCTTGCTATGGGAATGGTAGCAAAATGCTTAGCCATGCTTAAACACGCCAAGATTTTATCCTTATGGAAATAATTTCATTCTTGATTAAAGATGATTTATGAAATGTATGGCAATTGGTGTTGCTTATTAATTTGAAAGTTAAAAGTGAAAATGATTTGGACCGGGCGGATTGGTTGAATGGTGGGTGCGGAAAGCACAAAATTTTGGAATATGATTGCGTTGTTGATACTTCAATTTAATTAATTATGCTATTTACATTTTAGTCAAATGTCGCTTTATGAACTTATTACTTGTATTTAAATTTAAATTTTAAGCTTTATGCAAATGAGCCATATTATGCCTTCCTTTGTTTAAGCCTTGCATTTAGTTAATTGCATTATGTTTCCAAGACTTGCAGTATGTTGCATACTCACCCTCGCTTTTATTATTGGAGTGCTTATTCCATAAAGCGATGATGGAAGAAGGGTGAGCAAAGAGCATGCGATCCACCGCTCGACATCCGTGGAGAGGACTATGAAGATGATGATGACTCGTTCTTCTAGGGAGCGCGACCATCGATTGCTGTGGGCTAACCGATTGGCTCTTTTTGTTCTACATTTCATTGCTATTTTTACATTTCAGTAGTAAGGCTTCATACTTGTAATAATGTGATGATATTGGTACACTCTTTTGCTTAATACTGTTATGAACTTTATGATATGTCTGTGTTATCATCACTGTATGCTGTGTGCGCTAGCTGTTCCTGGACTAGTGCGGTTGAAACACAGGAGGGTTCGGACTTGGTAATCCGGGTCCTTACATAAGACCTTATTATGTAAATTACCTTTATTATGAGCAATAAAGAGTATGGATGTGATATCAATTGTATAAATGTGCGTACTAGCTACTGATCCAGGGACTAGAACTGTGTGCACATGAGATTTCTATTTTTGCATTTATGTAAAAATGGGGGTCACTACATACTTGGATCAATTCACAAGGATGGATCTATCCCATTGTCATTTTCCATCTAAAATATGAAAGCTTCATATATTAGTTGTTTAAGAAGCAATGATGAAATACTATAGTTAAGAATATAATGTAGTTATCCAGTAAAAGTGGTAGTTTTTATGGCTTAAACCAAATAATGCTAATGTTAAGAAAACAAGAACGCCTAGCTTTACTTTAAGCAATCAAGTGGGTCACTCTTCATTGTTAACCTTTATCCTACTTCAGTGTATTATCTCCAGTGGAACAACAAGTAAAGTTGGCTCTGTGATAACTATAGTTTCTTATAATTTATTATAATTTGTAATTTAATACATCCTTGTGGCGACCTGCACGATTAGCCCAGGGTAACGATAGTCACACCGTCATTCCGCTGAGATAATCACACGAATCTCGGTATACTAGCTAATCAAAACACCGAGCGCACCCGATGTTTATCAGATAGTACACCGTGTTCAGAATATTGCAGCAGAACAATAATTAGAGACTGATTGAAAATATATTTAAACCAAGCCACGCAGGGCTATATGTCCATTACATAGATATACTTCTGGTTCTAGTACAACAAAAGAATATAATATAGATACTACTACACCAAAGATCGACGGTTTATACACGGCTACTCCTCTCTTCTATTCTTCCTGGTAGAAGTCCGTAGCCTCGTCCACCCAACCATCTGCTTGAACACCGGAGCCAAACTCTAGAAAAGGAGGATTTAGTAAGAGTGAGTACAAAAGTACTCAGCAAGCATTAATAACAAATGCAATTATGAATTTTCCTCTCAAGACTACTTTCTTACCTGCCCTCCAAATCCATTTTTACATGAAATAGGTTTTTGGTTTTCTTTAAGGGTTGGATATTTTAAATATGAAAAACAGCTACTACACCCGTATATGAGGCAGACTTAGCTTTCGTAGCCTCCAATCCAGCAAACAGGCTTGAATTCAAGATTTTAACCCTTCGCAGGTTCGTACCATTTTTAGCCATACCGACCCCATCCTGTGAGGCCCCAAAATGTTTATCACCAAATCCAGCATTAGGTCTCCAACCCTGGTAGCCGATGAGTAGTGGTGTCCTCGGCTGTTCCCCACTTCCCCCAGTGTACCAGTTGAACCGTACTACCGCAGCAGCATAGATACTCCCCTAGGCTTTAAATATAGCGCCTGATCAACCGCAGCTGATTTATGTGTCTTTCACTGGGAATCTCGGCATACCCAGCTTCACACTCCTAGAATACTACCTAACCACCAATGTGGAGACCATAATACCTTCATAGTGACAACCTTTTCTGACCGATTTCACTCACTATGGTTGATACTGGAATACGGCTCATTGCCCAAGTGCAGTTTGTTGACCTTATATTATAGCCTACGTAGAGGACCCCGTCGGCCACTTTCCTTCTCATCGGCGCCCTCTACCCACCATAATTATTTCTAATACAAATCCATGACTCCATTCGTGGACGCTAAAACTCCAACTCGATCATTTTCAAAACCACACCACAAACTCATCATTTCATTCTTTCTCAAAACCACATCACATTCCATCATTCACCTCCAATTCCACACTTCACTTTGAAAGTAGATTTTTGATGCAGTGATGATATACTTACTATAAGAAAGCATTGAAAATCATTTAATAAGAAATGCTAAAGGAATCTTGCCTGGTACAAAAGCGGAAGGATCGTCCTCGCTCAGATAATCGATCTCGATTATCGATGCTCAGTCCGCCCCAAAGCATACACATTAACTAGAGCAATTTAATGCGAATAATTTATCTCAAGGCCCAACCAATTTGATGATCTGTCGCTCAAGTTTTAGTTAGCACAAATTAAACAAGTTCACTTGCCGATTTTTACGCGATCCGACAATCGATTCCAAAATCGACGTGGTCCGCAGCCAATTTACTTTTCTACCCTCTTATCTTTTTCACTTCTTTTTTTTCTCCTCTATTCTCTTAGTTTTCTATTTTCCCTTTCACTCTTTTTCTTTCTTTTCCCTTCCCTTTATTTTCTTTCGGCTCATACTCAATTCGGCTAAAGCCTCTCAGCCTGCTGGTGATCTGGCCGAAGCCCCTTTTTCTTGGCCTCAGCCGCATTCCTCAGCCTCCCTTCTCCCATTTGGCTTCCTCTCGTCTCGGGCGCAGCTCCCCCTGGCAATTTCCCCTGGCGCCTGCTCCTCTCCCGGGCTTCCTCTCCAGGCGCACGGCTCCGCCGCCTCCTCTGGCTCGGCTCGGCCAGCGCAGCCCTAGCCCAGTGTTGCCTCCGCCCGTGCCATGAGCGCCGACTGCTGCGCCTCTCCCCTCTGGTCGACGGCAAATCAGGTGTCGCCGCTCCACTTCCCTCTCTACTACAGTTAGGGTTCTACCCCCATTCTTGTTTTCTTGCATTTTCATTTTGATTGCTTGCTTATTTGCTTTGGGTTGAGGGGTTCTATGATGATGGGGGACGGGTTGAGCTACCAACCGAAGAACAAAATACTACACTACCCCAATGATCCTCCTACCTACTGAGAACCCCTGGGGAGGACCCGATCTAACCCCTACTCTACCCCTTTCTACTTGCTGCCATAAAGACCAGACAGGGCTGCAGGTACCGTGGTCTTGGTCGGAATGGGGGCCTGATGAGGAAGATTGGTCTTTGGGAAGATGACGTCGTAGAGGTGTGGCTCTTCGGTCGAGCCGCCTTCTGCTCCCTTCTTCAGCCGGTTGCTACCCTCCTCTTCCGATGCGATCCTCCTCCTCTTTCGATCTCTTCCCCTCTTCGAATCTCTCCACTTCCCTTGCTTCTATCAATGGTGCTTTGGCCGAAGCTAGTTGGTCGTTCTTGTGTGGGGAACAAGGAGGCAATGGTTGCTTCGGTTGGATATTTGTGGGCTCGATTGATGTGGGAAATGGAAACAGGATTGCTTGGCTGGCTCGGTGGAATTTATATCCCTGGGCAATTCTGACTAATGACCACTATGCCCTTAGGGTTTTACTGTGCTCTAATTGCCTTGAGGGTATTTTGGGTCAATTGGTGCCTAAAATACTAGCGATACCAGCATATCGCACCAGGTAAGTCTACTAAACGCCGAATGATGAACCCCGGTCTAGCGAGAGGTGCCAGTCAGGCCCCCAGACAGGTCAGGTACCTCGATGAGCTATACCTTTCACTACGGGACTGACGGCACTCTTTTAATCCTTACATTTTGTTTTTCTTGCCTAATTCACTTTTAATGTTTAATTAATCCTTTAATTAAACTGATAACCCCCCGTGTTATCACAACCTACCCCACTTAAAAAGGATCTCGTCCCCGAGATCCAGCTCGCCCTACGGGATGAAGAGGCGGGAGCATACCCGCGACTGCATTGCTGGCTCCTTCCAATTGCTCTGTCATGGTATACTTTAAACGTGTGGCCTCTGCGGATGGTTCTCCCCTAGCAGATCCTTTAGGAGACATAGCATTAGAATTTCCTTGACTATGTCCTGCGGCTGGTGCACGATGCGATGATTCCCCTGAAGCTTCCTGTCCTGGCTGACCTATTAGGAGTGGGCAGTTGATTCTCTTGTGTCCCTCTTGGTTACAAAGATAACACTTAATAGGTAAAGGTAACTGCGGACACCTGCTAATATCATGAGGGACTCCACATTTAAGCGAAGGCTTTGGCGGAGCATTTTGACCCACTGAAGTAGTTGAGTAGAGACAGTTTTTCTGCTTATGCCCTTCCTGGCCACATTTGTAGCAACCATTGAGTTTCTTTGGACACCTGCTGATATAGTGTGGCCCTCCGCATTGGAAGCACTTAGCAAATGGCTTTACTGGTTTGGGAGCGGGATGCTGAGGTGGTGCAACAACCTCTGGTTGAAGTGGGTTTCTATGTAGCATGAGTGGCATGTATTTGACTGGAAGGGTGATGATTGCACAACAACTTTGGCCTTCTTTCTGGTTGTTTCTAAATACTTCAAGACTCCCTCTAGTTCACCCGAATTTTCAAGGGTTATAGTGAGACGAGGGTTATTTCCCTGAGTTGGATCCTAGACTTCCTTTTGATGCCCATCTTACCTAAAGGTATATAGGTATTACTGGCGGGAGGTGAACTTCGGTCCAAGAGACAAAGTTGTTCTCCTATACGCTGTGACAAGATCACGGTCCACTAGGTTGCAGCCCTTTTGTGAGTTGATAAGTTGCAAATTGACCTTCTTCTTCTTCGAAAGCAGCCTATGGTGCTCAACTTCTTTCTATTTCTTGTAACCGCTATCGCTTTTAAGGGTTTGGTGGCTCTTGAGAAAGTTGGGGACGGGTTTGAAGAAAATCCCCTAGAGTTATTCTTTGTCTAGAGGCATGAAAGGTTCCAGAAACAAGATTTGTCAGAAGGTTCTCCATGAATTGATGCTGATGTTCCTGGGATTCTTTTATGGCGTTTCCACAATACTTTAGTACTCTCTCCAACTAATCATGGCGTTCCTGAGCTTCCTTTCTAGCATTCTCAAAATAAATTAAGACTTTCTTTAATTGATCCTGATTCTCTGGAGTCCTAGCTGTATTGGCTACTCCTCCAGGTGGGATTGGGTGCCTAGACTCCACTGGGTTAGGCTGGATAAGATCCTGATGATTGACTGATGGTTCATGAGGGTTTGGAAGATCCGACGAAGAGCCTAGCCTTAGAATCAAATCTTGCTCTACTACCTCTCTGCTTGCCATCCTGCAAAAGAAAACCCACACAACCTAAAATTAAGTGGTTGGACGATTATTTTACAAGCATTCTTTTTGGTAGGATGAGAGGTGTTGTATTGTGAGCAGCTTTTATAATCCAGCTTTTAAAGCATAGGAAAGGCACCAGAATACGCTCTCTTTCGCCACTCCATTACAGAAACAGAATGTAAATGCTATCTACGCTTCAGAGGAAGAACCATTAAGAAGCGAATTAAGAGAAACGAAAACAACCCTGATGTTCGAGCACCAAGAACTCCCCGAGATTAACGCACTCGGGCCGCCCTCTCTACAGAAGAAACATGAAAACACAATTAAGAAGCAAATAAACAAACGACAACAAACCTTGATGTCCGAGCACCAAGAAACCCTCGAAGTTGCCCTTCGAGTATCGTCTATGTCTACATAAGATAAACGAAAAACAAACTTGGTGTTTGAGCACCAAGGACTCCTCGAGACTCCACGCTCAAGCACGCCATGGAGCCACGCATCCAGGGACGCCACGGACAAATGGGCCCGGGTCCGTTTCCTAGTCCTTAGCTCCTATGTTCTGTAGTCCAGCTAACTATACATATATATAGCTATATACATTACAATCTGGTCCCTAAAGCAAGCAAGGAAAGCATCTCTAACTAAATGAAACCTATCTAACATATGTGGATTGCAAGAAAATTAACTACAAATGCAATGCAAGAAATACCATGCAAGCATGAAGCATGATTATCTTTAAAGGATGCTTATGTCACAATTTTAATCTCATGCTAGAATGCTTCATATGAAGGTATGCCTCTAATGAACAGATCACAGAACATGCATCTAGCTTCTACTCATATGGAGATATGATTAAGCAATTTTATCATGCACAACTATCATGTTAATAATGAAAGAATTGCAGCAATTTACATTCACATGAAGCACTAATTTAGAAGATGCATGCTAGCAGATCATACATAAATAATATTATAGAGCACAACAAGCATACCTCAAGCAAAGAAAAGGATCTACTAGCAAATTGGTGGTCTCATTAAAAGCAACTAGACAACAGAATAATACAACTCCTAAAATTTGATAAGTTGAGGTTTATTTTAGACTTAGTGCCATATAGCTAGAAAGAAGACAGTTTCCTTAAGTTCCTTATCAGTCTCTAGTTATTTTATTGCGTGGTTCTGTAACCATTGCTCTGATACCACCTGTGGCGACCCGCACGATTAGCCCAGGGTAACAACAGTCACACCAAATCATTTACCGAGATAATCACACGAATCTCGGTATACTAGCTAATCAAAACACCGAGCGCACCCGATGTTATATCAGATAGTACACCGTGTTTAGAATGTTGCAGCAGAATAATAATTAGAGACTGATTGAAAATATATTTAAACCAAGCCACGCAGGGCTATATGTCCATTACATAGATATACTTCTGGTTCGAGTACAACAAAAGAATATAATATAGATACTATTACACCAAAAGACTGACGAAGCCGATACACGGCTACTCCTCTCTTCTATTCTTCTAGGTAGAAGTCCGTAGGCTTGTCCACCCAACCATCTGCTTGAACACCAGAGCCAAACTCTAGAAAAGGGGGATTTAGCAAGAGTGAGTACAAAAGTACTCAGCAAGCATTAATAACAAATGCAATTATGAATTTTCCTCTCAAGACTACTTTCTTACCTGCCCTCCAAATCCATTTTTACATGAAATAGGTTTTTGGTTTTCTTTAAGGGTTGGATATTTTAAATATGAAAAACAGCTACTACACTCGTATATGAGGCAGACTTAGCTTCTGTAGCCTCCAATCCAGCAGACAGACTTGAATTCAAGATCTTAACCCTTCGCAGGTTCGTACCATTTTTAGCCATAGCGACCCCATCCTGTGAGGCCCCAGAACGTTTATCACCAAATCCAGCAATAGGTCTCCAACCCTGGTAGCCGATGAGTAGTGGTGTCCTCGGCTATTCCCCACTACCCCAGTAGCATCAGCTTGTACCGCACTACCAAGCAGTAGAAGATAGATACTCCCCTAGGCTTTAAATATAGCGCCTGATCAACCGCAGTTGATTTATGTGTCATTCACTAGGAATCCCGACATACCCAGCTTCACACTCCTAGATAACTACCTAACCACCAATGTGGAGACCATAATACCTTCATAGTGACAACCTTTTCTAACCGATTTCACTCACTATGGTTGATACTGGAATACGGCTCATTGCCCAAGTGCAGTTTGTTGACCTTATATTATAGCCTACGTAGAGGACCCCGCCGGCCACTTTCCTTCTCATCGGTGCCCTCTACCCACCATAATTATTTCTAATACAAATCCACGACTCCATTCGTGGGCGTTAAAACTCCAACTCAACCATTTTCAAAACCACACCACAAACTCATCATTTCATTCTTTCTCAAAACCACATCACATTCCATCATCACCTCCAATTCCACACTTCACTTTGAAAGTAGATTTTTGATGCAGTGATGATATACTTACTATAAGAAAGCATTGAAAATCATTTAATAAGAAATGCTCAAGGAATCTTGCCTGGTACAAAAGCGGAAGGATCGTCCTCGCCCATATACTGGATCTGATTGGCTAGGATGCTCAGGTCTGACCCTGAGAGCATACACATTAACTAGAGCAATTTAATGCGAATAATTTATTCTGGCGTCCAACCAATTTGATGATCTGTCGTTCAAGTTTTAGTTAGCACAAATTAAACAAGTTCACTTGCCTATTTTTACGCGATCCGACAATCGATTCCAAAATCGACGTGGTCCACGACCAATTTACTTTTCTACCCTCTTATCTTTTTCTCTTCTTTCTTTTTTCTCCACTATTCTCTTATTTTTCTATTTTGCCTTTCACTCTTTTTCTTTCTTTTCCCTTCCCTTTATTTTCTTTCGGCACATACTCAATTCGGCCAAAGCCTCTCGGCTTCTTGGTGATCCGCCAAGCCCCTTTTCTTGGCCTCAGCTTCCCTTCTCCCATTTGGCTTCCTCTCCTCTCGGGCGCAGCTCCCCCTAGCGATTTCCCCTGGCGCCTGCTCCTCTCCCGGGCTTCCTCTCCAGGCGCACGGCTCCACCGCCTCCTCTAGCTCGGCTCGGCCGGCGCAGCCCTAGCCCAGCGTTGCCTCCGCCCGTGCCATGGCCGCCGACTGCTGCGCCTCTCCTCTCTGGTCGACGGTAAATCAAGTGCCGCCGCTCCACTTCCCTCTCTGCTACAGCTAGGGTTCGACCCCCATTCTTGTTTTCTTGCATTTTCGTTTTGATTGCTTGCTTATTTGCTTTGGGATGAGGGGTTCTATTTTGATGGGGGACGGGTTGAGCTACCAACTGAAGAACAAAATGCTACACTACCCCGATGATCCTCCTACCATCGAGAACCCCGGGAGGACCCGATCTAACCCCTACTCTACCCCTTTCTACTTGCTGCCATGGAGAGTCAGACAGGCTCTGTGGTACCGGTGGTCTTGGTCGGAATGGGGGTCTGATGAGGAAGATCGATCTGTGGGGAAGATGACGTCAGAGAGGTGTGGCTCCTTGGTCGAGCCGCCTTGCTCCTTCTTCTAGCCGGTTGCTACCCTCCTCTTCCGATGCGATCCTCCTCTTCTCGATCTCTTCCCCGTTATGGAATCTCTCCACTTCCCTTGCTTGGTACTGGGCTGGTGCTTTGGTCGAAGCTAGTTGGTGTTCTTGTGTGGGGAACAAGGAGGCAATGGTTGCTTAATTTGGATATTTGTGGGCTCGCTTGATGTGGGAAATGGAAATAGGATTGCTTGGTCGGCTTCGTTGGTGGCTCGGTGGAATTTATATCTCGGGAGCTCACACTGGTGGAGGTCTGCAAGCAAAGGCGGGAAACCAGAGAAGGAATCGCCAGGAGGAGAGGAGCTCGCCAAACAGAAGATTGCTCGGGTGGAGGAGAAAGCGAGAGGGGTCGGCAGGAGATGGGGAAAAAACTGTAAGGCCCCAAATCAATCTCACCACAAACACAAATCAGCCCCCAAATCATTCTCACCACAAACAGAAAGAGAGAGGAAAAAAATTAGGAGAAAAGAAATGAAGACCCTCCAAAAATCCAGAATCCAACTTTAAACCCTTAGAGCGAACCAAATAATTTAATCCTTGGTGCGAAATGACAAGTCTGGCGAAAACCCAGGCAAAGAAGATTTGCAGTATTACACTCTTCCCCCCTTTAACAGAATTCGACCTCGAATTCTGTCCACCACAAAGACACCAACAAGAACTACAGAAATTGACTGGCAAAGCGAAAACACCCAAAAAGAACAAAGTTGGGTACTTCTCACGCGCAAGACTCCAAAACTCGAATCACTTCTCTTCCCAATAGAGAAACAAGTAACTTAACTCATTCCATCCATCAACGAATCAACCAACGATTCTTCTCGGAAGATCATAATACTAATCTCCAAACTCGAAATGATACGATCATCGCGAGCCACACGGGCTTTCAATCCAACAAGCTTTTAACCAAACCAATATACCACTATATCTAACCATTTAACACCGAATCCTCCAGAACCAAAACACAACTCTTTATCTTTTGCGAGCGATTGCCTTTAGAATACAAGAGCCAACGTCATTCCTTACAATCAAAACGAATCGCCCATCACGGCACAAATCCCATTCCCATTACAATACCAAAATCATACTCTACCTTCTTTCGTGACCTTTCGCATACGATGAGACAACCACTCAAAGAAGCAATTCATAATCTGAAACATTGATTCCAACCTAGGAAACCAAGGTTGCCAACACACTTAGACCAGGCATTCACGCGATCGATTCCAAATAGTCCACCAACAAAATAATCACACACGACCAAGAGACAAAGAACAACAACTAATCCTCCCATAAAGGATTTGGATCAAAATATGTCACACTCTTCATTACTCTCCATTCTGGATCCATTTACTATCCACCTTTACTCGGAAATAAATTAAAGAGTATAATCTTCTATTATACTCCACCCAAAACTCACTACTCAGCATTTTCTTATATCACACTAGAGAACAAAGAGAGTCTCACTCCATTTAACAAAGCCAACCACTTTCCTCAACTTGAACTCAAAGCAATAAATTTCACATTGAGGAAAAACTCAACATTAAAAAGAAACATCACTTAAATCTTTTACAAACACGATCACAATGATCTAAGAGAATCAGCTCGCTTTTACCAAAGTAAAACATCACGTACTAACCCCAACAACATTTCGAAAACTGAAAATCGATCTTCGAATCCAACATCCTTCACACAACCACCAGCATTAACCAATTCTTCCCCATGGTACTCATCACGGAAGGTAAGCTATAACTTCAACCATAATCATCCTACCAAATCAAAGTCCACTTCATAAACTACATTCAAGTTTTCCCTTCTCAAAGAAATTTTCAGTAGGTTTAACGTCTGCCATCCATACTTCCGATTTGTTAGCAATACGATCAACCACTAGATCAAACCATTTAGGTCTCCCTCAATAAACAATGTCTCCTCAAGATATAAATCGTCTAAAATGGCTATAAGACCATCCATTGCTAGCAACAAATCAAGCTCCCACATACTCCATCTATCGATTCTTCACATTTAACTCCAATTCCATTCTAGGTCATTTTATCGTCACCTTGTAGAAACTTATCATTAATCAACCCGTTCAGTTAATCGAGGACACCTCTAGTCAAAGCAATCCCATCAACTTATTTAAACAAGTTCCAACCCAACTTGTTATTTCTTCTACATCATAACCACTACTAGCCTTTCGTGACACACACCATTACCAATCCTCCACTATAACCGTGGATCACCATAACCAACACTAGAATCCTTGCCCTCTATCAAATTTAGGGTCAACCACCCTAACCACACAATCGTTCTACTAATCGCTATAGGAGATCTTCAACCAACCCACAATATACTCGATTGCCCGACTTTCCTTTCCGGAAAAACCCAACCGTAAACTTCCAAGGTAGCTCAACTCTCAAAAGTTAGAGAATGACAGACTCAATCACGGTCATTCAACAAATCCTCAAATCATCATCAAACTCCCAAGATTCCACGAAAGAAAGGAGTTGTACAACTAAATCCACGAGAAGTAAAAGCGGTCGATCAAATAACACTTTTCCTTTAAAGCCCCAAATCTTGAGTTCATACGACCTAAGTTTTCACAAAACTCAATAACTCCTTTTAAACCGGAAGAAGGTTCAACACCAAAAGGAAACCATGACTTTCTCCGCAAAGCAACCAAAAAGGTGCAACACAAAACTCTCTTCTTTGACTTAAATCCAAGAAGACTAAGGAAGACAAAATTCACATACGCACTCCATCAACTCTCCGATTTATAACAGAAACACAAGAACTCTCCTTCGGTGCTGGCTCTAAACTGCCGCACCAACAACCACAACCACACAACAAGGCCGAACCCTTCGGCACAAAGAGTCCTACCGGACTCCACTAATCAATCTACCACTTCAAATACATAGCCATAAATAATACCATAGCCTTAACAAGACTAACATATAACATACCAACAAGTATCAATATAGCATAAATCTCAAAAGAACATTGTAACACAATACAACGATATCCCATCCCTTCCTACTGTGCATTAGAGTGTGTCAAATTTTAATTTAATTCGTCATTCTACATCAAATTTTACGGTTATTGCCCTAGGGCCACATTTTAAAGGTTCAACCTAAACCGTGTTTCTATCTTCATACAGCAAAATTTTAATTCATTCTAGAATTACTCACTACATTCAAACACCACGGACCTAAAGCCCGCTCGATACTAATCAGTAACACCGGCGTGGCCGCCACTTGATGCTACCCAAAACTCAAAACACTCAATGACAACTCAACAGAATTGCCTAAAACAACCGCTAACTCTAAAACCAGATTAAAATAAGTCGGCCAAAATTCAAAATTTCGGCATGACCTTCCTAGGAAGAAGGACATCCACTCAGCAGACAGAAAGCAATAACAGTATAAATCAATCATTCAATCACGAAGAGACATTCTAGCAGGTCCTTAGATATCAATCACACCTCCGCTAACAAAGGATAAACTACGGGACGACAAATAACACATTACAACCCCACTAAATACATTCAGGCTTTATGCATTAATTAAATGCGATGGCGACCGAAGTCGTGCACGTGCTTCTACTCCCAACCCAGCGAATCGTCTGCAAGGTACCTAAAACAAGAAGGAAACCAGTGAGTCCAAGACTCAGCAGAGTGCAATTAAACATAAAAGTAATGACTTTGATTAGAATACAACGACTTCAAGACATACAGTAATAATTCCTTTACTTGACATCCTTAAATAAAGGGAGCAATTTGAATTCATACAACTTCAAAACGTAAGAACACGACTATTCCACCATTTGCTATAACCATTACTTAATTGAAATTATCCAGTTAAAGAAGCAGAAACTAACCCTACTTACCACCTCCAACTCGGAAACATAAATAAACCTTACTCATGCCTCAACAATCATTTCAGGACGAATCCACGACTCAATATTCAACCTGTCATTTCCAGTCTTATCAATTAACATTTACCAATTTCAACACACAATGCAATACTTTTATGCTCTCATCCTCTTTCTCATGAATCATAAAATGAATTCACCATGCATGCTCATAATGCACATTGTCATAGCGTATACGGTATAGTGAGTGCACACCCGTCGGTGTGCACCCTCAATCCCACCCATCCGTGGCGGGCCTACTCTCATCGACTCGCTCCCATTCACCTCGATGAATGGGACTACGAGGTAGGACTTTCGTGCTCACTACGGGTGAGCACCGAGGTCTGATCAACATGGGACGCCTCGTCCATCATGAATGCAATTATGCAATTGACGTGAATGCATTTCATCCCTCATTCATTTTCACCACACATAGCCATAACCAATATGAAAGTACCAATTAACTTGCTATTTCCCCAATGTGATTCATTCGAGAGTAAATAAAGTCATGAATAAAATTCAGGGAAAGGCATCACATAATTTATATAAAGTAGATTAAATTTACAGATATGAACTAGGTGATTATAGTGCAAGCTTGTCCCTACACTTGCATCAACATAACCATACTCGTTCGTACAATTTCGTAATGCAATGCAATAAATGGGAATTGAATAACTTACTTACCAGTTTGCTAACATTCATCCATCCTCATCACCATACTAAAAACAACTTCTAGACATGCTATTCAACATAATCACATCATTAGAATTTTCATAATCTTATCGCAAACAGAGCATTTAACATCCTAACAACGCTCTAGGAGTTGCACTTGCCTTTACCGACGCTTGAGGCGACGCGGGGTCGTGACCACCCCCGAATACACTCTTCCTGAAAGCAACGTTACGCACAAGAATGAATCAAGGTCCGACTCAAAACCTCAAAGCATAACAAAATCTCAACTTTTGCCAAAAACAGTCCCAATTCACACTAATGGAAACTCCGAGCAACCCACTAGACAGCAGACGTTAAACCTTAATAATAGGAGAACACATTGACAACTCTCTCAATTTGGGATCCTACTCAAAACCATTAACAAATTAAACTAATATACAATAGTATGCTCATAATCAAATGGCAGTAATAAACTCTTAACTCATTGAATTGAGCCATGCTGTCCAACTTTAAACACACAATTTAACAAACAATAAATAGAAATATTGAATCTCATTAGATTTTAGGATGCCACAAGACCTAGTAACCATCATATCATCAAGATAGACTAACTATTGCCGAGGAATAGTACAAACCATCCAAGCAAGAACATGTCAACCGCCAATTCGAATAAAGAACCGATTGCTAGTTCCCAGATTTCATGGAAATGACCATGATTATTTCATTAAATTATCCCTTGGTAGTTCTCACACACATAGATGATTTTCACATGGTTCTTTCGTGAAAAATGATACCGCTCCTAATAAAGTGTAAACATCAAAACTCAAACAGCTTTCCCAGATTTCACCAATGTCCCAGCCAACTTCTAGCAGGCCTCATGCCAAGAGGACTCAACAATTACTTGGAATGAACTGCAAACCAGCATTGTGGCTAAGCAGCTCCTAAGTTCACAATGGTGTCGACATAACTAATTGGAGCAGCGTACTACACACTCAAGGAAAGTTGATGGTTAACATCTACTTGCAAGGCTGCATGAAGCCACATCATTTGGCACGGTAACTAGTCAAAATAGACACCTTCAGCACCTCCATTCAGTCTTATTAACTATTAAAGCTTTCACACTCAAAAACTCATACTATTACAATGCTGAATAATGAATATTACCACATGGTTTTAATGAAAAGGATAATTGCTAACACTATAAAAATCACAAATAGGTAAAACATGCAATAACATTTCATTCTCATGAAAAACTTAGCTAAGCATTTCATCGAACACTTGGCAGGCATACTAGAATTCAGACATCTAAATGAAACCTAAACTTGAGTTCTCACCACAGGAAGGGCAAGAGAGGGGCACTACGGCCGGAGGGGAGGGAGGGTCGCCGGAGGGAGGCCAGGGCGGTGCCGGAACCGGCCGGAGGGGAGGCACCACCGGCCTGCAACCACTGCTGAACTGCTTGCTGCTGCTGCCGATGCTCTTTCTTCGCTGGTTCGGATCTTTGCTTCTGCTTCTTTGCTGCTCGCTTCCGCCGCCAAAGACGGAGAAGAGGGGCGCCGAGACAAGGAAAAACAGGGGGAAGGGCGCCGGCCAGGGGAGCTCTCGCCGGCCATGGGAGCTCTCAGCGGTGGGGAGGAGGCGCAGAGCAGTGCCGAACGGGAGGGGAGCAGGGGCGCAAGCCTAGGAGCTCACAGCCTGGGTGGAGGCAGCTGGCAAGGGGGCAGGGGAAACCAGGAGAAGGAATCGCCAGGGGAGGAGAGGAGCTCGCCAGCAGGAAGATTGCTCGGGTGGAGGAGAAAGCCAGGGACGCAGATTCTCTGCTGTTATAATGTCTGCCGTTGGGTCACTGACGTGTGGGCCTAGCACGCAAGGGGCCCACACGTCAGTGGCCCAACGGCAGAAATCATAACGGCAGAGGATCCGTTTCCGAAAGCCAGAGAGGGGGGTCGGCAGGAGATGGGGAAAAACTGGTAAGGCCCCAAATCAATCTCAGCCACAAACACAAATCAGCCCCCAAATCATTCTCGGCCACAAACAGGAAAGAGAGAGGAAAAAAATTAGGAGAAAAGAAATGAAGACCCTCCAAAAATCCAGAAATCCAACTTTAAACCCTTAGAGCGAACCAAATAATTTAATCCTTGGTGCGAAATGACAAGTCTGGCGAAAACCCAGGCAAAGAAGATTTGCAGTATTACATTCACTTTTAATGTTTAATTAATCCTTTAATTAAACTGATAACCCCCCGAGTTATCACAATCCTAGTGATATTAATTACAGGATAGAGTAATGGCAAGTCATATAAATTATTTCAATACTTGTAAAAATTGTTCCAATATAAAATTATAGTTTATAGCTTTGATTATCATTCTAAATGTTAAACATATTATCAATATGTTATATTAACATTTTTGTAGGATTTTCATTAGTAAATTGACTATGGCCTGTTTGGAATGCAGGAGGTAGTACAAATCCTATGAAATTCCTTTGGAATTACTCCATTTCAAACAGGGTCTAGAAAGATAAAGGGAAAATGAAAGGGAAATAAATGGCTGAGTTGAGCTGATACTATAGAATATTTAAAAACCTCGCGAACTCGATTACAATCCGAACTGACCACTTTTCTATTTTTGCTGGCCAGCCTATTCCTTCTCTTTAAAAAAATGAATTGGTAGACGTAATAGAGGACAGTGCTTCATAGATATTGAGCTTCCCACCGGTGAAGTGGTAGATGCTAGACCCAGACAACAAAAACGTTCCTAGGATGTGTTTGCAATTACTTTTTGTGATCTACTGTCTTATGTATTGAGGTGTTTGGATCATGAATGGTAGATTGTTCGAAACCAACTTATACAGATCAAAACCTAATAACCATGAGTATGAATCATACATACCCTTGACCAAACATAACATCCTTTTTATCATGATATCAGAATTTAAAATCATAACATAGACAAAGTTGGACAGAAAAAACATGTGTAGGACTGAAGATTTGAGCTCAAACAGACAGCAAAAACATGAGTATGCCATTTTTCCCATTCTTTGATAAGCAGAACAATCATGCTTACAAGTTACAACAATGGCAGATGGTCCACCCATCAAATTGATAATACCAAAAAATGTCATGTTCACCTCATGCTACATAGGAGAGCTATTTCAAGATGAAAGTCACCCAAATCATGAACAATTTTCAACATGAAAGGAAAGATTCAGTTAGAAACTTTTCAACCATGTAAAGTGCTTCCGAATCATATGTATTTCATACAGTTTAGGCTCAAGGCAGTTCTGGAAGGTAGTACCATTCAGCTCCCTTCATACTTATTGTTACCTAATTATTGAAACCTTCGCCTTTGTAGAGAATAATATTGAGCCTCACAAAGCTATACATGACCATTAAAATCTCTTCTATACTTTTTGACATCAAAGAAGGAAATGAGGTATCAGTCCATTACATCTTGTCGTTAAAGAAGGAAAAAGGTGTAACCAGAATGTGTAACATTTTGACATGAAAGAAAGAAAAGGTGATACGATACTCTAATTAGAAATTATCTGAAACCTGAATAATCAATAATAACTATGCCTACCTTTCTGTATTTATAAGCAATATAAACTTTGAAATAAAAATCAGTTTAATTGAATACCTCAGCAAGATAGACAGCCATACATAGTTAGTCAATAGGTAGCAAAAAGTCTACTTCACAAATTCAAAAGGAACATACTCCTGCAGCATGGAAAAACTAACTAAATGGGCAGCACTGCAGTAGGCAGTAAGAACATCAACTCCAGAGATAGGAAAGGAGAATGCGACCAAGGCATAGTAAAAATAATAATCTGCAAAGGCAGTAAGCAGAAAGTCACCATATCTAAAGGTTCAGAGCTGCTTAGCCAAACTAAACAAATTGGAAAGTTATACAGTACAGAAATTTGAATGTGAAGTTAATCTATAACTCAAGAGATAAAGCAAAGGATATAGCACACAGGAGGCAGTCTTGGGGAAGTTTCTGGGAACAGAACATCTTGACTCTTTACATATAGTGCACTACTCTTTTGAATTGATTGACCGGGTCTAATGATCATTAGTGATTGTAGCAGTTGGCAAGTTGACATAAACAATTATCCTGACAGAAAATATTGTTTGAAGGAAGGAGAAAATATGTAAAATTCAGCTGCGTTCTGAAAGTGCCATTTGGAGGCTTATGGTACCACTTATGTAACACCCCGGCTCCACATTGAGCCCCGAATGCTACCAACTTCCAAACTCACTAACAATTTTCGGCAACATCTGTAACACCCCGGCGCCAACCACACCGCGAGTGCTACCAAGACCTCTAATAACGCTAGCGGAGGACAATTCTAAAGCAATTAAAAAGCTTAACGGATTAGCTAGAAATTTCGGCATGACCTCTCTAGAAGTAGAGGTCATCCACTCAGCAGACAAATAAACAACAGATATAAGATAATCACAATACTAGTCATCCAAGATGACACATACTAGCAGAAGTATAAAGGAATTATCACACAACCAACTGGTACATAACAATTCCGCAACAACGAATAACATAATTACAACACTAGCTAAGACCAGACACTATATTCATTTTAGGTGGGTTGAAGGTGACCGAAGTCGTGATTGTGTCTCTACACCCATCCCGGCGCGACAACTTCAAAGTACCTAAAAAACAAATGACAAACACGCGTGAGTTCGAAAACTCAGCAAAGTGCATCAAATCAACATAATTAATCAACTAACACATTCGAACCAACAACAAGATTAGAACTCTCATATGAATCAACCAATACATGAAACAGAGTATATCAATACATTTACCTCGTTGCGTATCTCACATACATACCTCATTAAACTTCTTTGGATGAGACCACGACTCCATCCCAACTCCTCACATTTCCATTTAACACCCAAAGCTTATCATAGAACATAACACACACATAATTCATCCACATGATTCAATATGCAAGCTCAAGAATATCTCATCTCATTCACAATTTATCAACCATATGATGCATTATGCTCATGAATGTCTCATTTCATCTCATTCTCAATATTCATAAATATGATGTATCATGCATGCTCATGAATGTCTCATTTCATCTCATTCTCAATATTCATACATATGATGTATCATGCATGCTCATGAATGTCTCTTCTCTTTACTTAGCACATACCGGTATTGCCGAGCACCACCCGTCGATGCGTGCCCTCAAACCCAACCATCCCGTGGAAGGGGCCTGCCGAAACAGGACTTGCCCGCTACCTAGTAGCGGGTCCTACACTTCTCCGCTCCCATCCATACAGTGGATGGGACTACGGGGTAGGATCCCGAGCACTCCGGATTAGTCATACATTCCATATGACTTTCTCACCGCCCTGGCTCAATGCATTTCATGAATGCACATATGCAAATGCCATTCTCAACATTCATAACCATATTCTCATCTTTCATTTTCACATAGTCACATTTTCATCGATTTCCATAAAATTACCATATTCACAATTTTTGAACTAGTCTCATAACTCCACGAATCAATTTAGACTATTCATACTAGTAGCATCATCTTGAGTTATAAGAAGTAGCAATGTGTCATATTAGCAAGGCACACGTTTCATCAATCAACACACATATCAAACAAACAAGTGATGTACTTGCCTTAATCTTCGGCGATGAAAAAGGGCTAAACGAGTCCGGGAGCGACACCGCCTGTACCACAATACTCATATTATGACATGATAATACCATTGAAAACACAACATTTTTACTCGCTTCCTACGACCCAAACCCTTGCACAAACAACGAACTCACAATCCAACGGAACATGCTGCAGAATGCCTGCTTCACAATTTTATAACTATTTTTATATTGCACCTAAAAATCTGAAAAATTTATAGTAGCTAGGTTTTGACATGAGCTACAACTTTCATGAAGACAAGAAAATTAAATTCTACTGTTATCTATGCCTAATCAGCAGCCCAAAATCAAGTTACGAAATCTGCAGCCTAATCTGGCAGCAGACTTATAACGGGGATTACTCACAGACCGACGCTCCAAAAATTCGGAAAAAATTACACAAAATAGGTCTCGATGTTATCTACAACTTTCTAGTTATGAGTTTTTGCAGGAAAAATCGTTTCGGCCACGAAACCAAGACTGCAAACAGACTGCTCAATCTGCTCGAGCCCACTGCACATGGATCCGAAAATAGTTTCTTCCCCAACACCTCCCCTTGAACGAATTAACCCTAAACAAATCTACCACAGAGCTACCAATCCCACCCCAAAGCACGGATTAAAACCCTAGATCCCTACCTTGATCGAAATGGAGACGGAGAAGCCGATTTCCTCGCCGATCTGTCCATCCCTCGCGAATGAATCTTCCTCGGGCAGGCAAATGGAATTATTAGGGAAAGATCTTCTGTTTTTTTTTTCTAGGATTGGAAGGGAGGGGATGAGCACCAAATGCCAGGACAAAAGTGAAGAGGGGCGCTGGCTGTACGGGTGAGAGGGAGAGGGCGGCTAGGAGGGGGGAGAGGGGGAGGGGAACTAGGGTTTTGAGGGAGTGGGCCGGCTGGGAGGGAGGAAAGGCCCAAAAAAGCTTAAATTAATTAGTTTTCCCCCAATTCGCGACCAAACGAGCCCCTCTGAAAGCCCAGAATCTTACGCGACAACCCAACGAGCCTGAAAATGGAGGCACAGGTATTACAACTTAAGGGAAAATGACAGATACAAGAGATGTCACAGATGATTTGTTAACCCACTCATGTATATTTCTTGTTTTTCTCACACATCCGTGTGGATTCTATGTTTGGTGTGCTAGGACAACATATCAGCAACTAACACAACATCAATATAGCATGCTTTAGTTCCAAGAAGAAACAACTTAATACTGTTATTGTTTACAGACCGAGAGTGGAAGGTAGGAACGCCCAAATTACAAAATATACTAGGTTCATATACGGTATAGGTGAAAAGTCAATGCATCGTCAATAGGGGTGGGCATTTGGTTTTTTCGGTTTAATCGGTTCGGTTTTTTCGGTTTTAAAATAATTCGGTTTTTGAAAATTGGAAACCGAATTTCTCGGGCAAAAATAAAAAACCGAACCGAATTAACTGAAATATTTCGGTTCGGTTAATTCGGTTTTTTGGTTAACCAAAATATGAATAACATTAGGTAGATTAGATTTGATCCTTCTCATATTACAATACAAAGTATGGATAAACCCACACAATATTCATATGTTATTACAATATAAGTATAATAGAACATATGAATATACTAAACATATGGATAAATGTATTGTGACATGAGAATTGTTTAGTGGCTTTAGGAAAAATATTATAAAAATGGTATTGTATATGGGCTATTCGGTTATTCGGTTATTGGAAGCGAAAAACCGAACCGAAAACCGAATTATACCAAAACAAAAACCGAACCGAAAACCAAAAACCGAAAAAACCGAAATAATCAGTTAATTCGGTTCGGTTCGGTTCGATAATTCGGTTTCGGTTTAAAAATGCCCACCCCTAATCGTCAAACACAAATGGCCACCGGATTAGAGCGAGAGGATGAGGAAATGGGGAGGAAGATGATAGCTGCATCGAGCTTATGGCAGAGGTGATGCTTGCAGGGGGGTTGGAAGGAGATGCCGAGAGGAGGCATGTTGGCCCCCATACCTTAGCCAAGCTGAAGCCTTCATCCCAAAACCAAGAGCCCAATCCCATTTTAATTCGAGCATCAATTGCCTGTACTTTTTTCATATGAATCCATACCCCGATTAGCGAGGTGGTTCTGGCTCGCCACGAGGACCTCGGTGATGTCCTTCAAGATCTGCTCATTGCAGCCTTCCGCCTTCATTCAGCAGTTTTAATCGAGAGGAGAGGAGAAGAGAAGATTGGGGAGTAGGAGAGGAGGTCGGAGGTCCCGACATATGCCGCCGCCCACGACACCAAGAGGCAAAGTGGTGTGGGGAGACGGCGGCAAGTGGGAGTGGAAAGGAGGTGGGAAATGAGGAAGGGGAGATCGCGGAGGAGGAGGAGGGCGGTGACGGCAAGACGGGAGGAGGCGGTGCAGCGTTGCCATGGGAGGCGAGAAGTATTTAGACGTTTCTCGATTAGTCAGTTCTTGGTTAAAAATCTGGACGAAAATAGATTTTTGGATTTCGGCTGGGGTGTGATCCTCGATTTTGAACTTAAAAAAATTTAAAGTGATATAGTAACTTTCAAAATTTTGTGTATTTTGACCGGATTTGGGTCTGTACGTCTTAAGAATGTCATTTTCGATAAAAGTTGTTGAAAAAATGAATTTTTAAGACGTTTTTAAAAATAATAGAAACATTGCAGATTTTTTTAAAAATACACAAGCTTGATCATACTCTAAAAAATTTATAGTACCATCTTTAACAGTATAGAATTATACAAAATAATTGACCTTCATTTGTTATCTTTAAAAGATAAAAAACAAAAAGAACACATAAGAGACAGTAATCTTGTCAGAATTTTTTAAATTCGCTCGAGTGTGATCATGATCCAAAATTTTAGGAGAGCACAAGCATTGCCTCAGCGCTCTTCTCAAAATGTTTTGAAAAAACAAATTTTTGAGACATTTTATAAAAATAACAGAAGCATGTTCAGATTTTTATAAAAATATACAAGATTGATCATACTCTAAAAATTTATAGTACCATCCTTAGTAGTCTAGAATCATACAATAAAATTTCCAAAATAATTGAATTTCATTTGTTATCTTTGAAAAATAAAAAATAGAAGAAACATAAATTAGACAAGAATGATGTCATAATTTTATAAATACGCTCGAGTATAATTATGATCTAAGATTTTTAGGAGAGATTAATAATTGCCTCAAAACTGTTCTTTAAATTTTTCAAAAATTTCAAACTTGGTTTGGTTACGCAATCAAATCTATGGATGCATTGCCTTAGCCTTTTATCAGGACAGTAGCACTTTCCGAATTGTTGAACTTCCCTTAGACTTGATCATCATCCAAAATTTTATGATAACATTAGTGATATGTTAGGACCGTCTAAAAAAATTTCTAACATTGGTCGCACTATTTTCCATTTGGTTCAAATTTGTCGAGATTTCAGTAATTTCAACCGAAATTGCCATCTCGGAAATCCTTGTCTAAAAAATTCTATATTTGAATTTTGATTTTCTAGTTTCAACTGGATTTCATACAAAATTTCAAAATCTCATCAAAATTTTGGATTTCGATCCCCTCTGAGATATAGTCCGAAAACAAAATTTGAAACATTTCTTCTCGAAGGACTTGTTTGATAATTTGTTTTAGTGCGGGAGGGATCGATGCCATTGTATGGCTTGAGGCGAGATTGGATGGATGTATTTAAAATGATGATGTGTTGTGGCTATTTTGCAAGGAATCCCTCAACAATACGTTAATTTTGAAGTTAACCTTAAATAACAAATTTAAGGACACCTTTCTAAGATGCTATGTGTCATCTTCTCTATCCACCTCTCCCTTTCCTTTTCCCTATTCACCGCCCAACCCCTTCTTCCCTTTCTAACACAAAAATTTAAAATTATAATATTTAAACATTGAAAATTTTAAATAGAAAGTTTCAACTTGAAAAAATTGAGTCAAAATTTAAAACTAAAAAAATTAAATCAAAAAGTTTCAACTCAGAAAATATCAAATTAGAAAGTTTCGAGTCTAAAAATTTCAACTCTAAAAGTTTCAACACAAAAAGATTCAATTAGGGTTCCTATTAACCCGATCGACCTCATCCATACGATC
This sequence comes from Guadua angustifolia, assembly GCA_036346375.1. NCBI lineage: Eukaryota > Viridiplantae > Streptophyta > Magnoliopsida > Poales > Poaceae > Guadua > Guadua angustifolia. The sequence goes on from JAYEVE010000993.1 coordinate 157,293, forward strand.
ATGATACAACGGCTAAGCGTATTAGGGTTTTGAGTCCATCTCAACCGCTTAATCGAAAACCAATGGTCTTATATTAAGACTCCACAACACTATTGGAAACACTTTTAAAAGCTTTTCACATTTAAAATAATCCTAGAAAGTAAAACAATTAAAATATTAGAAAATTTTTGAAAAAATACCTAAAAATAATTTGGGACATTTGGACCTCAAATAAAATATTTTTGACAAACATTTATTAAAATTTTCAAATATTTCAATAATATTCATTTTGAGCATAATTCAAAAATAATAAATAAATTCCAAAAATTCAAAAAATACATATATAACAATATTAAATTACTTTGAGCCAAAAATTGTGATGTTACAACATATGTGCCTCCTTAAAACATATTTATCAATGTACCATCTCCCATCACTGTGGATGTGCCGAGGATGGTGAGGTGAAGAGCACAATCTTGGCCGCCTTTGTCGACTCAAGCTTCTTCTTCACCCATCGCCCTCCTCACCGCGAAGTTCGGTGCTTCTATGTTGTAATTCGACACCGTCGCGTCCTCCTCTTTGGTTCGGGATCGGCCTTATCTTCGCATTCGTGATATCGGCGAGTAAAGCGCAAGCGTGCCATCTGTAATTAACAACAGTGTGGTGTTGTTAAGTACCAACTAAACATCAGGCATATATATAGTAAGTCCTTCAGCGCATCACGCAGGCTTGCCATCGCCGTTGTCGTTTGCATACAGTACAATGAAGACGTGCTTGGGCATCGGTATGAGGATGAGGGTGTAGATGATGAGCGACAGGACGCCCAGGAAATCGTCGTTGTTTTTTATGCCATCAGGGAAGGTGCTGGAGTAGAAGTAAAGTGGCGACGTCCTGATGTCACCGTAGATGATGCCAACATTCTAGAAAGCAAGGTGTAGCGTCCGGATCCAGCTCCTCTGCGTCACCCAAGAGGGAATTGAGGCACGGTCAGGTTGTTCCATTGCAGACAGAACACTGCTTTGGCATGACCACCGAGCTACAGGAGAAGCATACCTCGGAGACATGGTACCATGCACCGAGACCTTCTCTGCGGCTCTGAAGAGCGAAGTCGTGGCGCTTGAGCCACTGGGCGTCTCGTGCTCTACTGGTTCTAAACTTCGAGCGACATTTCGATTTCTTTTGTCGACGTTACTGCAAGACTTCAAAACCATGGAGGCCTTCTTGAGCTTTAGGCTCCTGCGGCACTTAGAGCAAGTCCAATAAGCTAGTCTATATTAGCCAAGTCCACATCATCAGGAGACATTGTAAGAGACAAGCCATACAACGGCTCGACTGTTAGCTTGGCTCTAGAAAAGTAACAGCATTTAATTTGTAGTATTTGCATCTGAAATGTGGTGATCAACCCCAAACACCATCTTTGTGGCCACACATGCTACTAGTAGAAATAGAAAGGGGTCCAAAACAAATAGCAGGTGCTTGTAACATTGAGGCAAATTGACACACACTAATAAATCAAACATAGTGTGAACCAATACAAGACAGTTTATTTAACATTGAGGCAACTAAAGCTTCTACTTGTCCTAACACGGCCTGCCACCATAAGTAGCCATTACACTCATTACATAGAAATTCCACCATAAGCAAGTCTATAGTTTATTTAACACTAACTAGCTGATGAGCCATAGATGCCAACAGAGTTGTAAGCAGCCTTCCTTTAGGAAGAATGACCAAAATCAAAGTAGCATTCCTTGACAAAAGACCACAAAAATCAAACTAGCATGCCTCGAGTGAGAACCACCAAATCAGACTACTATGCCTTGAGGAAGAATCACACCATCAAGGAACAAACGATATTTGTGGGTTGGCGTCACCTGAAAAAATTATGGAAGTGCAAATGAGTTGTATTATAAACTATAAAATGAATAAGATGCAATAGCTTACATATGAAAAAATTACTGCAGTCACGATTACTTTTTTTTCCCTATTGCCAAACTTCTCCCGAATATGCTCAACTAAGTCTTTTTTTTAGTTGGGTATGTGTTGGTTGATGATGGATAATGGCTCTTCTGCGTAGCACTTCGGATAACTCTAAGCAACCACCTGTTTTTACTTCAGGAGGTAGAGCAATGGATGACCCCCCTTCTCATTCAAGTCAATAGGAAGTTTGGTCATCTCTTTCTCATCTTCAACTATCATATTATGGAGTATGACACAAGCTTTCATGACACTCGCAATACTAATCTGTTTCCACAATCGTGCTGGACGACGCATGATATTGAAACGAGACTGCAAAACCCCAAAAGCATGTTCCACATCTTTCCTACAGCCTTCTTGGGTCATTGCAAATAACTTGTGTTTCTCTGTCTATGGAGCACGTATTAACTTCACAAAGGCAGCCCATTCTGGGTATATCCCATCAGCAAGGTAGTAGCCTATGCTATACTGCCTCCCATTAATAGAGAACTGAACTTGAGGTGCTTCCCCTTTCAATGCATCGATGAATAATGGGCACTGATTAAGTACGTTAATGTCGTTATTGGACCCAGCCACACTAAAGAAAACATGCCATATTCTGAGGCCCTTTGAAGCAACCACTTCTAGTATGATTGTTGGGACTCCATAGTCGCCTCGGACATATTGCCCCTTCCAAGCTGTTGAATGATTCTCCCATCTCCAATGCATACAGTCAATGCTTCCAAGCACGCCAGGGAAGCCACAGGACTCACCAACCTTAAGTAAATGGTTCACATCCTCAACTGTGGGGGCCCGCAGATACTCCCTGGAAAAGATTTGAATCACTCCTTACGTAAACATATCTAAGCACTCCAATGCAGTGCTCTTCCCAATCTTCAGGTACTCATCTAAGGCATCAGCTGGAGTACCATAAGCTAGCATGCGGATTGCAGATGTACACTTCTGCAATGGTGAGAGCCCTCGATGACTTGTGCAGTCTACCCTTAGAGTGAAATAGGGAGACCAGTCACCGCGCCACCAAGGGCCGAGAGTCAGAGACCCGGCATGGCTGAAGGAAGCTGGTGGCGCAGTTGAAACATCCAGCCGGAGGACCTGGCGCGCAGACGAGATTGGGATGGGTTGAGGCGGCACCACTTCTCGCCTGACCGTGAGACATCCGACATCGAGGCTAGGGCTATTTCAGATGAAAGAACCTTGGAACAGCTTGTGGGGAGAACTTAAATCGTCAATGGAAGGAGGTGTTTCAGCTTCAGGAGGAGAGGATTTGGCGTGTATGGAGGTGAAATCATCGATTTGGCGCCAGGAGGAGAGGATTTGGCGTGCCATGGTTCGGGGGAAATTGCTGCGGGAGGGAGAAAGGAAGCGAGGCTCACGGGATCGAGAAAGTAAGGAAGCATCCCGCAAAACGCGTCTCTAATCGACAAGTTTGTCACCAAATCGGCTCTGGCGCATGATTTTTTGTGTTGCAGCTTGGCGCAAGATAAATCGACTAGTTCGGTCTCTCTCTCCTTTTCTCTCACCTCCACATAGGATTTTCTTTGAGTTGGCTTGGCTATAAAACAAGTCGAGATGTATCATTGTACTTTCTCTTACTACCGCATCATCGCTTCCGTGACTTCAGATGAGCGGTTGCAAGAAGAGGTTGGTTAACCGATATGGGAGCTTTAAAAGAAACCCAAAAAATCTGGTTTCTTTTACGCTAAGCAATGGAGATAGCAATTAAAATGCATGCACAAGATTTATTGGGTAACGTTGTCGGCGCCTAAAATATCAAGAGATAAATGTAATCGACAGGTGCCATGCAATGCATGCATATTTTAGTCAAAATTATCTGTTGTCATTTTCTTAGTGAATCTTGTAACACCCGCACCCGCGCCTCTCAATGTTACACCCTCAAGGACCCAACCGCTAGCACAAGACACTAGAATAATTTAGCCAAGCTAGCTAACCTGCTTAGCTACTTACCAGAATTATTAGAAATTTCTAAAGACCTTCCTAAAACTAGGACATCCACTCAGCAGACAGAAAACATTTTCAGTATATGATATCATTCTAGCAGATCCTTAGTTAACCAATCACATATCCAACAGCAATTAATAACTACACCACGACAAACAACATTATTACAACCACAATTTATTTATTACAAGTCATGAACTCATTAAGATTAGAAGCGGTAAAACTAATATGATACTATGGTGATAGGCCGTGATCGTGCTACTACTCCCATCCCAGCATGCCGACTTCAGGGTACCTACACATATGTGACACAAGAAGAAGTGAGTCGAAGACTCAGCAAGTACAACAAGTAGCAATAACCACAAAACAACACAACAATTAATATATTTAAATCAATAACATGCTCATATCTCTTAAACCAGAGTAACAAGTACATAACCAAGGAAATCACCGTCAGTTACCTCATCCACTACCTTAATCATTTATTTCACATACCTCAATAGATAATATGGAAGGAGCCCATGACTCAACCTATTCGTAACCTGAAAATTTCCCTCAACTCAAGGATCATTTATTATCATTCATCATTAGTAGTATCATACAAGGCGGCAGACTTATTCGCAATCCACACAATATGTCACAACCAACATGCTGACCATCACTCCTTTTGCAATGATATGCAATGCAACTATGCTTGAATGCTTATATGCACCTTTCAAGCCTATCTGGGTATGGTGAGTGCACACCCGTCGGTATGCACTCTCTCATTCCCCTCCATCCCGTGGAGGGTGCCTACTCTTACTGACTCGCTCCCATGCACCCGTGAGTATGGGACTACGAGGTAGGACTTTCGTGTTCACTACGTGTGAACACAGAGGCCCGCATCGACATGGGTCGCCTCTTCCTTTTATGAATGCATTTATGCAATTGACATGGACAATGGTACAAGTTGCACTCTCATAACATACACCAATACATGATTATTAACATAACTTCACGTCCCTGAACTTATAAGTCTCGTTAATCTAGTCATATTCATGAGTAAAACATAATAATAAAATGTAATCGTCCTATAATACGGTTAATGTGCAATAAGAAGTGAGCATCACTCTATCATGCCATACTCATGAAAAGATACTTGCCTTTAGCATCGGCGATAAACTGACGGCCCGAGTGCAGTATTAGGGACCTCCAACCCTAGAGAACCAAACAACCCATGAAAGGCCAAGAGCACGATTGTCACATTCACCAACTCATCGGGAATTAAAGTAGCATGGCTAAATAAAAGCATACAAAAACACTAATGATAAACATTACTCCCTATCCCAACAGTACAAAACACTATCAGCATCGCTCAATAGCTATTCATTTAACTAACTATATATATATATATACACACACACACATATTAATCACGTCGAAATTCAAACATGAGCATGCACGAGTACCTCCAACAAACCATTTCATCACTAGAACTTGTAAGGCAACATGTAAGCATATAAATACATTACTTGATACTAACAGAACATTACCCTGTATCTCAATAACATAAAACTCCATTAGTAAGCAGCATCAATTTATTTAGACAACGGTATCTACACGCATACACTAGTCATTTTGCACAAGAAGGCCTTTTTGGATCACAGATATCACATAAGGGATTTGTAGCAATTGAGCTAGAAGCATACATAAACCAGTTAGGCAGCTAGACCAAATCCAAAATAGAACATGAAGCATTCATGCCTTTGTAAATCAGGTCATAACCCACATTCATATTCAATTGGCAATGCATGAAAAACATTCTTAATCACACATCTATACCATCCCTATTTTTAAACTTCAAAAATAGCAGCACATTAAATCCTCGAGAACCCAATATGATACCAATATAATTAATGACGATTATTGATAAAGCCCAAATACAAGCCCCTAATGGATCACCCAATAGGTGCTTATCATAGCCTCAATGCACGTAATCAATCTTTAAACTATAATAGAAATGACATATGGTAGTATCCATCAGAGCGAACACAAAATTTCATTCAAATCATGCTCATGAAGCTAAGCTCATAATCGACCGCCACTAGGAATTTTTGCCATCACATTTCGAATAACAAAGACAATTAACAATTTGGGATCTTATGCATAATCATGGCATTAACAAATTGAGCTAATACACAATATCGGTTCATCATCAAATGGTAGTAAATATTTCTTAACTCACTCATTTTAATTGAGCCATGCAAAAAGTAACAAGAATCAAGTCACAGCTTAAGATTCACAAACATTACCAATGTAAGGATGACATTACAGGGCTCATATACAAATACACACATAAGCGTATATATATATGTATATATATCTCATTCTATAAACAACAGCACGTAGAATCCTCAAGAATCTAATACCGGTATACATAAATACTTGGTAGGCCTCAGTAACAAATCCACATATGCAACACATAAGCAAGTCTTTAATTAGCGATCACAACAGGGAAAAGACAAACACCGATGCAGTCATATTTAATCAACTAGGATCCAGCACACCACCGGGTGGTGCTCATTAACCAAAGACTCACGTATATCATTACTTAGAGACAGTGTAATACCCTAATATAACTCTTCTAGGCATTTCATCGAACACCGACATGCACCAATTAATCAATTGCTTAACTTAAACTTGTGGCGGTACTCACAATGAAGAGGGCAAGGGCAGAGGGCGGCCCAGAGCAGGGGAGCCTCTGTATGCCCACGGCAATAGGGGAGGGAGGCTGGACCCGGGTGGTCGCAGGGAGCCGGGAGGAAGAGGGGGGGACGGTGCCGATTGGGGCTTGGCCGGAGGGCACCAGAGTCCAGCCAGGGAGAGGCGACGCCGAGGTGGGGGCGCCAGGGAGGAGGCGCGCCGGCCAGGGAAGGGGCGGGGAGGCGTCGGGCTGAGGGGGGACCGCCGGTGCCGAGGTCGCTTGCCGGCCCAAGAAGAGGCGCAGGAGGGCTTCGGCGGGGAGGGCTCGGCCAGGCAACCAAAGAAGGAGAGGCGCCAGAGAGGAAGCGACCAAGGGACGGAGGCGACGCCTAGGGCTGCAGTCGGCCAGGGAGGAAGCCAGGAGCGGCTGGGAGTCAGCTGGAGGAGTTAAAGAGGTGGTAGGCGGCTGGAAAAATTGGGGAAAAACCAGGAACTTTTTGAGCCTAGGGTTCATTTACTCCCTCTCCTCCTTTTATACTCCATCACTTGAGTGCTAAAAATAAAAAGGCTAGGGGAAAAATATAAATAATAATACTAAACCATTCTAAAGGTCACAAACCCAGTAAAAAACTTTGCAGATACAAATCGCCTTGTGATTGTACTCTAGATTGTCATTAATGTAAATATCTAATATACTAACTACATGAGTATAAATCGATACTACGAGATTAAGTAATTAATTCTCGCGATTGTTGGATCCAAAGAAAGAGATACAGAAATTGACACAGAGTGGTTCTAATTATGCTATGCTATGTATGTATGCAAATACTATTTTTAAGGGGAAAAATTATGAATCGCCACAGATATGTGGACCCCAAGCACATGAGGGCTCCACATATCAGTCACAAGTTGCTATACACGGCACCTTACTACCTCGCATCCCAAGATATAAGCATGCACAAGTGAAGATGATTTTAGTGAGAGAAGCCAAGTAGAGGAAACAAATCTTAATGGACTGAGCAAGTTCGAATGAACCCACTTCTTTCTAGAAAAGAAGTCCAAATGATTTCAAGAATATATGTAACATTGAAGAATTCTTTTGAAAATAAATTGAGGGAGACTCATTCCAATAGTATATTCACTTATATTGACCTCCAAACCACAGATACACTAACCCTGAGTTTAACTCATGCACAAAATTTTAGTTAGGAACCTCGAATGATGCAAGGTACTCTCTTCGGTCATAAATACATGTCATTTTAGACATTTTTACAAAACACAATTTTGACCACTAAGTTCTATTGAAATATATTTATAAAACCCAATAAAATTATAATATTATGAAAATACCTTTTTACACAAATATACAAATATGGTTTTCATGTATTCAATTTATGAAGAGACCCCCATTTTTGCATAAAATGCGAAATGAGAATCTATGTACATACAGTACTGGTCCCATGATCAGTGGTTAGTACGCACATTTACAACAATTGGAATCACAATGATACATCATATATTTTTAAAGCGGAAGTTATTTATACATTGTGTTTTTACAATTCAGAGTACATATAGCAGCAGAGAAGCAAGTCTTATAGTGTGCCCATCCAACCCTCAAGCAACTGATAAAGCATAAATCCCTAGAAAGATCGCTTTGAAGTTCCCACATTTTACGTCGAAAAGTAATCTTCAGAGCGTCATTTTCTTTTTCACCTAAAATAACATAATAAGCAAGGTTAAGTATTTATGTACTCGGTAATACTTAAGGTGGTATTTGCAAATGCAGAAATGCAGGCTATGTCAAAGGAGACTTCTATAGTTAATTTGCACAAAACAAGATTGAATTTGTAAATCAAGTTATAATTTTCAAACAGAATTTGTAAAAGCAAGTTTGACTGTTAAGAAAGTAACAAGTAAAGCATAAGTAATCACTCACAGTTCTCCACGATGTGAGCATCGAGATGTCTAATTCCTACCGATACCATTCTTTGCCAACACGAGGCATAATAGATTATACCAAGCTGTTTTGAAATTAATAAAGCAGCTAACTATGTGATGACTTTACCAAGTGACCATGAACGCAGGCACGGTTAATCGATTAGTGTTACACTCTGCAGTGGTGTACAACTTTACCCATAAGACGTGATTAAATCTTTGTGCAGATCATTAGCACACTTCCTTTGGTGTGCCACAGAGAGTAATGACATAACCATTACATTACTTAACCCTAATTTTGCACTAGCCTGGCGATGACAAACCCATACTATGAAGGCAGAAGATATGTGTACATAGTACGACAAATGGTGATACACCATATTGTTCTACTTCTCCCCATAGAATGATGTACACCGTTGTATCAGTAAACATTATTCCCAACACCTCGATGTGGGTGCCCCTCCGAGCAATCCATAATGGAACAGCCTGTACTACTACAACCTACCAATGTGCAAAGCCAGTTTTAAGTAACTTAATAGGTTAAGGCCGTCCTATACTAGCATTTGTGGTTGTACGTGTTTCTTAGCCTGAAAATAATTCATAGTTCGGTCCTTAATTCGACACAGGTGATAATCTCCCCTACACTACGTGCAATACCTACACCTCTGGCTATTGCCAATAATCGTCCATAACTAAACTATAGTTTTATTTTGAGTTTTTAACAAAAATACCAGCAACCATCATCATGTCACAATATCTCCAAGTTTTATCTGATTTGTGTATTTATTAATCCCAAATCTAAAGCATGGCTAAGCATGATTAATATGTAATAGCATATACCCATGTTAACATTATGTATTGTCTAACCATATTCTAAGGTTATAAAGGTTCACATGTCCATACTTACCAAGAGAGTTTCATAAGACAACATATATATCTACCAGTACCGTAGTTTAGCAAATTTACAAAAAAATAAACACATGCATAAATTGATTTGGTAAAACCAAATGAAAAATAAAACATTGGTATCAGTGTGATCAAAGGGTTTGCTTGCCTTGCTTAATTGTTGTTTACAATGAAGTTGTGGTTGCAACTGACTTTGTTGACAACGGAATCAGTGACGTCAGGTTCTACACGTCGTTTATCGGAAGTATAGCAAACAACAAACTTTAACAAGGGTAAAAAGAAATTAGATGGAAAAACTAAATAGAAACAAACTATAGAAAATAGGTGGGGTTTAGGGTTTTATGATTTTATGCACTCGCATTTTAGTCAATCTTTTAATCTTATATATTGCTAACAGTCATAGGTTATACTTATGATAAATCTTTTTGTTCTCTATAGATTTGTTTATTTTATTTTTTGAATTTAAGATGCTAAAATTGTTTGGATTAATAGAAATAAGACAATAGTTAAGGTGCAGTGTATGATTAGTACTTAACTCTGTGTTTTCAATGCAAGGTGATTTATACATGTTGGGGTCTACAAATTTAGGCTACTGGCTGCATATGCATGGTTACACAATGATTTTTGCTATACAAGTATCTAGCATATTGATTTCTTAGGCTCAACTATTCACATAATAGGTTTTAGCTACCATAACACTTAGGGTTATGTTTTTAGTAGGATTCGGATGCAAAGCAAGTTGTTATAAGAATATTTTTCTAGAATATGGTAGTCCTTATTCTAAAGAGCATTTTTAGGCTGATCGTCTTAATATTTGCATTTAGACAAAATGTTTTACATGTTGCTGAAAAGGCTTAAGTGTTTCTAAAGTTTACGCGATAAGAGTTCAGTTTTTGTTTAAGTTTGTGACTGCACTTTATAAGATTATTTAATTATTCTTTAGGCATTAGCAAAGAATGCGTTTTAAAGCTGGTTCCGTGATGTTGTACTTTTATCCGAGATGATTTTCATATAAGTGAACATTAAGGTCTTATATGGACTTAATTCAATTTGCACATATGTGAGATATTTTTGCATAACTAGAAAGAATATCTTTTTTCAATGTCTTAGGATTTGGTTTCGTTAAATTTAAAATTTATGTGCGAAAGTTACAACTATTCGGATTATTCAAGTATTGAAATTTTGACTATTGAACATTTAAAGCAAACCGTGGCAAAACTTAAATATTTTTATATATTTGGAATCCTTGTGACCTCAGGAGTATAACAAAACTAGTTTTACGAAAATTTGAGTTTATTTGATCCAAATTTTAACTATTTGATTTTCTATGCAAGAGAGGCTCTCTATGCTTACTTTTTAATTCAAGCTAAGTTCAATCTTAAACATTTTTATAAAAATAGAACATTCATAACCACAGGGATATAAGAGAATTATTTCATAATTTTTGAAACTATAGTTTTCATAGTTGCTTTAAGGTACGTAAAAAGAACTTTGTACAAACCTTAGGAGTGAGCTACGGTTATTTTGTGACAATAGAGCATGCCAAATATTTTGAAGTCTACCGCACTCACCCCTCAGAACAAAACAGTTCGCCCGCGATGGAGGTGCGGAGCTTGGGAGTCTGGCCGGCACTGGGGATGATGAAACTCACACTGATGAAGCAATGGTGCTCGGCTTGGCTGCAGACAAGGCGGGGACGGGATAGGAACCCGAGGTGAGAACCACAATGACAGAGTCGGCTCAACAAGCTTATCAGAACACCCTACGCTAAAGCACCACTTAATGCTACCAAAAACCTTGAATAACAAATGACACCTCTACGAAAGGACTGAAACTCAAGTAAATCTCTAAACTTAAAACTAAGTCACGAAATTTACAAAATTTCGCATGACCTCTCTAGAACAGAGGACATCCACTCGAGACAAAAGAATAATAGCGCTTATAATATATATCAAACACCCTTTCCGTGGTGACACATTCTAGCAGTCCTTAGATAATCAATCACATCACCAAATCTGCAATTAGCAAACTACGCAACTACGGCTAATATATTACAACCACTTAGATACAACCAAACTTTATGAGATAGTTATAATATATATCAAACACCCCATTCCAGGGTGACACATTCTAGCAAGTCCTTAGATAATCAATCACATCACCAAATCTGCAATTAGCAAACTACGCAACTACAGCTAATATATTACAACCACTTAGATACAACCAAACTTTATGAGACAGTAACTGAATTATTGACCGAAGTCGTGTGTGTGCCACTATTCCCATCCCGACGAGACAACTTCGAGGTACCTAAAACAAGAAACAACAAGCGTGAGTCCAAGACTCAGCAAAGTGCAACAAGTAGAAAAGTAAGGAATTCGACTCAGGTACAACTACTTCAAGACTTAAAGCAACAGTTCCTTTAATTGACATCCATAATAAAAGAAGCAGTCTGAACTTAATTAAATCCACAACGCAGGAACACAATTACTTCATTATTAAACACAATCATTACTAAATTGAAATCATTAAGTAAAAATAAATGTAAATCAACGACAACCCCACAAACTATCTCATAACTCGAGATTAACTAAATTCCAAACTTCAGAAACAATTTAACTATCTTTCATACCTCCATTGACAACCGGATGAGTCCACGACTCAATCCCCAACCCGCACTTACCATTAACCCAAGAACTACAATTACCATTCACTATGCAATGCAATCATGCTTTCATTCACATAAATCAACAATTAACAACTTCAATGCAGGCAATGAAATACTAAATGATGCGATTTAACCATGCTTTCATTCACATCAATCAACAATTAACAATTCCAATGCATAAAACATGATCTATCATTGACAATGCAATGCAGATTGCACAATTTCTATGCATATGATGCATCATGCATGCACATCTCCTCTTTTAGCACATACCGGTATGGCCGAGTGCACACCCGTCGGTGTGCACCCTCTCATTCCCCTTCCACCCCGTGGTGGAGGGTGCCTACTCTTACTGACTCGCTCCCATACAACCACGTATATGGGACTACGAGGTAGGACTTTCGTACTCACTACAGGTGAGCACAGAGGCCCGCATCAGAATGGGTCGCCTCTTCCATCATGAATGCACAAATGCAATTGACATAAATCAATTTGCAAACTATATTCATTTCTCACATTTGCATAGCCATAGCCAAATACATAAACATCAGCCACTCTTCACATCCATAAATTACCATTCACATCCTCAACACTCATAATCGCATTCGCAACACTCGATAATCACATTCTCAACACTCATAATCACCTCCTCAACATTCATATTCATACTCACATCACCAATACCAGTAATTACTAATTCCATCTATCTTGATTATAAATCAAACCATTTTTCTAATCAAACTCCATACTTCGTCCTCACATACATTTATCATCAATACTTCATACAAAAATCCTAATCCTTTATCATGAATACGGATTGAACCATCATTTTAACTCAAAACTCATGTCTTTGATATCAATAATACCCTAATCCTACTAGTGAGCACCAACATGGAACATAAGTTATCACAACAAGTCACATGAACAAGGCACATGATTCTTCAATGTAGCACACATAGCAAACAAACAAAAATGCACATGCAAGTTTCATCCTTTAATGTCATTCATGGGTATCCACATAGCCTACCCATACTAGTGTCGTCCATATAACCACAACAAACATTAGCGGTTCACAAATCAAATCAATTAAGACATTCAATCTTCAATTCACAAAGTTCAATAAATTGATGCACTTGCATCAGAATACTTGCCCTCTTTATCAAAAGACAATTACCCTTCAAGACGTGCTTATAAACACGAATACAACCATAGCGTAAGCGTATACATAACACAAGCAGTTAACCAAATACCCAATAAGAGTTATACGGGTTGCACTTGCATATAAACTTGTTTTAAATAATAGCATAACCATTGAACCATTCTCATTCATCATATCGCCTGCAAAATCAAACCTGACAATATTAATGCATCACAAGGGTAACGGTAATATTGCAAAAACATAATGGCCACCTAAGCCACAACCACTACAACACACTTGCCTTAAACCTCTTGAAACAGTGTGGCGAGAAGTTGACGGCACTCCTGGGGTCACACCACCTGCAAATAGGCATAACCCACTGAAATCATGCCAACCATGATTCTACACGACACTCCGAAAACCTGAAAACTAGAAATCTGTCCAACGGGACAGCAGACTTCCTACAAGCATAACTTGAGTTTAACAACTCCAAATCAAATAAACGAGTACATATTCTCGAACTACAGGAAAATTCCCACCTTTTTCTAAGTATACAAAAAGCATGATTTGGCCTCTAAGATCCTCTAATCTGCAGTTGAACACAAACTGCCCCAATCGCGACACAAATGGACAGCGCTCGGTAAAACGACCATAACTTTTAAAAGGCTGAACGAAATTTAGCGATTCCAGTCTTCATTGAAAGGTAATTCAATTATCTACAACTTTCGTAATAGCCAAACCCCTAGGAAACGCTTGCAAAATTTTTAAATAGCAGTCCAAACAGCGGGACAGATTTGGCTCAAGCAGCAGTCTCCAGAAACACTATAGACACTAAGTCCCTCAACGAAAAGCATTGCAAAACAGAAATCCTAGCTGGGCATTTCATCAAACACCATACATGCAAGCCTAAAGGATCCCCACCACCTAGGGTTTTTACCTCAAATCTCTTACTCATGGAGGAAGGGAGGTGGAGGAAAGGTTGCAGATGCTGCTGCTGGAGGGAAGTCGCCGGAGCTGGGAGAGACTGTGGGGGCGCCGGCCACTAGGAGGAGCAGCAGGCTGGCCACCAGGGAGGAGCAAAAGTGCCAAGAGCCGAGGCGCAGGAGGGCAGCCAGAGAGGCACGCGCCAGCAGAGGAATCGCCTGGGGAGGCATGCGCCAGGAGAGGAATCCAGGGGAGTATGCGCCAGGGAGTGCCTGATTCGGCTAATCGGCTGGGGGGGACACCAGGAAAGTAGAAAGGAAAAGAAGAGGATGCGCAGGGCTTGGCTAGGAAAATATCTGCCACCACTTAATTCAGCCACACAAGGAAGAAAGAGAGAAAGAGATTTCAGCCACACATTTTTTTTGCGGTATTACACTCTTCCCCCTTTAACAGAATTCGACCTCGAATTCTGAACACCACAAGAACAACGGGAATCAACTGATAAAACGAAAACATCCAAAAAGAACAAGGTTGCGAACTTCCCACGCACGGGACTCCAAAACTCGAGTCACCTCCTTTCCACTTGGGAATTCACATCACCCACACGCAGACGCTATTAGACCCAAGCAGACAACCAAAATTCCGAAATCATACCACCGACCAACGACTCATGATAATACGATTAACACAAGCCACAACACTCTATTAAGCACATCACTGAATTTCTATTCGATTGAACAGTTGGGGTTCTAAACCCAAACTCCCTAAGAACAAAGGAAACCTTGATTCACATTTCTCCTCAATAGTTAACCTATATAGCCACATAACCATTAACAACTTCTGACCGAATCCAGATATACCACTATTTCTAACCAATTAACACCGGAATCCTCTAGGAATCAAAACACAACTTTTATCTTTTCAACAAGATCAAAAATCATTCTTTACTATTGGATTGATTAGCCCCAGAGGGCAACAATCAAATTCCCCCATAACACAAACTCGAACTTGACCTTCTTTCAAACTTGTCTCATACAACGAGAAAATCACTCAACGAAAAGGTTTGCAACCGAACCACCCTGGACCACCAACGACAAAGTCCCACACAACATAGGGACAACGCGATCAAAATGATCCTCCCAAACAAGCAAAACGACGAGATCACATATCCCTTACTCTTACAAAGACATAGAACCTCAATCCTCACAACTAGGTCTAGCACGATACTAAACTCAAGAGAACTCCATTCTCTTAACAAAGATAAACCACTTCCTCACCTTGAGCCCTAAGGTGGAAAGCTTTACATCAAAGAATCACTCGATTAAAAAGCAACACAACACACTAATCCCAAAACCAACATTTCGAATAGCAAAACGATCCTCGAAATCCAACATTTTCCATTACCTCTATTTATTTCCCTTAAGTGGCAAGTCCAAAGACTACCATCACACTATTCCATAAGTATGCATTCTTTCTTCCTCATAATCTTTCATCCACTAACTCCACCACTTGGCGAAACACAAATCATATGGTAATTTCAATTGCACAATCGAACAAAATGCCTTAAACAAAAGGCAAGCTTCCAAGTAATTACACCGACAATCCAATTCCATATGTAATTAAACCTAAGAGTATAAATCCTTACTATATGCAACACGATACCACTAAAAGTCATAATCTTTAACTCCAATTTAGGATGCAAAAGAGATACAATTCTCTTTAAACCAATAAACCACATACATCACCTTGGAGAAAATTCAACAAAAACCCATGATCGCCTATTTCTTTCCTAAGCCAAATCACAAAGGCAAATTCAAATCTCGAACATCTCAAGAACCACTTTTATCATTTTCTAATCAACGCGATAAATTTTACATCGGGGAGCACTCAAGATAAAAGAGAGACTCCACACAACTCTTTGACAGAAGCTCTTAATACCCAAAACAACTTAACTTGCTGTCAACAAAGCAAAACTGCTTATAACACCAAAATCAACACTTGGGAAGAGAAAATCGATTCTCAAACCCGACATCCGAACCCACAATCAACACACAATCTCTTAAAGAGAAGAGGGGAAATTCATTCCCAATAGAGATCACTTCACTAGCCGACATCACTTAATTAACAAGTTCCTCAACCAAACTTGTTATTACTTCTTTGACACAATCATTTATAACCTTACGCAAACATCATTTCCAGATCTCCACTTATATCCGTGGATCACCATGACCCACAACCTACTTCTTGCCATCTATCCAATTAGGGTCGACCACCTTAACCCAACAATACAAACATCTACTAATCCTCTACGGGAAGATCTTCAATCACCCACAACTTACTCTAACTGCCGATTTTTTTTATTTCTAGAAAAGCTAACGAAAACTTCCAAAGAAGCTCGACTCTCAAAAGACACAGAAAATGGCAGGGCTCAAGCCATGACATTCAACAAAACTCCAAATCGATTATCAAACTCCAAAATTCCATGAAGGAAAGGAACTACACAAATAAATTCATGGAAAGGAAAAACGAATCGATCGAATAACACTTTTCCCTTTAAAGCCCCAAATCCAAAACTTCAACTTGGAGAACGACAACACGAAGAAATCCATGTCTTTCTCCGCAAAGCAGCATAAAAGGGGCTACACAAAACTCTCTTCTTTACCTTAAATTCAAGAAGACCAAGGAAGACAAAATTTAAATACGACTCCAACAACTCTCCGATTTATGATAGAAACACAAGAACTCTTCTTCGGTCTTTGGCTCTAGGGTCACGCACCAACAACCACACCACACGACAAGGCCGAACCTTCCGGCACAAAGAGTCCCACGGACTCCATTAATCAATCTACCACTTCATATTCATAGCCATAAATAATACCATAGCCTTAACAAGACTAACATATAATATATCAACAAGTATCAATGTAGCATAAATCTCAAAAGAACATTGTAAAACAATACAACGATATCCCATCCCTTTCCTATAGTGCATCAGAGTGTGTCAAATTTTAAATTAATTCATCATTCTACATCAAGTTTTACGGTTATTGCCCTAGGGCCACATTTTAAAGGTTCAATCTAAACCATGTTTCTACCTTCACACAGCAAAATTTTTAATTCATTCTAGAATTACTCACTATATTCAAACACCACGGACCTGAAGCCCGCTCTGATACCAATCAGAATACACCCGGCGCTAACGCACTACGAATGCTACAAAAACCCCGAATAACAAATGACACCTCTACGAAAGGGACTAAACCAAGTAAATCTCTAAACTCTTAAACTAAATCACCGAATTTACAAAATTTCGCATGACCTCTCTAGAACAGAGGACATCCACTCGTGCAGACAAAAGAATAACAAGCAGTTATAATATATATCAAACACCCCTTTCCAGGATGACACATTCTATCAGGTCCTTGGATAATCAATCACATCACCAAATCTGCAATTAGCAAACTACGCAACTACGGCTAATATATTACAACCACTTAGATACAACCAAACTTTATGAGACAGTAACTGAATTATTGACCGAAGTCGTGTGTGTGCCACTATTCCCATCTCGGCGAGACACTTCGAGGTACCTAAAACAAGAAACAACAAGCGTGAGTCCAAGACTCAAAGAAAGTGCAACAAGTAGAAAAGTAAGGAATTCGACTCAGTACAACTACTTCAAGACTTAAAGCAACAGCCTTTAATTGACATCCGTAATAAAAGAAGCAATCGAACTTAATTAAATCCACAACGCAGAACACAATTACTTCACTATTAAACACAACCATTACTAAATTGAAATCATTAAGTAAAAATAAATGTAAATCAGCGACAACCCCACACTATCTCATAACTCGATTAACTAAATTCCAAACTTCAGAAACAATTTAACTATCTTTCATACCTCCATTGACAGCTTCGGATGAGTCCACGACTCAATCCCCAACCTGCACTTACCATTAACCCAAGAACTACAATTACCATTCACTATGCAATGCAATCATGCTTTCATTCACATAAATCAACAATTAACAACTTCAATGCAGGGCAATGAAATACTAAATGATGCGACGCAACCATGCTTTCATTCACATCAATCAACAATTAACAATTCCAATGCATAAAACATGATCTATCATTGACAATGCAATGCAGATTGCACAATTTCTATGCATATGATGCATCATGCATGCACATCTCCTCTTTAGCACATACAGATGGCGAGTGCACACCCGCCGGTGTGCACCCTCTCATTCCCCTTCCACCCCGTGGTGGAGGGTGCCTACTTCATCGACTCGCTCCCATACAACCACGATATGGGACTACGAGGTAGGACTTTCAGACTACTCACAGTGAGCACAGAGGCCCGCAGATCGAATGGGTCGCCTCTTCCATCATGAATGCACAAATGCAATTGACATAAATCAATTTGCAAACTATATTCATTTCTCACATTTGCATAGCCATAGCCAAATACATAAACATCACCACCTCACATCCATAAATTACCATTCACATCCTCAACACTCATAATCGCATTCGCAACACTCGATAATCACATTCTCAACACTCATAATCACCTCCTCAACATTCATATTCATACTCACATCACCAATACCCGCGTAATTACTAATTCCATCTATCTTGATTATAAATCAAACCATTTTTCGCAATCAAACTCCATACTCCGTCCTCACATACATTTATCATCAATACTTCATACAAAAATCCTAATCCTTTATCATGAATACGGATTGAACCATCATTTTTAACTCAAAACTCATGTCTTTGATATCAATAATACCCTAATCCTACTAGTGAGCACCAACATGGAACATAAGTTATCACAACAAGTCACATGAACAAGGCACATGATTCTTCAATGTAGCACACATAGCAAACAAACAAAAATGCATATGCAAGTTTCATCCTTTAATGTCATTCATGGGTATCCACATAGCCTACCCATACTAGTGTCGTCCATATAACCACAACAAACATTAGCGGTTCACAAATCAAATCAATTAAGACATTCAATCTTCAATTCACAAAGTTCAATAAATTGATGCACTTGCATCAGAATACTTGCCCTCTTTATCAAAAGACAATTACCCTTCAAGACGTGCTTATAAACATGAATACAACCATAGCGTAAGCGTATACATAATACAAGCAGTTAACCAAATACCCAATAAGAGCTATACGGGTTGCACTTGCATATAAACTTGTTTTAAATAATAGCATAACCATTGAACTATTCTCATTCATCATATCGCCTGCAAAATCAAACCCGACAATATTAATGCATCACAAGGGTAATAAAGAATATTGCAAAAACATAATGGCCACCTAAGCCACAACCACTACAACACACTTGCCTTAAACCTCTTGAAACAAGATGTGGCGAGAAGTTGACAGCACTCTGGGGTCACACCACCTGCAAATAGGCATAACCCACTGAAATCATGCCAACCATGATTCTACACGACCTCCAAAACCTGAAAACTAGAAATCTGTCCAACGGGACAGCAGACTTCCTACAAGCATAACTTGAGTTTAACAACTCCAAATCAAATAAACGAGTACATCTTCTCGAACTACAGGAAAATTCCCACCTTTTTCTAAGTATACAAAAAGCATGATTCGGCCTCTAAGATCATCTAATCTGCAGTTGAACACAAACTGCCCCAATCGCGACACAAATGGACAGCGCTCGGTAAAACGACCATAACTTTTAAAAGGCTGAACGAAATTTAGCGATTCCGGTCTTCATTGAAAGGTCGCGGAGTTCGCGAGAACTCAGGTCGCGGCGGCCGCGTGGCGCAAAGTTCCTGTCGGGCAGCGAAAATGGAGTCAAAACTGTGCGGTGGCTGCATTTTGCTGAAGATTGGGCAAGGCAGGGCAGAACTGATCAGCGGGATTTGACAGAAGTTCCACGCTCGGACAGCATCGGCGCATGGGCAAGATTGGGGCAGTCCCGGGGTGATGCGACGGTGTCGTGGCAGAGAAATTGAGGTCACGAGCTGGCGGAGAGGGCGGCAGTGTTGATTGTAATCCTGATTTGGTTGGTTAGATGAACGCTGATCGACTATTTAGGCATTTCAGGAGCGTTACTCGGTGCTTACTTTTTGCGGTGTGCGTGTAGTTGGTTTAGTGGATTTCAGAAATGGCGGATCATGAGATGGAGTGAGACCGATTCCATTGTCTGGTTTCATTTAGTTCAGTGTCATGTTTTTCATTAGTACAAATGTAATTGAGTTCATGCTGTTCAGAATAGAACAAGGAGAATTGCCCCAAACTTTACTGTCTCTGTTACTCGACTGAAAATACTCTGAAAACGCTATAGTGTTTTTTTTTCTTCATCCAGCCAGCGAGCGAAACTTCAAGTGAGAGTATTCTGGGCTTGTTGATCCAAGCCTGTTTCCAACAGGCAGGGCTTTCTTTTCAAAGTGATGAGATCGGCAGCACATGGCGTTCGATTGCAGTGATTGATGCTGTTGAGAGTGACATGGAAACTTCTTTCAGATGCTTCAGAAGTTCAGAGTTTGCTTATTGCGCTTTACTGATGCTTTACTGACAAAATTGTTAGGATATAGCGGTAGCCTGTTCTTATCTGAAGGCTTGTTATGTTGTTTAGATTGTGTAGACTTTATCTAGTAGTTTGTAATCTTAACAACTTGTAATGTACATCTTGAGAGTATAAATACAATTGAACCCGACTAGGTTGCTTGCGGCAAATATAAAGTTTTAGTAAATGCTAGATAGATTGGTTTGACTGGAGGAAAGGGCAATAGTGGAGCTCTGATTTCCTGGAGCTCTGCGACAGAGGACACGACTGAATTTATTTTGCTGCTGCGGTAGACTTCCAGCAGAGAGAGTAAGCTAAGGTAATTAGCTGGAGAAAGAAGAAACGGAGCTTGACTAGTGGGGCCGGGACCACAGGGCAGAGACAGGAGGAAAGGCTAGACTGCTTCCCCCCCTCTGGCTGACGGGTTCAATTAAATGATTGGGCCTACTTGAAAGAGACCCAAAAAGAATTTAACGAACTCAGCAATCGGGACAGGATAGGGTTTAGCTCATTGAACGATCTATCAATTCATGCCTAAAATTTTTGAAACTTTTTCTGAGTAATCTGGAGATAATCTTCACAATACTATAAAAATATCAGCTGAAAATATCATAGATACAAGTTATTAAAATTCTGACAATCAATGCTACACAAAATCCTATTTTCGGATTTTTATTTTTCTTGGTTAGCAAATAATCTTTTCTTTTTTTTTGAAAATTTTTATATATAATCCTAATGATTATTTAGAATTAACATGATATTTTCATGTGATTATCAGTTGTATTTATTTTTATATAATTTTGAAATTGCCAGATTGCTCTTAAATTTACACAGTTTTTGATTTTATAATTTCAATAAATTTGACTATTTATTTTTGAAACTTTTTATAGGTTAATTATGGCTATCATATTTCTCTGTAAAAATTTCAAATCAATATCTTTTACATTTAATTTATAAAAATTCTAACATTGATAAGGTTGTATTGATTTTTTTTACTTTAAATGAGTTCACAAAATATTGAAAACTTTTGGAAAATACTTTAAGATGATTTGGGATTATATGAATTTTTGTTTTTAGAATTTATTTCTTAAGGGATTTGAGTTTTGTTTTGCAGAGAAAAGAAAACAATTACGTTAAAAGTTTTTTTATTAAAACCAAAATTCGTAAAAATTTTAGAATAGATGGAATTTTAAAATAATTTTTATTTCCAACTCATTTTTATAGTTTATTTATTTTTAAAAAGAGTTCTAATGTTGAAACTCAACCTTTTCTTAATACTGGATTTCAAGAAACGGTAGTCAAACCTCATTTTCAATCTGGATCTTTATTAAATGTTATTTCCAAATTTAAAATTTTAATTTTTCTAAATTTTGAAATTTTCGATATTACAATTTAAATATAATAAAGATATTGATAGTCAAATTTTTAAAAGTTTGACTATGTCTATATCCAAAATGACATGTATTTCTGACCAAAGTGATCAGTTTTTTATAATTCTCTCAGAGATCCCCTTGGGTCATGTACACTGCCCTAAATCAGCTCCAAAGGCCAAGACAATAACTATAACGGAATTGCTAAGAGCTGGACGTCCGATTTTTCTGGACGCTGCAACATTTTTTTCCTACTCATGAATTTTTTTTCCTATACGTGTAATATTTTCCTTATATAACAATAGAAATATCGATTCAGATTGCTGCAATATTTTTTCCCTATGCATGAATCATTTTTTCCTATGTGTGAAACATTTTTCTTCAATAACAATAGAAATGTGCGTGAAAAAAAATGTTGTGCATGTTGAAAAAATGTTGCACCAAGCGTCCGATGCAACATGCTAAAGATAGGACGTCTGGGTGCTAGTTCTTCCCTAACTATAATCTCATTTGTTTAAGGGCTAATCTGATCACAAATAAAATTCATTGGATGCACCCCTGATCTCCCAAGTCCCATCCTTGCACACCTCTGTCTAATGTTAAGGGTATTTCCGGATACTTGTACAAATGAAGCTTTAACTAGTACTAACACATACCGAAATGTGGATCCCGAACACTAAGATCTATAGCACCAATTTTTTTGTTAGTGAGTGGTAAAGAGTTGTTTTTGTTAAAGTATAAGTGAATTGACCGTCTTTCTTCATTAGCTTAAGTTTTTGGGTGAACCGACTAGTGCATGCAACTTAATATGGTATCAGAGCCAAAAAGTCTTGAGTTCAAGACCTGATTGGTGCGATTAAAAATAATAATTACAACTTACACTTAATCAACCTCTTAGGCCTAAGGGGGTGTAACATCCCAAGAAAAATGAGGAAAATAGAATACAGTGATTTAGCATGCTTTTTGATACATATTTGGATTTTCTTTTGAAACTATTTTTTTAAGGTTTTATTTTTGTCATTTTCAAGTTCTTTTTCACCCTATTAAACACATTCAAAAGAAACTCATAAAAACTTCAAACAAACTAATCTAGAAAATAATTTTATAAAATATTGCAACAATTGAGATGAATAAATATAAATTTTCAGATTTTTGCGCAACATTTATGTGCCCTAAAATTCAAAAACAGTTCAAAATAGCAAAATCCTAGATTTTTAGTTTGAAAACTACAATAGAGAATTAAATGAAACTAAGGAAAATAGAAACCATGAACATTGGTTTACCTACACAGAATTTTCTAGAAAAATTCAAATCACTTAAAGCTATTTTTGAGCTAACCCAATTGCCCCAACCGAATTCAACTCAATTTTTAACTCAGCTATAAAGCGCTGACCACCTGCTTGACAGTAGGGGTGCAATCGGATCGGATTCGGACGGATATCGTTCTTTCCATATCCTAAACCATATTTTTTATCGGATTCGGAATCGAATTCGGATAGTGCCGGATACGAATACGGCACGGATAATATCGGTTGCGGATTCGAGTCGAATACGGAGCGGAATCGATACGGTATCGAATAATTTTTATCGGATAACACGCAAAAACAGATATCGCAAAAAGCACACATATAATACTGATTAACCAACCGTATGAGTGCAACACGCAATAAGATTATTGCAATCTAATAAGTCATTTTATCGGGCAATCCAACAAAATTGAAAAGGCACATTCAATTTAAACGGTACACAAATGAAAAGATACAAAACATAGAACAATATGTAAATAATATCACGATAACATGACCATAACTTCACGTCTTCATGAAAGAGACAATAAGACAAGTCGATAATATTTGGATTACATTACACAGTCAGAAGACTCAACAATGATACAATTTTATACAAGAGTTTGAAGACTGAAGTGGCTAAGCCAAGCTCGCAATATCTCAAGTAGACAACGAGTTCATAAATCATAACTATGGCCACTTATTCTCGACAAGCACTCAGTCGTTATCAGTCGTAACCATAGTCTCATCCTATAAAATAATAGCCTTAATAGTAAGAACTAGAGTGTTTGACATGTTTAACATTAATAAAAAAATGTTGTTTTACTATTTTATACTACTATGAAGCAAAATATATGTGAAATTTTAGTTATTGCATCTCATAATCTGAATATCAAATTTCATTCAGCACAGAGGAAAGAGTTTCCACAAGGACTCAAGGACAGCCATTTCGTTTCACATGCCTCCACTTTATACCCAGTTTTAGCTTTTCATTTCACATGCTTCCACTTTATACCCAGTTTCAGCTTTTCTTCAACATGCAAACAAGAAATCACAGATGCTAACAGTGGAGTAGAAGGTTGGTTTCTATTATCAATAATGCTGCTGTGCAAATGATCTCTCGACATTCATAAACTTCATCCCTGCATTACAACATAGACAATTCATAAACACAGCCATCCCTCAACCAAATATGTTTGTTTCTGGACTATTTATGGATGATCCAACAAGATAAACAGAAGGAAACTTGAACTTATTTAAGTTTCACATGATGTTTTGCTTCCATCTTGAAGAATTCTCATTTAAATGGGTGTTACAGACTTGCATTTTATCTGTCACAACCTAATGCATGGCCAAAAATCCTTTGCTCTGTTCTTTCATTGTACTGTATAACACATATTGCGGTTTTTCGATTAAAAGACAATAATTTTCCCTTCATACAGAATAGGCAATAGGTACATTTAACGCATGGTAAAAGTACTAATTGAACTCTACTCCTAAATTTTATAGTACTAACACATTTGCTGCCTGCAATCAAAAGAAAACAATTATCAGCAAACCAAAAAGATCTTGCTTTCCAATCAAATCAGAACTTCATCTCATTTTCTAGATATCATATCGCTTTGTTCTCATAAAGTACAACCCAAACTAGCTGAATGAACCAATATATCATTAGAAAGTGCTCTCCAAGTCAAACGGAAACAATTCTTTGTATAAATAAGATCGAGAAACACAAAAGAGACAGAAAAAAGGTAGGTCCTGCAATCAAATTGAGAAGGGAACAGAACACCCTTACCTTCAAGTAGAATCCTTTCTTCTCGAACCGACTGATGATGTCTCCAATCTGCATAAAACAATTCTCCAATAAACTAAACCCAGGAAAATAACTTGAAATCTTACAGACAACTACCGAGTAGGATATTTAATTCATTCCTAACCACAAAATCTTCTTTAAAAAACTGGAAGAAATAAATATCAGGATATCAGATTACAGGCCTCTCAGTATGCCGTCAAGCTTGATCATGATGAACGACTGTTCCATCTTTCCAAGAACCGATGACGCGAATTGGTAAAGCGCAGGGGAAACTCCGGAAGCACAAACGAAAAAAGGAGAACCGAAGGCGATGAGATGAGGAAGGAGTGGGCTGTGTGAGAGAGACAGACTTGTTTTATATGGGATTGGAATTGCGCCGTACGCCGGTAGGAATCCAAAATTGCGCTGCGCGCGTGGCGCTAGTAGGGGAGAGGGCGGCGACGGGAGGGCAGCAGCGGGAGGCTCAAAGCGACGGCGAGAGTCCCGGCGGCGGCGGCAGGCGGCGCGGAGGCCCGTGGCGGCGGCCCGTGGGTGAAAGAGACGGAGGAGTCTCGACTCGGAGACTTGAGGGCTAGGGTTAGAAAATGTATAATAAGCTAACAACCGGTCGGATATCCGAATAAACAAAACCGGATATATCCGAAAAAATATTCAGAATATACCGATCCGACGGATAGTTATCTACCGAATCTAAAACCGAATCCGAGAAAAAGTATCCAAACCGAATCCGAATCCGAAAATATCCGAAAAATTATCCGAATCCGATCCAACACATCCGGTTGGGTCGGTTTCGGTCGGAAAATATCCGATCCGATTGCACCTCGCTGACGAATGCCCAAGCCACCACCTCGACGAAGGCTGCACCAATCGGGGCCTCACCGCCTCCCTCCTCTCACCCCACTACCTCTCCTCTCGCCCAACCATTGCCACGGCACGATCCAACATAGCCACGCACTATCGTGGTAGAAGCTTTGTACCACGCAGCTTCGCCTGCCGAGCTTTTGCGTGTTCGCCAAGATGCCCATGCCGTGGCCCCGCCCATCCCATCGCACCCACCTTAAAGCTGCCCCAGAGCTCACCTACCGCCTTCTCGCCTCTTCCTCGCCCCTATCGCCAAGAGCGATTGAGCTCGGGACGAGGCCAGCGGCATAACCTTGCGATTTCTCCCATGATGAACTCCTCAACCGATTTCACTTGTCACGAGTAGCCTTTCAGCCCTCTAACCTCTCCCTCTCTTCATCTTCACTCAAATCGCGGGGTCACCGCTACCATGACTCTCCTTCGCTCTCGCTCACGTCACACAGTGGCGCACCGTCTCGACCCTTCTCCGTCGCACAGAGTAGCAAGGTCACTTCATTTTGCCCCTAGCGCTTTCCCTCATCGAGCTAAGCATGCTCGATCTTCTTCTTCCTCTCTAGCAATTCCTCCGTGAACACCGCTTAGCACCGCCGCCAACTCACCATGGTCCAGGCCATCGCCTGATAGGTCCCCTAGGTTTGCACACACCTCTCTTGCTCACCGAGCCACCAATGAGCTCTTCCACCTTCAACAACCTCCCTTGGTATCGCTTTGCTCGCTATCGCCGATGTGTGGGCTCGCCTATTGGTCTCTCACGCACGCTCTCTCCTGCAGTTGACATATGGGCCCGAGTGTCACCTGCACGCCAGATATCCCCTAACACGGTCGCTGATAGTGGAGCCCAGCTATTAGGTGGCAAAACCTATTTTGAACACTTGCCAAAAAGGGAAAGCCACCTTTTGAGAAGGAAAACGTACTTTCTGTTTTCGGAAAGTTTCAATTTTCAGTGATTTTTGTAAATCCTAGATGATTTAAATGCTTATAACTTTTGCTAGGAAACTCAAAATTTAGTAAAACAAATTTCTAAATTTGTGTAAAATCACATAGAATCTGAATATGCAAAAATATTTTAGTTTTGGTCACTTTAAAATAAATGAGCTCAAATATATGCTTTAGGCCTAAAATATGCTTAATACAAAACTTCCACAAATTAAGTCTAAAAATGACAAAATAAATTTTACCATTTTCCTGATATCATAATCTCTCCAAATATATAAAAATATTTAAATTTTGACTTAGTTTGTAACAATTGTTTAAATAGGCTAATTTCAATCCATACAAAAGTTCAAATAATCATAACTTGTACAAATAAACTTCGAATTCAGTGAAATCAATTCCTATGCCCTTTTAAAATGATACTCATTCTGTTGATGCAAAAACATTTAGGTTTCATACCCTGTTTATACATAATATGACTTAGGTAAGGACTAGAGATATTAGAAAAGTGAAATGAGAGAAAATAATGCAAATAGTTTCTAAAACCTTAGCAATGGGACCCAAAGCTTTGGAAAATAGAAAATGCAGATCTATACCAGTATCTTAACCCATGGTTTAAAATGTCATAATAGGTACCTTATGCTTAACCCATGAGACAGACCTTACATGTGCACACACACCACTTCATGTTAACCTGATCTTACGTTTTAAGGAATCCAAAAATAATTTTTGCCTCTTGAATTCATAAATACCCATATACATGAACATAATTTTAGTCTCTTGAATTTGAAAGTTAAAAACAACATAAATATAGGAATCAAGAAGTTGTGCCTTAGAATGAGCCTCGAAGTTTTGCCTTACTACTAAATACTATGCATAAAACGATAACTTCAAAACCCTAAGGACACCCTCAACCCTCCTTAGTAGATTTCAATTTGGTTTTACATCTGATTTCTTTTTGCCCTTAATGACAATTTGTTGTTTGCTATTTGCCGTGCTTCTTGTTGTATAATGAGTAGACATTGACGATTCAGTGCTCGTTGCCAATGACAACGCCTACGATCCGGATTACGTTCCAGACGACAATTAGCAAGGCAAGCACCCTTCTTTGGTCATGTTGATCCCACTATCTTATGATGTTTATGTTGTTTTATCAACTGATATACACATGTGTGTATGTTCATATTAAACTTACTATGTTGTGGTTACTGTAGATACTTCCTATTTGTATGCATTACTACTACTTTGACACTTGTTTACCTACTATTGTAACCTTAGTTTTTGGTTTAAACAATAGATAATGACACTATGGGCGTCGCTAGCGAAATATCTCATGTGTAAGCTTAGTCATGCCTATTTAGAACAGCTTTTAAATGATTGAGCTACACTACCATTCTGGCTTGAGCAATTTTAATGGTATGGAGCCGAGTTATGATCTCCATGTATTTTGATAAAAATCCAATCCAAAAACATATAGTTTAGACATGGGCGAGTTACTATTTAAACTTGAGGCGTGAGGAGGGACCTCGTGCGTAGTTAGGGGGAGATTTTTGTTTGGGTCGGTTAAGGATCGAACTTGACGCTATCACCTAAGTGAATTGGTGCAACCACATATGCTAGTATGGGATAGCCTAAGGTTAGTAGATTACCTAGAATTTAACCTTGCATTTTGGTAGACCGAAGTAGTAAGGACACTTCGGGGTACAGTGTCACTCGTAGGTGCTCCTTTCACTAAGGTGTTGGGGTTAAAACATTCCAATATAACGATGTATGCCATACCATAGGGGAAAGGACGTGATAGGGCATAAACCGTCGTTAGTAATATGTGTACGGGTTCAAATTTCTAGCGCCATGACAAGGGTTCCTCATTACTGGGCTAGTGCAAGGCTAGGCTATTGCTAGTTGAACGGTTTTGTCACAATCTAGCAAATCGGGTACAGTAGGTATCGCAAGACAGGGTTAACTTTATTGCTAGAATGTGTCTTGTGGGTAAAGTATACATTCTCTATAGATATTTAAATCTAATTAATTAGCCATGCTCGCGGTCATAAGCAACTCAGGGAAGTAATGTCAAGTATAGCTTTGTTTTTGAGAAATTTTTGGAAACGGTGTTGTGATGAGTTGGTATATTTGTAAGCCAAGGTTGGTTGTGATTTACTCTCTGTTTATGGCCATGGAATGCTGTGAAATGATGATATCGAACTTTACTTACTATTATTAGCTTCATATCAAATGCACTTATTAATTCCATTACGATTGTTGAACTACTCTCTTGCAAATAAAATCTACTTTGTGCTGAAACTGAGACTTAGTGTAGTGGCTTGATATCCTTTGACTAACCTTGCATATATTTTATTTCCATACACTAAAGTCTTGCGAGTACTTACGTGTACTCACCATTTCTTAATTCACAATATATAGACAAAGGTACAAAAGAAATCCCCAATGATTCATACTTCGCACTGGGGTCTGGCGACTATCTGGATGGATAAACTAGGGCTCTTCCCAGTCAGTTGCTTTTGGGTTATGGATGAGCATATTGGGTTATGGATGGGTATACCGTTGTCTTAATTTTGCTTTATGGTTAATTTCCTCTGCGATCTACTTTTGTGTGTAATATTTGGTCGACCGGCCACATACTTGTAATATTAAGTAATTGTAATAGCTTTCTAGTTTATGTTTATGTTATGTTAAATACTTAGACATGTGTGTATGAGTAATGATACATCTCAAATTAAAGAACCATGTGGAGGTCTATCCATGTTTATGATGAGTAATTGACTAGATTTGAGTTTGGTTTGCTTTGGAATTGAATTTGATTTGAATTGGATTTTCAATTTAGAGCAATTTGAAATTTGATTGCCTTTTCCGTGCTACGGTCATAGAGCGGTGCTACACGCGAGCGGTAGCACCAAATCTTATGATTAATATTTTAATTAAGAATTTTATGATGATTATTGTATATCTTTTGGACATTGCTATGTGATAGGTTTTCCTTGTTTTTGATGGTTGCAAGTGTAGGATCGAGGATGCGCCTAGAGGGGGTGAATAGGCGTTTTAAAAATTCGATCGCTCACTAAAATAATTCGCTCTAATACACCCCTAAGTCAAAACCTAATCAAAGATATATGCGAAGTTTATAAACTCGGTTTTGACAATTAAAGCCTAAATCAACTAGGCTTACTAGTGCACTAACTAAATTATGTCTCTATACTAGAATTGCTAAATTGAGCAAACAATCAATACTAAGCAATTCTAATTATAATCAAGTAATTGATAAATATACAATAAAGTAAATGCTTGAAGGTAAAAGAGACAACCGATATTTTTCCGTGGTGTTCGGAGACTTGCTTGTCTCCCTAGTCCACGTTGAGGCAAGCCCAACCACTTGGACCGGCTCCCGCCGAGCACCGCCTCGCTTCCACTAGTCGTGGTTTTTCACGCTATGCCGTAGGCTCAACCCGAACCTTCACAAACTTGCCGGGCTTTCACACCTTGAGAGTTCTCGCAAGACGACGCCACGCCGCCTAGAGTCGGCAACCTCCAAGAGCAACAAGCCGCTCCTTCACTTGAACTTCACCGAGCACAACGAATGCGCCCCGGTGATCACCAAGTGCAACACATGCACAAGGCCTCCTCAAGTGCAACACATGCACAAGAGGCTCTCAAATCACTTCCTAATTGCAACACATGCAATTAGTCTCACTCTTAAGCTCAAGAGGCAAATGGAGAAGAGCAACACATGCACACAACTCCTACACACAACAACAACACCAGCAACTCTTGCCCCAAGCCCCCAAAGGGGGTATATATAGCCCCCACAAGAAAACTAGCCGTTTGGGGGCAAAATGGGCGAATCAACAGAAGCAAGCGGTATTATCGCCTCTAAGGGCAGAGTACCGCCATCTCAACGGTCGGCCCAACGGCCACATTTGCGGTACTACCGCCCTCTGAGGGCCGGTAGTACCAACTTCGCGGTACTACCGCTCCCACCGAGCGGTACTGCCGGCCACGCAAACCAGAAAACACTCGATTCTGCCAAATAGCTACCGCCAACCAAGGGCCGGTAGTACTGGCATTATGTACTACCGCCCACACCTCAAGCAGTAGTGCCGCCAATAAGAAAACCCGATTTCAACGCAAAAATCCATTTCTTCAAAAACCAACTTTATTCTTTGAGCCTCAAGGATGATCAACACATGATCAAACACACGCAAAACACATTTGCACCAACTTAGCTCACGCCAAGGAATTCAAACCAAATCGCAAAACGCATTTCGCAACTAACTCAAGAACTATTCGCAAATCGTATTGAGCGAATCAAACTCGAAGTTTATGAGATTAATCCCCTAGCCATGTGAAGGTCAACACAAGACCGGTCAACTTGCCAACACCCGCTGCAAGCCCCACTCACATGCTCTCGAATTCGGACTCATAAACCTCAGTTTATTCGCACAACGAACTTGCAAATAACGCAATAAACACATTTCATGCTTGAGCACTACTCTTTGCAACACATGCAAAAGTCTAGCTCCAAGCTACATTAAATCAAGATGCATGAACTCTCTAATTGCAACACATGCAATTCTCTAGTTCAATGCAGCACCAAAACCAATCTTCAACTAAAACCAAATCACACGTATGAGCTCTTTACTCGCAACACATGCAATTCTCTAGTTCCATACAAACACACAAACACCAAATTGATCACATTAAAAACCAACACAACCTTATGTGCTCTTTACTCACAACACATGCGAGCCTCTAGCACATACACAACCACAATCACCAAATCATGCTTGAGCTCTCTCCTTTTGCAACACATGCAAAACTTAGCTCCAAGCAACACACGGTTTTATAAAGATAGTTTTGCGAACCAAAACGTGAAGCTTCAACTAATGCAACACATGCAAAAGTGAACTCCACGAAAAGCCAACGATTAGCTTATCCTATTTGCAACACATGCAAATCAAAGCATAATGCGAAAACCAAATGCATATACTCTTTCATCTTTGCAACACATGCAAATCAGAGCATAATGCAAAACAACCAAGCATAGGCTTAACACATTTGCAACACATGCCAAATGGTTAACCCTCATGCAAAAACCAAATCAAATAAGATTTGAGCATTGAGTGAGCGAAATGAGATCACCAACACATGATGAAACTCAAGCCAAGAGGCAACCCCTCTTAATAGTACGGCAGTAAAACCTTAGACACAAAGACTACAAAAGTCCTTAGCCTATCTAGTTATACCTTCGCACAAGACAAGCAATCCCCTTTGGGGTCTTTATGATCATCACTCGATACTCCCCGGATCATCGCCGACTCCTCTTCGATCCATTCTTGACGCCCATCAACTCATGATGCCGCCCTTGTCCCGTTCTCATCATCTCATCCATCTTTGGACCTAACTCAATCACACCTCATAAAATAGTTAGTCCAAGATGCATGGTTGTCTCAATTATCTCTTGCACTCCATTAACACATAATGGATGCCTCTAGATCAATTGAGCACAACCTAAATCAATTAAAATGATTTAATTGTGTCTTAAGTATAATAATGCAACTCATGCTTTATTATACTTAAGAACTATTCATTTGTCCTTAATTAATCACGGAACACCATCAACACATGATGAAATGTTCTTTAACGATTAACAAGACAAATGAACTCAATTTAAATTATCATTCAAATTGACTCTTCAAGTTAGAGTGTGAACTCCCCCTAAATATGTGCATCCATGTAATATATGGATTGAGAAACATAATGCACATTTTGTGATTAATATAACGGGGACATTCATATTTTAACTTGACTCCAAAGTATGCAACTAATACTAGAATGAATATGCAAACATACCTTGGGTTTTCCATTTTTCAATGCGATGAGACTAAACAAGGATATTCTAAATAAACAAGTTAGTCTCGATATAAGATTTGTCATTAATAACAATATCGCATTATGGGGATAAACTTAATATTAGATTTGTCATTAATACACGATTAGATTTGTCATTAACACCAAAACCATAACTAATGATGGTTGAACTTACAATCTCCCCCTTTTTGGTGATTAATGACAAATCCAAGCTTAATAAGCACATTTGGATTAAAACTAATATACCGAGAGAATTTAAGCCATTTGAATACATATGCATATTGTAAACAATATAAGCATTGACAATTTAGAAAGCATATGACAATTAATTTTCCCCCTTAATCATATTAAGCTCCCTTTTTAAGCCAAATGATATTAAGCTTCCTAATTCTCCCCCTTTTGGCATTAAACACCAAAAAATGGAAAAACTAAAAGATTAACTTGAAATACTTTCTTCTCCCTTTTGGCATTAAGCATTTAGCATTAATAAGATTCATCATAATTTTCCCCCTTTTTGGTTATTCAATTATTCTCCCCCTTTTGGCATTTAACAATTTCTTTTAGGGGTCATCTCTAATGAAGGTCATACAAGAATTTAAATGAATACTTATGACCTTGGCAATGAATTATTTTAGATACCAAATGAAAGAGATAATCAATGAAATCCCAAATGAAAAGGATATACAAGGAATAAAACAAGTTTTCATTTGAAATATGGCCTGATACCAAAAGAAGAAAACTCGAAAAAGAGACCATATTCGGGATTTTGTGGATACCATGTAAAACAAATACCACTTGTAAAGATAAGCGTGAAAAATGAAGTAAGGGTATCACACGGTTTATTTGAAACTAAAAGATATTTGAATGTGTTTCAAATTTCAAATAATTCACTCCTCATTTTATTAGGCTTTGCAACTTTTCAACATGATTCTTTTAAAGAATCCAACAATTTGCCTAAACGGGTCAAACGAGGAACCCAAGAAATAGATACCACTTGAGAAGTTAGATACCACTTTAAATCTATCTCAAGGGCTTTGCTTGAAAGAACCAAATGAAATGAGCATTTTCAAATTTATGATAAAGAACAATGCTCAACTAGAAATTTTCCTCTTTTATGAATTACAACACATAAAGACTCTCACACAGAGAAATCTTAGGTGGTTGAACTTACAATTTTAGTTTGAGAGGAAACTCTTAATCAAGAATGTGGGTATCGCAATAATGCTACAAAGAGGTAATGAAATACCACTTGTAGGAAATAATTGAATTCAATGATACCACTTGGAGAAAGAAGAAACTCAATGATACCACTTTGTAAGCATATGAAATGAATAAGTGCTCAATTGATACCACTTAGGATCAACTCATGAAGAATTGATACCACTTGAAAAAATTATCGATAATATCGATGGGTATCAGAGCAATATTCTCAGAGCAGTATACTCATGGGTATCAAAAGACTCAAGATAGATCAATAAAATCCAAAGAATTAGTATCAGAGCAAAACAAAGACATGATATCACTTGGAAGCATTTAGATGCCCAAAACTTGATATGAATAAACTCCCCAAGATGTTCAACGAGTGAATTATGGAGTTATTCGCATTTGAATTGCACAAGTTTTGTCTTTTCAAAAGATCAAGTGAAAATCACTCTTTAGGTCAATTAAATGCTCTTAAACTGATACCACTTGGAAATCCCTTCAAATAAATCGAGAAACTTTTGAAATTTTGCCAAAATAAACTTTGGGATAACAAGAATCTATTACAAAAAGAATTCTTGAGAAATCACATTCCAATAAAAAGATATCCCAAAGCAAAACTCGAGAAAAAATTGAAAATTCTCAGAGCTGATCTGCCAGGCCGGTACTATCATTATCAGGGCAGTAGTACTCAAGAACCCTAAGATTATCACTGGTCGAGGGCAGTAGTACGCCTCTCCGACAGATCGAGACTTCGAGTTTTTGCAAATTTTGGCAAAAACGATTCAAATGAAGTCCAAATAATTTGAAATTTTCAAGGAACCAACTTTGGACTATTTCAAATATTTTAAGCAACTTTTGAATTCAAATTTTTTTTCTTTTTAGCTTAATTTTTTAAATGCTTTGAGGTATAAAAGCGAAAACTAAACTTCTTAAAGACCTCAAGGTGCAACTTCAACTTGAATTTCATCCACAATTTGAATCCTCATGGCTTTAAGATTTTGAAATACATTTTGAAGCCATGACCACTTAATGAAAGGAATGAATTTCAATTTGAACGCCAAAATACTATTTGTAGGTCTATTTGAGTTAAGCACAAATGTTTTTGCCAAATTAGTTTTCAAAATAGAATTTTGCTTTTGAAAGCATGCAGAATTTTTGAAATACATAATATAATTGTTTTACAAGACTTTTTACAAATTTAGGTCTTTCAAACACCATTTTTGACTTTTGTCCAAAGAGAGTTCTTTTGAAGGACCAAATGAGAAATGAATGGCCAAACTCAATCAACACAAAACTTCAAATAAAGCAAGGGTAAGAGATAGATATTTGAATTTTGTGTATGAGTCTAAAATACCATTTTGAATTACAATTCTACACAAGAATTGATCCAAATGGAGAAACTCACAAAGTGCAATAATATGACCGTTATGGGTCAAGTATAGTTTTTCGGCGAGTTTCAAAATCAAACAACTTTTGATGAGTTGGTCTTTTGAAAATCTTTTGAACACGAAAATTGTTAAGAATGACCAACTCTAGGATTTTCATTTTGGAATTATTTTCAAAAACCTTTTACTTTTAATTCTATGAAAATTATAAGTTTAAATCCAAAACAAGATACTAGTAACTAGTTTTTGAAGTTAAAACTCATTTTCTTTTCAAAATAGTTTTTGTAAAGCCAAAACCATTGAACAACATTTCGAAAACATTTGTATACATTTTTCAACTAATTTTTCACGAGATTAGTAATAGTATACAAACTTTTGACTTTTGGCTAAATGGTTGATTTTGAAAATATATATATGCACTTATATTAATATGGGCACACGTAGGGATGTGGTACACATGAATATGAATTAACACTCCCCCTAAATGTGCCACTACATAACTTGCTCAAGATTTGCAATAAGAGAATAGATAAGAGGCGAGAGCAAGTGGCCATGACAAGTAGTCTAAATTGGTATTCATTAATATTGCATTATAACCTACACAAGGCTATAAATTTAAATAATAATCAATTCAAATACTTGTTACCCGAGATGGCATTGGCTCATGATGGACTTGATAATCTTCTTGCTTGACACCACTTGTAGACGAATGTAATCCTTCTCCTCTTGATGTGCAAGCGTCCAATCCATCTCTTTATTGCCTAAACATCTTTTAGGCGGTTTTTGGTACCCAATCTTTGTTGGGTCCGACAATGTTAGTCACAAGAGTTTTAGGAACCCAAATGGTCCTAATTTTAGTATTTTTAAATTGACTAACATGACTAGAAATAGTTTTGCGAGAATTATTCCTCCTAAGCGAAATATTTGGATTTAAGTAAGAGGACTTAGGAGGGCATTGATATTTTGCAAAACCATTTCTAGTTTGATCTCTTCTAAGCATATGATAATTAAAATTATGAAATGGCTTAGAGGATCTAGCAAATCTAGTAAATGTTTTGCTATTGTTACTTCTCCTAAGCAATGTATTTGAATTGAATTGAGTGGGCTTAGAAGTCCTAACAATTTTAGCAAATCCATTTCTAGATTTACTCTTCCTATGCAGATGATTATTATCAATTTTAGCCGGCATAGGGGATTTGACAAGCTTGGCAAACACATTGCCATTCTTGTCCTTCCTAAGCAAATAATTATTATCGATGAGAATAGGCTTAGGGTAGTACCTTTGGGACAATCCTTACCGAAATGTCCCTTTCCCTCAAGAATTGAAGCATGTCACGCTATTTGGCCCTCTCTTAGCCGATTTGACTTGCTCCTTGCCGGCTTGCCTCATTGTTGGTGTTGTGGCCTTGTTATCCACTTGATTAGGGCACACAGAGGCTAGGTGGCCCTTCTTGTTGCAAAGTAAGCACTTGATGGTCTTCGAGTGTCTTGCGTTGTGCCTCGCCTTGCTATTCTCCTCTTGGAGTTGTAGCCGAAGTCCTCGCTTATCTTGAGGCGCCCTTGGCTTACTCAAGATCTCGTCGAGGAGGGCTTTACCCTTTACGCACCTCTTCAAGTCATTTTCCAATTTAATGACTTGGGCCTTGAGCTCATTATTTTCCTCTACAAGATTAGCATCTAAAGACATAGAGGAACTAGAAACAATTTCATTAGAGCAACAAGGTAAATCATCACTAGAAGTGGATATGCATTTAATTGATGAATTGTTTGTGATAGAAATTGAGTGAGGCAATTCATCTTCTAAATTGCATTGAATGGACATATCCATACTAGCTCTAGTGAATTCCTTGAGAAGGACTTTTTCATGATTTTCTTTTAGAACATCGTAATCATTTTGAAGTGATTCATGTTCTAATTTTAAAATCTTATATTTCTTTTTCTCCTTTCCAAGAAATTCATTGAGCTCCTCTAGCATATTCATTAATTCATCATAAGAGGGCTCATCTTGAGTCACTTACCTCATTTTTACCTTTTGCCATGAAGCAAACGAATTTTGATGGGAGTGAAAATTGCCGTCGCTGAGGCGGAGGTTGAGGTTGATGGAGATGCTTGGTTCTTCAACGCTTGATGTTGAGATTGAAAAATCATCGATCGACATCTTTTCCTCAATGCAATCCTCACTTGTTGATGTGGATGATTCAAATAATTCTTGAAGCTTGATCCACATAGCATGAGCGCCGAGAGGTTGCATATGAGATTAAATATTTCTACGCCACAACACTAAATAAAACGTTAGTTGCTTGAGCGCCGAGATGTAGGCATTTCTCCTCTCCTTTAGTTGGAGCAATATCATTTAGTGGAGAAGAAAAGCCGACATCTACGATCCACCATATTTGTGGGCTCATGGATTTAAAATGACTAATCATAAATATTTTCCATGAAGCATAATTAGAGCCATCAAATATATATGAATCGGTGGAGTGCACTAAACCTCTATTTGCCATCCTTTTTTTTACTCTCTAGACGGTTAAGCCTAAAATGAGAGTGACCGTGGCTCTGATACCACTTGTAGGATCGAGGATACGCCTAGAGGGGGGGTGAATAGGCGTTTTACAAAATTCGATCGCTCACTAAAATAATTCGCTCTAATACACCCCTAAGTCAAAACCTAATCAAAGATATATGCGGAAGCGATAAACTCGGTTTTGACAATTAAAGCCTAAATCAACTAGGCTTACTAGTGCACTAACTAAATTATGTCTCTATACTAGAATTGCTAAATTGAGCAAACAATCAATACTAAGCAATTCTAATTATAATCAAGTAATTGATAAATATACAATAAAGTAAATGCTTGAAGGTAAAAGAGACAACCGATATTTTTCCGTGGTGTTCGGAGACTTGCTTGTCTCCCTAGTCCACGTTGAGGCAAGCCCAACCACTTGGACCGGCTCCGCCGAGCACCGCCTCGCTTCCACTAGTCGTGGTTTTTCACGCTATGCGTAGGCTCAACCCGAACCTTCACAAACTTGCCGGGCTTTCACACCTTGAGAGTTCCGCAAGACGACGCCTACGCCGTCTAGGAGTCGGCAACCTCCAAGAGCAACAAGCCGCTCCTTCACTTGAACTTCACCGAGCACAACGAATGCGCTCCCGGTGATCACCAAGTGCAACACATGCACAAGGCCTCCCTCAAGTGCAACACATGCACAAGAGGCTCTCAAATCACTTCCTAATTGCAACACATGCAATTAGTCTCACTCTTAAGCTCAAGAGGCAAATGGAGAAGAGCAACACATGCACACAACTCCTACACACAACAACAACACCAAAGCAACTCTTGCCCTAAGCCCCCAAAGGGGTATATATAGCCCCCACAAGAAAACTAGCCGCCTTGGGGGCAAATGGGCGAATCGAAGAAAGTGCGGTACTACCGCCCTCTAAGGGCAGTAGTACTATCCGCCCTCCAACGGTCGCCCAACGGCCACATTTATGGTACTACCGCCACCGAGGGCAGTAGTACCAACCAGCAAGTACTACCGCTTCCCACCGAAGCAGATCTGCTACCACGCAAAACCGAAAACACTCGATTCGCCAAATAGCTACCGCATGCAACAAGGGCCGGTAGTACCACAGCTATGTACTACGCCCACACCCCGCAGTAGTCTTGCCAACGTAAGAAAAACCCGATTTCAACGCAAAAATCCATTTCTTCAAAAACCAACTTTATTCTTTGAGCCTCAAGGATGATCAACACATGATCAAACACACGTGCAAAACACATTTGCACCAACTTAGCTCACGCCAAGAATTCAAACCAAATCGCAAAACGCATTTGCAACCAACTCAAGAACTATTCGCAAATCGTATTGAGCGAATCAAACTCGAAGTTTATGAGATTAATCCCCTAGCCATGTGAAGGTCAACACAAGACCGGTCAACTTGCCAACACCGTTGCAAGCCCCACTCACATGCTCTCGAATTCCGGACTCATAAACCTCGGTTTATTCGCACAACGAACTTGCAAATAACGCAATAAACACATTTCATGCTTGAGCACTACTTTTGCAACACATGCAAAAGTCTAGCTCCAAGCTACATTAAATCAAGATGCATGAACTCTCTAATTGCAACACATGCAATTCTCTAGTTCAATGCAGACCAAAACCAATCTTCAACTAAAACCAAATCACACGTATGAGCTCTTTACTGCAACACATGCAATTCTCTAGTTCCATACAAACACACAAACACCAAATTGATCACATTAAAAACCAACACAACCTTATGTGCTCTTTACTCACAACACATGCGAGCCTCTAGCACATACACAACCACAATCACCAAATCATGCTTGAGCTCTCTCCTTTTGCAACACATGCAAAACTTAGCTCCAAGCAACACACGGTTTTATAAAGATAGTTTTGCGAACCAAAACGTGAAGCTTCAACTAATGCAACACATGCAAAAGTGAACTCCACGCAAAAGCCAACGCATTAGCTTATCCTATTTGCAACACATGCAAATCAAAGCATAATGCGAAAACCAAATGCATATACTCTTTCATCTTTGCAACACATGCAAATCAGAGCATAATGCAAAACAACCAAGCATAGGCTTAACACATTTGCAACACATGCCAAATGGTTAACCTCATGCAAAAACCAAATCAAATAAGATTTGAGCATTGAGTGAGCGAAATGAGATCACCAACACATGATGAAACTCAGCGAAGAGGCAACCCTCTTAATAGTACAGCGGTAAAACCTTAGACACAAAGACTACAAAAGTCCTTAGCCTATCTAGTTATACCTTCGCCGCCGCGCACAAGCAATCCCCTTTGGGGTCTTTATGATCATCACTCGATACTCCCCCGGGATCATCGCTCGACTCCTCTTCGGGATCCATTCTTGACGCCCATCAACTCATGATGCCATCCTTGTCCCGTTCTCATCATCTCATCCATCTTTGGACCTAACTCAATCACACCTCATAAAATAGTTAGTCCAAGATGCATGGTTGTCTCAATTATCTCTTGCACTCCATTAACACATAATGGATGCCTCTAGATCAATTGAGCACAACCTAAATCAATTAAAATGATTTAATTGTGTCTTAAGTATAATAATGCAACTCATGCTTTATTATACTTAAGAACTATTCATTTGTCCTTAATTAATCACGGAACACCATCAACACATGATGAAATGTTCTTTAACGATTAACAAGACAAATGAACTCAATTTAAATTATCATTCAAATTGACTCTTCACGTTAGAGTGTGAACTCCCCCTAAATATGTGCATCCATGTAATATATGGATTGAGAAACATAATGCACATTTTGTGATTAATATAACGGGGACATTCATATTTTAACTTGACTCCAAAGTATGCAACTAATACTAGAATGAATATGCAAACATACCTTGGGTTTTCCATTTTTCAATGCGATGAGACTAAACAAGGATATTCTAAATAAACAAGTTAGTCTCGATATAAGATTTGTCATTAATAACAATATCGCATTATGGGGATAAACTTAATATTAGATTTGTCATTAATATACGATTAGATTTGTCATTAACACCAAAACCATAACTAATGATGGTTGAACTTACAATCTCCCCCTTTTTGGTGATTAATGACAAATCCAAGCTTAATAAGCACATTTGGATTAAAACTAATATACCGAGAGAATTTAAGCCATTTGAATACATATGCATATTGTAAACAATATAAGCATTGACAATTTAGAAAGCATATGACAATTAATTTTCCCCCTTAATCATATTAAGCTCCCTTTTTAAGCCAAATGATATTAAGCTTCCTAATTCTCCCCCTTTTGGCATTAAACACCAAAAAATGGAAAAACTAAAAGATTAACTTGGAATACATTCTTTCCCCTTTTTGGCATTAAGCATTTAGCATTAATAAGATTCATCATAATTTTCCCCCTTTTTGGTTATTCAATTATTCTCCCCCTTTTGGCATTTAACAATTTCTTTTAGGGGTCATCTCTAATGAAGGTCATACAAGAATTTAAATGAATACTTATGACCTTGGCAATGAATTATTTTAGATACCAAATGAAAGAGATAATCAATGAAATCCCAAATGAAAAGGATATACAAGGAATAAAACAAGTTTTCATTTGAAATATGGCCTGATACCAAAAAAGAAAACTCTAAAAAGAGACCATATTCGATTTTGTGGATACCATGTAAAACAAATACCACTTGTAAAGATAAGCGTGAAAAATGAAGTAAGGGTATCACACGGTTTATTTGAAACTAAAAGAAGTTAGTCTCGATATAAGATTTGTCATTAATAACAATATCGCATTATGGGGATAAACTTAATATTAGATTTGTCATTAATACACGATTAGATTTGTCATTAACACCAAAACCATAACTAATGATGGTTGAACTTACAGCAAGACGACTGTGCTAGGTTATGGTGAGGCAGAGGATGATTGGGACTAGGCGACGTGCGTCGGAGGTCCAAACGGTCGAAGATCATCAGAAGATGATCGGAGACGGAGTTCGGACAAGCCAAGAAGACAAGAAAAGGCAATGATGCTAGCTAGATGCCATGTGGATCGATGAGAGCCGTTGGATCGTGGTCTAGTTGATAGGTTGCAGGTCTAGATAGTATGCTTTGAAAAAATCGTGCTAGAAAACTCATTATGTGTTGGTTTTGGGTTAGCCCTTGTATGGCTATGTGAGTGGGGTTAATCTCAGCCCTTTGATGAGTGCTCTAGGGTTGAGGAACTCATCCAAGAGTGGTAGATGGTCCAAGAGTAGTATAAATAGAGGGGAAGGGGTAGCCTCCTCCTCTTGAAGGTTATAGAGATTTTTGTACTCCTTTAAGGTTTGCCTACTTTGTTGTGAGGCTTTGTAAATCTTCCCTTTCTGAAATGCAAATCATTTGTCTTGTTATCTAGTTATTTGGGTTTTGGAGGGTTGGTGAATTTGAGGAGCACTGGT
This sequence comes from Guadua angustifolia, assembly GCA_036346375.1. Taxonomy (NCBI): domain Eukaryota; kingdom Viridiplantae; phylum Streptophyta; class Magnoliopsida; order Poales; family Poaceae; genus Guadua; species Guadua angustifolia. The sequence continues at coordinate 199,751 of JAYEVE010000993.1, forward strand.
CCGAAGAAAAATCTTCAAAGCAGATTTATATTACGATCCTTCACGATTTCTTTTGCATGAACTTTTCGAGGTCTCTTAGTTGGAGTATTTTGTGGGGGAAAATTTTGTTTTGCGACCATTCACCCCCATCTGTTCGCCATCTCGATCCTTCACAAATGCGGATATGTGGGTGCTAGACATTGATCTTGGGAACACTAGCTAGCCACGTATCCAAGCACGCCGGAATTGTTCTCAACCGCTTTGACGCTGTCTTTGTGTGCACGGCAACCATTGTTCTCTGACTATTATGACACACACCTCCGGAGGATGTGGGCGATATGAAGGTTCCGAGGTGGACGGTGTGTGCTATGCCTAGATGGGTTGGTTTCAATCTGGTATAAGTATTTGATAAAGTATTAGAACTCTCGATTTGCGTAAGTGTATACGGTGCAACTAGGTGACTCATATTTGGTTAAGTGAGGACTGTGCATGGGACTATTGGTGCAGTGAGCATACACTTACGTGGAGTATGGATGTCACCTCTAGTCCAATGCACAAGTCTGGCTCGATTCATATTTCCGGGTGCCCACAGGGAGCCTATACGTAAGAGAGAGTATTGAAGTGTAAGTGAATTGTCCGTCTTTCCTTATCAGCTTAAACTTTCGGAGAGAAAATCAAGAGTTCCTCTTTATACAAAATCTTTCCAAGAATGCAATTTCAGTTCAAGCATAGCAAAGATATTTGCACCTTCAAAAATAAAAAGATATAAGAGATGATGTCCTCTCTTCAAGGGAGAGAAACAAGCCAATATATAGGATCTGTCCTCATGCGAGAGAAACAAGCCATGTAATGGAAGAAGAAGAAGAACAAGCCGTGTGAGAGAAACAAGGCCGACGACGATACACGGCCGGCGGATCCATCGAGGCGGCGAGTTCACCGGTCCTGTCTTGGCGGTTTGGTCGAGCTGGAGGGGAACAAAGGACAATAACAAAGAGAGAGGAAGAACCAATACTATGAAGTCCCTTGCATTGGAGGGAGAGCGGCATGCAAAGAGCCAAAAACGAGAAAGCACGCTGCGGCGCGGAGACTTGAGGTCCGTTGAAATGATAAAGAAAAGTGAATTATGCAATGAACTGTATTATTGAGTGCAGTGGTAGTATAGAAAAAAAGCGAGTTGCAGAAATCAGAAAATTTCCTAGTCTTGGGTTGCCAAAGACTTCTCCCTCTAGGATCTACTAGCTAGCTCCATCCGTGCAATAGTTGATGCAAAATAAATCCATTTTGTTTTTCTACAGTACCTATGAGTTTATTTTGTTCACTTACACATGCTTCTTGTCGTTTTTAACATGAGCAAGGTTTACATTAATTGGGGAAGAAGCAGGGGGCAGAATAGATTTGTCACATCAAAATTTTCCAAATTATATTGATTACAATCTATATGCAATTCCTGCATACTTAGAGATCATGATCAACCTGATTTGAAAGTTAACATATGTGACTCATTTCCATGGCGAATGGATGTTCAAGATCAGGGTTCATTTGAACATCAAAACGTGTAGAATTGCTTGTAGTTTCCTCTCCAACCTTAAATCCATAAAATCAAAACAAATAAAAAATTGCCAGGTTCATTTTTTGCCAAAACAATTTTCTAAACCCTAGTCAAGATCAAGAGTTTGTATTTTTTATTTTTAAACGCAGTTTCAAGTTCTAATTAATTAGAACAGATATCTTCGTTTAGCTTTAATAAAGGTTGTATTTTTTTTTGTCTGGACTGTTAATCATAGTTTTGATTCTCACCTAATTAAACAAAATCACTATCAATTTCGCAGGTTTTTAATTCAAGGAATTTTTAAAACATTGATATCGATAAAACAAACCATGTAAGAATACAAGTTCTTAGGTAGAAACTAGCGGACTTACCAAGACAACTACATGTCTAGATATTATGATATAATTGTCTTTGGTATACAACTCTATTTCAATTATTGAAATACAATTGTATTTGTTATATAGTTCTATTTATATATAATTAATCTTCACCGCTATGATTTGTCCACATCAAAATAAGCGGTTGAAATCCTTTCAATGATTGAAGTACGTACAGATATATTTGTTAGATATGATTAATCTATATGTTATAATCTCCCCCTCCCCCAAATTAAGTGATGGAGATCTTTCTCTTTTTCTTCCGATTAAAGTGAGAATTTCTAGAATTTAGAATTATTTTGGGATTTTCTTACCCTTAAAACGAAGGAGGTGCCTTGCATATCATCGTTGTTATATATATATATATATATATATATATATATATATATATATATATATATATATATATATATATATATTTATCAAATGACTTATAGGATTTAAGTTCTAAATGAACTTAAAAAGTTTATTAGGCCTGCTATCATCTAGGAAAGTAACTACCTTTTTGTTCATATACGAGACATTAGTCAGCATGGCCTTTGATAGGGAGACAATAAGTTGCCTGGCTCACCATTTCTATATTGTCCCGCCGAGGAAGCACTTCATCAATCTCAGGGTTTCAAAAACTGTTTTTGAAAAAACCGCTCAAAATTCGAAAATTGTCAGAAACCGAAGGGTTAAGAAATAAAAATATCTGGAAAAAATAAAAAAATCAAAAACTGCTCGGTTTTCACCGAAAACCAACTGACCAATTGAATGTTCCTTAAAAATAGTTTTTGAGCGATTTTCAATGCTTTTCAAGCGGTTTACATCGCATAAATTTTTTCAAAAATTTTGAATTTTTTTAAATTAGACCAGTTTTGAATCTCGTGGTTTTTTGTCGTTTTTGAAATCTGATCAATCTCCATGTAAGAGAGTTACTGGGAAAACCTACACTTCCGGCTGACGAAAATAATGTCGATTCCTGTAATGCTCAAGTTGTAATTAAGAAAAACTAGTCATCGACCTGTGTGCCTACATAGTTAGCAATTTCTATAAATAGATTTAATCTATAACTCATGCAAATCTTCTCGTCTTCCTTTTTATTTTCAAGTCATTGCTGCTTTATTAGGCACTTGAAGATGGTGAATAGATAACGAAAGTAAAGCTTCTCTTCCATATAGTGAGAATTTCAAACGAAAGACTTTCAATTAGTATATAACTAGTTCAATGCCCGTGCGTTGCTACGAAAAATAAAATTGGTAACAAAACATAAAGGTCAAGCAATAAAAGAAAATTGTGCTACAAGATGAAACATCTGTTTCTCCTGATTACATTTACAGTTTCTCCTCCAGTATGAATTAAAACCAAATATATTGTATGTAGCAATATATATTACCAATCTCAAAAACCACCGCTCCTGCACCGATCCCATACCTCGATTCGGGACGACTAATCCCGGTACGCGGAACGTCGCGTCGTCCCCCGTTCCGTGTGACTTAGGGCAGAGCGGGGGCTGGTGGCCACACTGGAGGCGGTGGGGATGGAGCTAGAGGAGGCTGGGCTAGAGTTGGTGGGGGGCTGGGCTAGCAATGCCAACGATCTAGCTTTTCACTCCTACCTTGCGAGTCGGTGAGGGTTCACAAAATCGATAAAAACCGTTCAAAAACCGCTGCATAAACCAATCTAATTAAAAAATCAAAAAATTTGAAAAAATTTATGCGTTGAAAACCGCTCGAAAACCGTGATTTTCGCTAAAAATCACTCAAAAACCATTTTTTAAAAACATTCAATTGACTTGTTTCTCACGAAAAATCGAGCAATTTCTCGTGAAAAACCAAATGGTTTTCGATTATTTGATTTTTACATTTTTTTATTTCTTAACCCTTCGTTCCTAATGGTTTTGAGCGGTTTTAGGTAGGATCCTGAAGTTTATTATCGCAGGTCTTATGTTAGCTGCAGCAACAACCCCAAAAATGACAGCACAGGTAAAGCATCATGTGAACAGTGAAAAAAGTTTTTGAGCGCCAGCATTATATTTCTCATCGAATCAGGGAGATCAATCTGCAGGTTCACATATATGGCTCGAATTTATTAGCCACGTCTGATTATTCTTATCATGAGCTCAGTTCACAGCTCTTAACATTTCGCTAAATTTGGAAAACCTCCCTGTATCTTGTATGGTAAGACGTTGGGAGAAGCTCCTTCTTGTATGGTGATACAAAGTTGAGAGGAACAATGGATTATGTGGAGTTGTCTGTTGATCCAGCTGCAAGGGACAATAACAGTGAAATCATTTTTGGCAAGGGCTGAATGAAGTGCCTGCTTTATCACCGTGTCAAGTGTGAAGAAAAAACTGGCGTGAGTCACCAAATTGGGAGTGGAAGGGAGTATAAACCTTTCTGGAAGTGTGATTGGCTGCTTCAAGGGCTCTGGCTCAGATGCAGCACTAATCATCTAATGAGAATCCCTGCAGGATAGCCACATATCAGTCTGAAACAAAAGGACGGTAAGGATGGCCCAAATCACCATATTAAAAGAAAATCAGCGATGGTTTGTCGGAAGAAGTCATTAATTGCCACCCAGCTAAATTTTCTATTTATTTAAACTAAAAAATGACCTATCATTGGAAAACTAAGGACAAAATGCTGACACTTGTTAGTGTTAATCTTGTTGTTAGAATAATTATGCAGCGTTAGAATCGTATACACGTATGTATTAGGTTTGGTTTTTGGTTATCACATCACATGCATGGTGTTGCATCTAGCTAGGCTAGATGGTTATTTAGGTGTTAGGAAGTAGTGCATGTATGCATGTATTAGTCAGGAGAGGAATCTTGCATGCAAGCACAGGGTGAAGCGGTTCAAGGATGCATGCATGCGTGCTGTACTACCGTGAAGGAAGTGGTCAGCCGAGACTTGTTCAAGTGCGCATGCATGCCGGATCTCAGCACGTCTCCTGCGCGGACGTGGTGGCCGGACCGAGCGCATGCAGTGGAGTCTCCAGGAGATCATGCGCATAAACGTCGTGAGCGTCCTGCCGTGCAGCCTGTAGTAGGTATGTGTCTATATAATCTTGTACAAGAGAGAGGCTCAAGTGTGAGAGTAGTGAGGAAACAAAAAGAACGGCACTAACTCAAGTCCGTTGTAATCTTGAGTCCGAAGGTGTCTCCAAGTGTGTGTTCCTTGTATTCTCGGTGAGCTAAGTGCAAGAATATATAAGTGTGTGTTCTTCGTGTAATAGCTCTTGTGTTATCTATCCACGAGTTAACGTGTGGTTGGTCTTGGGAATTCCAACAACACTAACCTCAGGAGGATTGAACTTTTCACCCAGGTTGCTCAGTTTAGCATGAGCTTCAGCGTAGTCTTTAAAGAATGCTTCTTGGTCCTCTGCATATTTTTCCGCATAGACCTGAATGTGTTGTGGATTCTCAGATAGTAAGTTCAATAATTATTTCATTTTCATAGGATCCTAACAGCATACAGTTTAAGCATCAGAAATCACCTTGAATGCTGGGTCCTCAAATAATGCAGCATCTGTAGGCAAGACCAGAAGATTCTGATCTCTTTTCTTTTATCTCCTAAAAGTATTGCTACCAGCTCAGATCTCACAAAATCAGATGAACTATTCAGTATGTAAAATATGGCAAAAGAGGCATGTACATTGAAGTAATTGTTATCAAACTTCAGCCATTCAGCTGTCCATGATTGCCCACCAGGTGCACCAGGGCCATTTTTCTGTCAAAATAATAGAAAATGATGGAAGAACACAAGATTGGCCCAACTGAATTTACTCACAAAGGCAATGCACTTGCAGCACATTTGGCTTCATAGAGTTTTGCAAGTAGCATCAATGTTTCAGAGAGAGAGAGAGGAGAGAGAGAGTATTATAGAAAAAATATGTAAGCAAAAAATTGCATCTTTCAACCAAAACCAACAGAGGTGAATAAAGGCCAAGAAACAATATCTAAAGCATACAGAGCTCAATTGTATCCTGGCAATGTACAACAAATCCTGCAAAAGAAGCACAACCAGTTCCTTTCCAAAGAGAAAAAGGATAAATATAAGCAGAAACATAAAGTACCAAAGCATTAATAAAGTGCAATGTGGTCCTTATAGCAAAATTGATAGCATGCTATGCAATCGTTAACCTGAACATGGGAACACAGTGGATGGAACCAATCATGCTCAAAATAAACTTCCAGCAGAAGAAAATAACATATATTCCTGCTTTGAACCTTGCACAAAGAACATAAGCTAAAGTTATGGCAGGAGAGCAGTATAAAATGTCCAAGTCAGGCAGCATGTGCAAACACACTATTATCAGATCGATCAAACCCCCATATTTCAATGAGCACCAAGAAACAACACTCAGAAAGCCACTATCATCGTTGACACCTTCAAAAGCAGATAAGTTCAGGACACTAAATTATTAACAAATAATGCTTTGTTCAGCCACCGAGCTAACAACTCTTTAAATAAAACTTAGATTGAAGGTTCCTTCGATCATGTCAGAAGTTAATCCTTGTGCACAAAAAGAAATGCTAGCACTAATGAATATAGATTGTAGTCCTCCAGTTTTGAGTCTTAACAGGGTCGGGATATCAGAACCAAAATAATTTCTAGTGGCAAACCTAAGATTCAACTATACCAAGAACTGGGAACTGTAGTAGAGTTCTCTTTTATTAACACTGATGCCAAATGGCACATCTAGGACCTGAAAAGTGTCTCTATAATTGTAAAGAAAGTCAAAGATACTCCCTCCACGATGAACTCTGAGAATGAAAACAAAAGAGAACTAAATAGCTAACAGAAAGGTGCTCCACAAGACAAATATAAGAGAATTTAAACTCGGCAGCTTACACATTAGGGCCTATTCAGAACACCCGGCACCCCGTGCCCGAATGTTACCCTCTCTAGCACCCACAATTCCAAATCGCTAAGATTAAATAATAGCAAAACAAGCTTAACAACTAGGAGGTTATTCGACTTATTAAAAACTTTCGCAGACACCTCCCTAAAACTAGGACATCCACTCAGCAGATGAAAACATTTGCAGTTATAAGATATCATTCTAGCAGGTCCTTAGTTAACCAATCACACATCTAATAGAAAATTAATCAACTCCACCACATGACTATTACAGGACAGGAACTCATTAAACAAAACCACGACAACCTTTTACAAGAATTCTTCACGAGTTATTAAGATCGAAATTATGAATCATTAGGATGGAACGATGATGATGTGAACGTGATTGTGCTTCTACCCCCAACCATGCATGCCGCTTCAAAACACCTACAAACATTAAATAACAAGCGTGAGTTCAAACTCAAGAAAGTACACGAGAATAACAATTCCAATTTATCGGAGTAAAACAAGAGCTTGACTATAAGAGCAAGCAATACAATTGGAACAACCACCGAAAATTACGGATTTATACCCAATTTAAGCAATAACTTGACCATATCAAAATTACGCAATCAAGTCATCAACTCGATAACAAACCCATTCGACGTAAAAGAGGCATCACGTGGCTCTATTTCACTACGCCTTCCGACTCAACCACCCCTTGTTGCAACTCAAACCATTTTCATCGATTTTATTAGAGTTCAAAACTCAAATTTCACTCCACGATATTCATACAACTTAATTAGCAAAGCAAAGAAAAGAAATGCGCTAATTCATCAATTCAATTCAATCTCCCCTTTTTGGGTTGAATTCACGACTCAACCTTCAATTACCATAATCACCATCCATATGACACCATTTACCACAACTCATTATTGAAGATGCAATGCACATGAATGCTCATTTCCATGCATCGCATCAGATCGCTGAAAGTGCCCACCCATCGGTGTGCACTCACGCCCTTCCATCCCGTAGATGGAAGGTGCCTACTCTTATTGTCTCGCTCCCATTCACCTCGATGAATGGGACTACGAGGTAGGACTTTCATGTTCACTACGCAGAACACAGAGGCACTCAGATCGAATGGGTCGCCTCTTCCATTATGAATGCATATCATGAATGCAAGAATGCAACATCAATTCTCAACTAAAACACATTTCAATCATCAATTCTCAACTAAAACACATTTCAATCAACACACTCAACTAAAACACATTTCAATCAACAATTCTCAACAAATACACATTTCAATCAACATACTCAACTAAAACACATTTCAATCAACATACTCAACTCAATTCCCTAGACGAGGCACAATTAAATACATCTCTTGTATATTAACCACAAGTATCCCCGTACCCCATTCTCGCTACTCAGTGCAATATTAACAAAGGTACAGTAAACTCACCGAGATTAAGGCTTACTAGTGACCACCCGAATCCAATAGCTAATCACGTCATGAAGGACGATCACCAATATAACTCATACTTGCCAAAATCAATAGAAATTAGCTATGAACAGATAAATAACAACGAACAACTCAATTAGACACACAGCTCGATGTACTTGCCTTTTACCGGAAGGAGTGGAGTGGCGCGAGGAAAATGCTATGCACTCCCGAAACTACTTCACCTGAAACAACCGTCGCAAAACGCTTTACAACTATACTCTTTCAACAATGCTCTACGCCTCCAACAGGCCCAAAAGGTTTATGCTATCAAACCATTTATTTCGCTAAGAAGATGCAATCAGTCAACAAATAATATATAAACAACAACAGCTCCCCACTCAGCCAATCCCTTCAAACATTCAAGAACTGTGACGATAAGCAATCTACCAGGTTACGAGTAAACAACAAGTTCAACCATTGTTATCTACAAATCTTTCATAAACCATAGTAGCAACAGATTTGCTTGAAACAACAGGGGACACAATCCTCTCACCACATTCAGGTTCAACTAGATGGATTGCATCCATGCATGACAATTGATAAGGCTAAATTTTAAGTCACACTTTATTGTATCTTATCCTAGTTAGGAAGAGAAGCATTTGTAGTATTCCATCAGTTCATATAGCAATTAGCAACCAGAAAAAGGAATAAAGCCCCAGCTCATTTGTGGCTCATGGAAAATGATCCATTTTACCACATGGATGAGCATTAAGATGCCTAGTGACCATAACTACATAAGTTCACAAGTTAATCTTTCCAGTCAATCAAACAAAGGAGTGCATAGAGAGTAGAAATTATCATGAACCTGAAAAAAACTCAACATGTACACCCATCACAACACAGTAATAGCAAAAGTGCCACAATTTTTCACAATACCTTCTGCAGAAAACAGATCTCTAGAAATAACAAAGGATATTGCATACTATCTTAGAGACCACATTAATAAATTGCAAGGATTTGGCAGATAATGACCAGCTATAAAATTCAAGAACATACTCCCTCCAAGAATCCACAGAATAAAGCAAATTTTCATTGTCATCAAGGACCACTGGTCAGGATTAGCAAAAATATTATAATCTAATTAATACTACTGGGTCCATGGGACAAAATACCACACCAAATAGAACATCCTCAAACAATTACAGCAATAGGTGCAAATGAGAGCTACTTCATTCTTTGTCTTAGAAGGAGTTCACATAGAAATTAACTAGCTCTTAAAAACTTCTGTCCATGCCTTATGCCAGAAGACAAAAAGCTGCATCTGAGATTAACATATTAATCATGACTTTACGCTATTGGCTTTTACGAAATGATAATTAACAAATGACTATAGAACAGACAAGTGCTAGACCTCTAACAAACATTGACTGCAAGTCACAAATATAGGCAAGAAAAGTAATGTCGATTGGCATTCTTGAAATCCACTTGGCCTCCATTCCCAATCTAGACCAACCACTTGCAGTAAATTGAATGAGAACAACCACTTTTGAGTCGAATCCATCTAGGCACAAAATAACAAACTAAACAACCAAAGGCCCAAGCATCCATCACAGTAAAATTTGCAACCTGCTAATATATAGTGTAACACATGAACATTATGTAGCACCTTAGTCTACCATGTGAACAACATGACGCAATAAACATCCAATCAAAGAGAAACCCTAAAGCAGAAGAGAGGAGGGGCGAGGTGCAATCTCACCACACGGAGAAGGCAAGGCAAGATCTTGCCCATCGCAGCCTCGGTGTGCACTGGAGCCGCTCGGCAGGGGAAAAGGGCACGCTGCTCTGGCTGCATTTGAGTGCGCTCTGCTGCCACCGTGCCGAGGCTCTTCCGAGTGGGAGGGAGGAGCGCCGGCTTGGAGAGGAGGCGCAGGGGCTCGCCCGGCTCGCCGGCAGGCCAGGCTGGCATTCTTGGCCTTCCTTGTCTGCAGCCTGAGGAAGGGCGACGGCGCCACATCGGAGGGAAGGCGCGGCGCCATGGGAAGCTGGGGAGGCGCTTAGGAGGCGGCGAGGAGCAGGAGAGGCGGCCGAGACCGGGAAGAAGCAGGCGGCGGCGATCTGATGTTGGGGAGGGAGGCATCGCCAAGGAGCTGCAGGCGCTGGCTAATGGGGAAGGAAAGGGAAGCCAGGAAGAGTGGCGGCTGGGAGGGATTTGGCTGGGAAAAACAATTGAGAAAGGAGCTAGGGTTGGGGCTCCTCTCATCACTTGGGCCAACACAAGCCAAAAACGGCCCAGACCGCCCCAGCACAGCCCAGTAAAATTCGAAACTTCAATGAAATACTACAAAAACGTAAATTGCTAATCGATTATTACATATTCTGCACAAATATTATTACCAATTAGACCCATATACCAGTAACTATACTGAGAACTTAGGTGGTCTGGTGCATGCACCAATAAATTGCACAACATTCTTGTGATGAACCTTTCTGAAAATAGGATTAAGTAAAGAAATATATCAAGGAGAAACACAGCATGCTTGATCAATTTAAAAATCAAAAGGTCAAGCTCTTGAGATTGATAACTGATAAGTGTCCAATCAACAAAGATATCTTTTAGGCTAATGCTCTTATTCGCTTTTTGTGCATTATTCTTGAGTTGTCGCTTGTCAGTCTGAGAATACCATATCCAAATAAAAAAAATACTTTATTCCAGCAATTATCCTGTAAATTTGATATGTCTAACTAAGAACCCTCAGATAATATTGTCCCTTTTTTGGATGGGAACAATAGGGGAGCCCTACTCAAATAATATTGTCCCTGGTTACTAAACCCAAACTCCACGTAGTGAACTATGAAAATAGCTGTTTCTTAAGAATAATATCATGCTGATAGATCAACACACAGATCTAAGCAATCCTATCAATACAAAGGAATATAATCCAAAATAATGTATTTCATCACAAAAGTTTGCTCCCTCTGTTCGTAAATATGTGTCACTTAAGCATACAGGCAGTGAAAGTTCAAAAACTTTGATCACTAATGCACATTAAAATATTTAGATTTATCACATGAAAATGATATTAGTAGATTTGTCAAAAAAGCTTCCATGTCATAGTATTTTATATAATTTTCTCCAACATACAGCTAGAAAAATAAGGGTCACAGATGTGTATTGGAGACCATGTCAATGTCCTAAACGTGATTGGAATACACTATCAAGATAAAATATCTGAAATAGGTAAAGCTCATCACTCACTTCATTATATATACTTCCTGTGCAAACTCATGCAGCATATCAACACTAACCCTCTCAGGTTTGAGTACTTTGATTGCTTCATCAATATGTCCCATGGTATCTGAAGGTTAATACAACAAAATAAGTTAGTTATATACAAAATGAAGCCACTACTTTAGTTCATCGAACATACAAATCACCAAATGATCTGGATGCCATTTGTCCAGCTCTCTAGCATGAAGTGGAAATCAGAAGAAATAGAGAACTAAAATAAAGTATGAAAATAAAAATACACATTCAAAATACAAAAGGGAAAAAAATCAAGACTAAAATCAGAAGACTATAGGTCAACTGTTTTGGTTTTATATGCATCGCAGCAGGAAACAGTTATGTAATCTGAATAAGGAATCAATAGGTAAAAGACGTACTTGTATTCTATAGTTTGGAGCTTTTCTTGATGCAAATGTAGGAAAGAAACAACAATAACAATCAAAAATGAGATAAAGCATGTATTTATCTCACTTGACTAAACAAAATCGACAAAAATCTGCATAGGAACAAGTTCTACATTTTTTCTCACAAGTTCAAACTTTTGAGCAGCAGTGAAATATTTTCCAATTATAACTTTCTTGTCCATCTCTGTCCCTCTATTTCTACAGCTGCACAACAATTCTTCCATAGAAATATTCCAGGCATGAAGCTTAAGCAAGCTAGAAATGAACAAAAGAAACAAAACAAAAACTTGTTGAAGTCGCTGCAAATGGACAAAGGATTTTGTTGTCAATACTGAGTGTACGTAAAAATTTGAACCAAAACATAAGCTTCAACTTTTAACAGTACCACACAACAATTCCTCAAATCTACCCAAAAAAGAATGCAATCTGGATAGAGGGAGATGCAATTGCACAGTTTTGGCACCCATCATACCATCGGGCCATGATTCAATGCACATTGAGATGAACCGATCGAAATTTCACATTTCCCAACCAAAGATTCCAAACTGATTATAATGTCACCGTCTCCACCAAACAGTACTAGGCTTACCGAACACCATAGCCAAGAAACTCACCTCGGTGGCCATCAGGGAGCACGAGGGTGGCGCCCTGCAGCTTCCTCCCCAGAAGAAGGCCTCCTCCACCTCACCTCGCCCACCTCCACACCTGCACGCACTCCACAACTTCCTCAATCAAAGACGGACAAAAGAAGATCAGATCTTTGAGGCGAGGCAGCCTTTGAGAAGCTTAACGGAACTGTCCCTGGGCTTGAAGTAGTCGGAGACGGCGGTGCTGCTGTTGTGCCTGATGCCACAGGGCAGGAGATGCACCCTGCTGAGGTCGGTGGCCGCCAGGAGAGGTCGACATTTGAGAGGTAGTTATTTGTACACACGGGCAAAAAGAAGACTCATATATATATATATATATATATATATATATATATATATATATATATAGTATAATGCCCGTGCTAACGCTACGGCGATATATTTAGTAATACAATTCAAATAAGCAAAAGGTGTTATATGTTTTGGTAATCAAGTGTAGTAAGATGTGATTATGATAGAAGCACAAAAGAAAGATACAGAGAGTTATTATATCGTTGATTACATAAACAAGTGCATAAAGTAACATCGCAATTGTTTATCATTAAAAATAATCTAATCTCTGATACGATTAAGGATTTCCCGTATAACTTCAGGAATGTTGTCTTTCGATTCATTCTCATTGTAGTTCAGTAGGTCCACGAGAAACTTCGCCCTCAACAGCTTCCCATCCTATACATGCATTATTATGGACCATCATCAGAAACCATTAATTGTGCTACGGTAAGACAAAGTATTATAAATAAATAAATAATAAAGACTACAAGGCAAATTGATGGTAATTTTATACCATCCCAAGAGTGCATGAAGTTGATTACAAAATATCCAAGGATGTCCCTACAAAGGACACATAGTTACATGTATGTAGACAAACAAACTTGTTAAGTGTAATTTATAAGCAAGTTACCGGTCTTTTGTTTTTGGAACACATGTTGGTAATATGCGACGCCATACATAAATATCGTCATTCCACATAGGGTTGGCTACTTCCATGGCTAGCTTCACGTTATTGGCAATCTTATGTATTTTGTGAATGTAGTACATGGTAGTATCTTCGAGCCTTAAACCAGGTCGGTATAGGCTGTGGGTCCAATATAGATACACTTCTATCTTTCATGTGTAGTATGAACAATGTGAAGTGACCGAGGAAAGAATAAGGCAATAGAATCTGCAAACAATTTATGTAAGGAAAACATAATGAATGATTCAAACAATTTTTATGTAACGATTGACAAAGAAACATAGCTTACCTTGTTGCAATGTGAAATATCATACTCCATGTTAGGCCAACATTTAAATAATTTTGCCAATTGTTGGACATCAAGCTTGGAACGCCGCATGGTTCTCATAGAAGTCGATAATGACTGTTTTGTCGATATACATACATATATAATGTTATAATAAACACATAAAATAGGGTTACCACATATAAATGAAATAACTTACACAAAACCGCAGGTCCATGTAGTGCAATTTTTCATCTTGGAACAACAAGACATCGTTGCATGCGAGCATCCGCATGACACCATGTTGAAAGAAGCATCGCCCATTGGCTTGTTGACATGCAGTGTTTCTTGAAGTTTTCTGAGAGTTATAGAAATTGGGTAAGGCTTGGTGCTTCGAACCCACTCTTTCCTATGAAAATGTATATTCGGTTAGCTGTTGCAAGATCAAAGTTGATATATTTATACTATGCATAATTTATTGCACAAAAAATGACTTACTCTAAAGATTCTCAGATGGTCAATTGAGATGATATATTTGCAAAGTGCACATATTCATCCTGGCTGCTTCACCGGTGTTATTCGAAAGGAAAGGACACATAGAGATGTATCTGATTTAGTTTGATGTGATGTGTTTGATGGTTTAGGTTCCTCGCTTGGAGCATCAATAAATTCAACATCATGTTGACTTTCTTCTTCATTTGTTTTTCGTGTTCTTGACATCCTTTCTTCGTGTTTAGCTTTGAGGCCCACAAGATTACGTGAAGCTTAAACCTGAAATTTGTTATATCATCCTGCAAAGTAGTGAAACATATATGTTCATATGTTATATACTTAAACATGCAATAAACTCATATTCAATACCTGAGTGAAACTATCGTAAAGTCATGATTCTGTCCAAGATCCATGTAGTTTATCATCCACGCATCAGCAGGATATCCTACATGATTAAAAACTTCATTGAACTATTTATATGTAATCCATTGAACTATTTTTATGTAATGAAAGGAAGGCAATCATTTTTACACAAGTCACATATTGAAACATACCCATCTTTTTGCATTGGCTTTAGAATCTTCTCTATAACAGGCCATGTTGTAACGTCAACGTTCCACCACTTGTGTTGTTTAAGCTCTTTATGTTTCGCAGTGACTTTTATATGTTTATCTAGGCCTCTTAACTGTTGAGATAAATATATATCATCGAAGATTTAACAACAACAACAATAATAATAATGCTAATAGTAGCAATAATAATAATGTAAAAGTAATATCTACTCACGGTAATAGTGAGGTCTGTGCGGTCTATTTTGCCCATTGAATTGAGTACATGTACCTCACACATAGGGGCATTGAGTACTGCCAGGTACCAATGAAAGTTTTCTATGTTTATTGGAATAAAGACCTGCATCAAACATTTGTTAGTAAGTATTGTCCACTGGTATTATTATATATATACGTAGGGATTTAAGTTCACCATGTCATGGTCTAAATAATTATGAACCCTTGTCTCAAAGGTATCTTCCTTATAATTTATTTGGTCCAACTTAAGGCCACCATCACGCTTAAGAATACTGGAAATAAATGTATCCTCCAAGAAGACCTTTCCACCAACTCTATGAAGTAGATGTTTTTCACCCATGATACAATTAATATACGCACTTATAACCTGTGTAAGAAAAAATACAATTATATTATGTAGAGCCATGTTTAAATATCTATTACTCTATATAGATATACTTACATCGCCATTCAATTGCAAGTCACCATGGAAAAGGCATTCCATATGATATCGTCTACAAATGCACCGTCGATGTCTAACTGAATTTGTTTTTCCGGTGCTGATTTCATGTATTCAATAATCTCAATATCTTCTTTGGTGCAAATATAATCAGTAATGAATAATAATTTAATAATTAAATAGCATATCTAGTAAAAGAAAAGGAAAATTAACAAGCGAAATAAGTACCTCGCTGCACAACTTGAGCTATGTGCGTCTTCTTTGGTTTGTTATGTTGTGGCATTCTAATTTTGTTTGTATCTCTTTTTGTTCGAATTGGAACCGAGGCAAATGCTCGCCACACAAGATCGAGCTTAACGCCATTAACATTGCTAACGCCAGTTGTTTCCTTCCTCCTCTATGTCCATGGAGTTGCCACCAATACTCATAATGAAATTGAAGTAGTATCGATAGACCGATAAAGTGATAATGTTCACACTCCAAGAATCCGAAAACATTTTTCACAACTCAAGAAATCCTAATGGATGCCGTCAGCTCAATGATGTAAACAACCTAAGCAACTAACGTGTCATTTAATTTGAACCAACAACTTTAAATCATGTCTTACTTTTCTACTAATTTAGTGTTGTATCTATCTGGTAAGGTCATTTAATATGGATGATTCTTGGCAGTGTCAACTTTGGAGAAAATAATCAACTGTTATCCATCATTCTATCTTAACACATCTCAAACCCTTGTATCTCAGCTGATCAATGCAGAGAACCTTCCTAAACCAAAAGTGTAGTGTTGCATGACACTATTGTAGTTATTGATATTGTGCAATCTAACAGCATCTTGCAAAAAGTTTGTTTAATCTGTATACAAGGAGCAGGAGCTCAACAGTTTTCTCCGCTAAGTAACATCATGCCTAATTTGAAGACGCCAAGACATATAATAAAAAAGGATTAGGTGCAAATCCTCCAGCTCAGACCTTAACAAAGAAGCTGTCCATGCAGTTTACTACACTCATTAGGACTTGCTTGGTCCAGCACTCTTATCATTTATATATCAAACCTCAAGACCTAACCCCTGACGGCCAAGGCAGGAACCATAAAGTGACTTGGTCTGGCAAATTAGTGCCCACAGAAACTACAGACAAAAGCTCCCGGAAGCTATAATCTGGTGTTTAGCTGCCTGTGCAATCTATATGCAATCAGATCTAGGGTAGAGGCAAATAAAAGGCCCAGCAAGGCTATAAATACAGATAGCAGCAGCAAAGGTCAATAAACGAAAGGATGTACACCCTTGACCCTACCAGAGAGAACAATGTGATATAAACGATAATATTGAACGATTTAAAAGTGCCAGTAGTACAAAACAGGAGTAGCAGCAACTGTTTCCCATCCGTCAGAAGGAACCTAAGTATAGGTAAGGCCGTAAGGGTAAGCATCACAATAGGACTACAAGGATGAAGGACGATGGTTCTCTGGAGATAAGAACAAACCATAGTAATACTTGTAATGTTCAATGGAACTATCAGACAAGGCAGAGTTTATTTTGACAGGCATAACTCATCGTCATGAATAACAAAATTATTGTATACAAGCTCGCATTTATGAATGAGATTGATCAGGTAGGGTTGCAGATGGTCCCAATGTTTTTAGATTGTCCCAAATGGAAACTTGAAAGCAAGAGAAGCGGAATATAATATGTGCTAGTCTATCCTAATAATTGGAAAGCAGAATATCCAAACCATGAAAGCAATCCCACCCAACTGCACGCCAATTATCACAAATAGATAAACAGAACGCCTTCATCTCCAAGCTCAGATAAACCCATAACTTTGGAGAAAATAATCAGCTGTTATCCATCATTCTATCTTAACACATCTCAAACCCTTGTATCTCAGCTGATCAATGCAGAGAACCTTCCTAAACCAAAAGTGTAGTGTTGCATGACACTACTGTAGTTATTGATATTGTGCAATCTAACAGTAGTTATAGGTTAAAAGTACTAAAAGTTGATAGATTGAGTTGTTGTCATACACAAGAAAAAGACAATAGTACAACAAAGATATCCACTCCGTCTGTCGGATTAATACACTTCACCTGGAAAGCATCCCCAGCAAATGGTGTGCAAAAATTGGATGGCAACAACTACACAAATTTTGCTAGTTAACTTTGGTTCTGGAAAGTCAGTTTGTGGCAGTGTTTGATTGCCAAACTAAATCATCCCAAGAACCAAGATGGTTGTGAAATCATCTTGTCAAATAGTTACAGATGATTCATTCATAAATTTGCATATGCTTAAAACAGATGATAAAACAACCTGTGTTGACTAAACATTAAAGAAAACCTAACCTATCCTCTAAATTACTAGTCTGTCCCACAGAATTCAACACATGCGTGCCACTGGACAGGTAAGCCAAGCAATTCTTGCAGCGCTGCCTGAATAATAGAACAAATAACTAAATAACTAAATAGTAAGTAGAAGGAAACATTTCAAAATGATAAGACCTGCCAGTATTTGGACATGATAACCATACAGATGGATTTATGCGGAACTAAGTTCAAAATTTCAGTACATCTCACTAATGCACGGTTCAAGGTATTCATTCAGTAAAGCCATACCTCTTCATCAACCGTCATGGTGTAATTGTGTAAAAGTTCCTTCCACTTGCCAAGCACTTCTGCAGTTGACTTTAGAAGACTATCTGTAGAAAGAAGGGGAAAAGCAGGGGAAATAAGCTTTTATTACCTGCCATTAGATCTAACAGCTCTAACATGAAAAGGACAGGCATCCCAAAATACGAATGCATGCATCATGAGGTTCACGATAAGAATGGGGCAAGTTTGAAATGGACCAATTTTGTAAAATTCTGCAGGAAACAGTACAGTTCATAGTATTTCCACCTACAGAAGGACAGAAAATATGGCATATTTAGCCCATGTCAAAAATCAAAGGTGAAAAATGCCCCAATAAAGTCATAGATTAACACAGGAATTTCATATGGAGGAAACATCCAGTCAGAGTGTTACTTTCAAGTTAACAACAATGAGATGATGTTTGAAAAATGCCCCAATAAAGTCATAGAAAGCCAATAGAGACCTCCCATTGTCAATTCGGCAATTCCAAACCCAAAAGGGTTCCTACCCTGACCCCGAAAAAATCAACACTGTTGGAAAACCAGCAAATTTCAACCAAAAAAAAGATCAAGCAAACAAATCATGGTTTTTCTCATCCCTAGCCCTGACAGCCTGAACTGAAAATTTCAGAACCATTGTGCAGTATATCAGATACAGATAATATTGTGAAGATGCATGCAGAGAGTCATAAACTACTTTTAACATTAAAGACAGCTACAAATTTCTAAAGATATTGAACTGACAAACCCATAATTAATAATTCGTGCCAACCCTACATCAATTCAGCATATTTTCCCAACTTACACGGTGACAATTTTATAACATGTTTGCTATCAGCAGGTTATTACACTCCTACAGGTGTATCTTTCTTACTCTGAACAGTGTCTTACCTTGTTAGCCCTCCAATCTGACAGAGTATTACCCAGTACCCACCAAATAGACCATCCAAGTATGGACAAATATAAATCCCCGGTACCAGTATTTCAGCATCAACAACTATTGATAATTAGCATCAAAGGTATACCCCACTGAGTACATGAGTAGCAAGGTGCAGAGATGAGTTATGTAAGGACAAAGAAAAAGCATATGCACATCGACAAATATCGATAAACAATTGCATGGCAGGATATAGAGAGACTCATGACAGGTTTGAAAACACAGGGCAAGACACAATAATACGGTAGTCAACGATCCAAGATAAAATGCTTACATACTCAATTGCTAGAGAACTTCAGGAGATCACTAATACATACATAGAAGGAGGAATCTGTTCAACTAATAATGGTGGTTCTGTGGTTTCAGAAAGAAAAAGAGTGACAATTCATATGTATTCAAAACGGAACATCAGTATTCAGCACAGAAGGATATATTGTACGTAGTACATCCGCATTCATCATATTAGAACATATTTAGAGATGATAGATTCTTGGTATATGTCCCGAAAGATCTTAAAATAAATAGTTACATTGCAACACGACTTGGATATTATTTCAATCAAAAACTCGTCTATGATGTGAGTACTTCTTTGTATACAATGTTTTTTGTGAGGTTTTTGTGAGTTTTCTTGGACTTTCGACTCTTGTCATTCTCCTTATTTGCGACGGCAAGTATCTTGATATTGCTTCTAGCGGTGGCTCTAGATAGTGCAACATACAATTGCCCGTGAGAGAAAACCGGTTCAGGGAGGTAGACACCGACATTCGGGATGGTTTGCCCTTGCGCCTTGTTGATTGTCATTATGGTTGAGCCCGACAGGAACCGCCTCTTGAATTTAAATGGGAACATCTCGTCATCGATGGACATAGAGGTATTCGAGGTAGAAACACCCTTTTCCCGGCGTGCTGGCCAAGCACAATCTCGGCATCTATAGTATTCTTTTGGAATGCACGGACTACAAGCCTCGTCCCGTTGCATAGTCCGTTTGCAGGGTCAATGTTCCGCAACAGTATCACGGGACAGTTAATCTTGAGTTTAAGTACATGCGGAGGTAGACCGTTAGGGGTTAGGGAGTTTAGGAATTCAGGAGGGTAGTTGCCATGGGGATCATCCTCTGCAGAATCGAAACTATGGTACACCATCTCCTCCCCATGAAACATGTCAATCATCTTCGTATTGATCCTATCAATGTACTCGTTCCGGGTCGACAGGATGGCTCGAGATGTGATATAGTTGGCATCCGATCCCTTGTCATTCAGCATAGGAAAAACACTTTGTATGAGTTTATCGATGTCTGTATCATTTCCTGTATATGGAACACAGATCTGGTCGGGAAGCCGCACGCAGCCATCCTCATTAGTCTCCTCGATACCATTCCCGATTCACAATAGGTACTCTGTGTACTCAGGATCACTCTGGGCCCTCATGTTACGTACGAGCCTTAGCTGCCGCATGCAATCCCATAGGTATGACTTAGGCAACGTCGCGTCAATTATTTGTGGTCTCATCCCCTTACGAATAACTGGTAGAACCTGCCTGAAGTCTCCACCAAACACGATCGTTTTCCCACCGAACGGCAGATCACGTCGGCCCATGATGTCCCGCATTCTACTGTCCAGTGCCTCCACCGCCTGTCACCTCGTCATGGAGGCTTCATCCCATATTATCAATGACACCTGCTGAAGAAGCTTAGCAGTCCCACTTTGCTTTGTGAAGCTACAGACCGCCCCATTTGTAATGTTGAGTGGGATCTTAAACCTCGAGTGCGCTGTCCTACCTCCAGGCATGATGGATGCGGCTACGCCCGACGTCGCGGTTGCCACTGCTATCTTACCATCACCTCGGATCTTCGCAAGCAAAGCTTTATATAGGAATGTCTTTCTGGTGCCTCCTGGGCCATCTACGAAGAAGACACCTCCCTCGCCACTGTCAACCACAGATAATATGTCTACATACACGCCATTTGCTCGGGGTTGAGGAGGACAACGAGATATATGCTCATCGTCGACATGGATCGTTGACTCGTGATATCTCTCGACCTCTATATCGGCGTTGTCTTGATTCTCATCTATAACAGGAGAGGAAATGATGTTATGTCCTTCCCCATCGATCGCAAAGATATTTTCGATGTCCAATAGCACCATCTGCTCAACCGTCTTTTGGCATGCATGAGAATGACGGTAGTCGTCTGACATTCCCTCAAGATGCCTTTCCCATAGCCCACACACGTCGCTTGGCTCACAGAAGACAAGTATAGTTGCAAAGAGCCTCCTGAGCGATGATGGCATATGGAATAGCTCAGCCTCACTAAGGCACTCCTCTAGGGTGTTGTCAGCCTCGATTAGTCCCCTCTTCTCGGCGGCTTCACGGAAGAATGGGTAGACTACACCGTTCACCGTCCTAAGGTCTTCAAAGGAGGTGGCACCAGGTACGTGGTTTAGGAGAACCCTAAGATAGTAATGCTCCCCCTCGTTCGGACGAGCTGACACGATTCTGCCAACTTGTGTTCGTTCTACCCTCTTCTTCCACTGCTTTTGTCCTGGCTGCCAAATAAATGCCGCCAGAAAATCCCTGTACAAGATCCCTCGAGCCTCCTCGCATGTTCAGTTCATGTTGAAATACTCTGTCAGCATGGTCCTCTCGACGCCATGCTTGGCAACAACATCATGAAGATCTTGACCCGCGGAGAACGAGACCATGTGCATGTTCGATAGATGTAGCTGCATTTGCAACACAGGTGGGAAAATCTTGCTAAGGTCGAAGCTATAGATCCTCCATAGAGCTTCGGTGGGGTAACCCACCTAGCGCCCCTAAACTGATTGATCTCGCCAATGTTTCCGTTGCTATATCGGGTTCATTGAGAGCTACTGTATAACGATCGTGGCCTTTGTAAATATACTTGAATAGGTATTTTCTGACTTTTATGCTTGAGCAAACCTCCACATTTATATGGCGTTGTACTTCCTTAGAAGGTAAGGGTTGTATGGCACTACCCACCTATTGTCAAGTGTTTGCCCTCGAACCTTTGCATGGCGCCATTATCCCTTCTCTCGTATAAGGGATACGAAGTCATTGCCTTGTATTGTAGATGCATTGAAATGACGTGGGTAGTAGTTCTTGCATCTACCCTCCTCGCATGCACACGTTCTTCTGATTCAGACTCGCATGGGCCATGCATCATATGCTTAATGACCATCTCGCACAACTTTGGATACTTGTTCTGTCTCGGGAGCTCGGCGGAGATGAGATATCAAACCGCTTCCGGACAAGCGAGCTTGTACCTCCCTTCATGATAAGAAGGAAGTGAGCATGTGGAAGACCCTCTTCGGAACTCAATGACGATACATAAGCGGCTACTATGCCAAGGATATGCCTCTTAAATAGTTGTTCCTTGAGGCTCTCAAGCTTGGCTCTAAATACCGAACGATGAGATCGGGGTGATCCTGTGGGGTTTGTCCAGTCAGTAGCTCTTGTATTATCTCTTCCCGATTAGGGTTGCAGTCATAGTTAAGAAGACGTCCCGCTTCCGTACTTTTGCACCAAGGCCATAGCATCCGGTACCTTCGTTGCATATCTCTATCACCCCAATGAATGAAGCCGAAGCACGATCCTTTGCCCACAAGCTTATGCACGACTCTCTCCGACTCTATGCTATCAACCACGCCTGCACAGATCGGCTCAGATCTCCTTTTGGTGGTGCCCGATGTAGTCCAAACCTTGCACCCTCCACCTTGATGTACATGTCAACCGCAGATCGTTGGAATAGGCGTTTGTCAGATAACAAGGCATTGAATATCCCACGACGATCCGAATTTGTAGAAAGAGTAGTCCCTTACAAAGAACACAAAGCCGGTTATTCAAATCTACGTAAATGATGGACATAGTCAGATGACGTGTAAATAATGAGGACATCAATAACGATGAGATACCACGTTCATAGCAATACTCACCTTGATCCTCGTAGTGGCTGTTGTTATTGTTATTTTCTGATGCCCGAATTACAGCTTCAAGGGGCACACCATGCCTAGTTCTCCTCTTGGGAAGAAGAGTGGATACGATAGGGAGTCGTAGCATCCATAGTGCGGCTTTATACTGTACTTCTCATTGTTGTTACCATATAGGATTACGCTGCGATTGAAATCTCTGCGCCGCTCGTTGCCCTCGACCCACACAGCGGCCACTTCTGATGTTACTGGCCTGTTGTACACTCGTTGATCCAGTTGTAAGTCAGTGTTAAGTGATACACGATATTCCTAGAGGTTTTCGGCTTGGCCTAGGCTCCTAAAAGTTTGAGAGTAGGGGTTGTCACGGAGGATGTTGACCAACCTCCTCACGACTTCCTAGTCGAGGCTAGGTGAGTAACGAAACCGGTGATTCAAACTGGGGTCATCATCATAGAAATAGAGCTCCAAATGATTTGGACCGGATTCGCTCGGGCCAAAGGAATGGACATTGTGGTAAATTTGCCCGTGGGCTCGAAATGTGTACACTCCAGATCTCATGTTGGTGTAGTTCTCATCGAGACTCACGCCTAGGCTGGTGAAGGAGAAGTGACCATTGAAGAATCTTATGTTTTCGCGAAAATGCCTAGCATCCGGATCTACACTCGACCAAAGCCTGTGGAGTTCGGGAATTGGCTCTGGGTCCAATAGCCTGATTTTACCGTTGCGACAACAAAACCCGTTCATCTCATATTGGAACCTCTTTGCACCGCAATGCCTGCAGTCTGGCTCAGCCTTCAGTACATGTGTGCTATCGGGCACATTGCTATACACATGATCGTAGGGATCTTGGACATTCGAGGCCGCTGGAGAGTTATCTGCTAGCTCATCAAAGTCCCTGACCTCCATTTCGTCGTCATCTGGATGGATTTAAGTTGAGGGGATTATGATAGTTGTTGAATTCCATATAAAGAAGAGAGAAATGACATATGGACTACCTCCACCGGCGAACATGTAGTACTCCTCATCCATATCCTCCTCTACAATTGTTTGTATATCACCTATCATTTTTCGTTAGTACAGGTTAATAACTGCTACGTAGTTACAAAGATAAATATAGTTGTAGATATTACCATCATCTGTAATGAATGACTGCGTTGAGAGACCTGCAATAGCGAAGCCATGCGATGATGGATCGGCCACCACTGAAGCATCTGACTGTGGGCATTGCATTGCAATTGATTCAGAGGATGGGGTGTCTCTCCTACTCGCGTAGCTTGCATTACGTTCACGTAACAATGCTTGCCTATCAGGTGGTGTAATTATTTGCCTAGCTGATCTTCTACGAGCGTTAATTTCATCCCTATTCTCTCTTCTACATGCTCTTCGATGAGCATTTGACTCTTGCCTTTCTTTAGGAGCCAAACTTTGCCTATACACTCTTCGACGGGCATTAATCTCTTCCCTTTGTTCAGGTGTTAAACTTTGACGGCGTGCTCTGTCACGTTCTCGTCTTGCTAGCTTTTGCTCGTGTACGAGTTGCATTCTTGGCATTTTTGTCGTTGACTCCTTGATTGTATCTCGCTCTTCTGTAAGGTTTGTAGTCCTTACAAATAGTCCACCATGACTTGGTACACTTTGCTCAGGTGTAATGTGAGCCACTACTTGACCAAAATTTACCTGTGTTTGGTCCTCTGTCATGGCAGCGGAACTTTCAGCAACATCACGGTAATTATTCCTACCTGAAGTGTACAACATATCTAATAATAATTAGCTATTTTGAGTAGGAATGTTTGTGATTAGAACACACATCATAGGAAAAAAGCAACTTGTACCATTTGAGCAATCGCTTTGTAGCGATACACCCATTCTTGTAGGGTACTTAGAGGTGGAATTGTGTATAGCATAGGTGTTTGATTATGCTCATCTTCTTCGTCCGAAGACGAATAACTTTGACTTTGAATATTGTTTCCGTCACGTATAAATAAGCTAGTAGGTGCTTGTGACAAAATAGTGGTGCGAGGCCTCTTTGGAGCATGATGTGTATCCATCACTGCCAAAATGATATTTCAAAAAATAATATCACACAATTACAATTAATATCATGCAGTTACAACAATATAATATAAGCCAAAATTTAAAGGGATTGCCATATAGCAACCTTCTTTCCCTTTCCCTGATGATTGGTTTGGATGATGCGACATAATTGCCAAACTTGTCTGTGATGTACAAAACGATTGGTGTCAGCCCAACGAAATTATTGTTCTTTGATGGAGTTCTAGAGCATTTTTTGTACAAAATTGCAAGCTTGACGCCCCTATTGGTGCAATTTGCACATGTAGTTGTGTTGGTATCAATAGGGGATTCTACCCATACACAAAAGAAACAGGAAATGCTAATCAAGTATTGCAGAAGGGAAGGTCTTGTGTAGGATCTCAACTACTTCAATCCTCACCAAGACCAGATATATTGATAATTAGTAACTCTCTTGGTGCAATTTGTACATGTAGTCGTGTTGGTATCAATAGGGGATTCTACCCATACACAAAAGAAACAGGAAATGCTAATGAAGTATTGCAGAAGGGAAGGTCTTGTGTAGGATTTCAACTACTTCAATCCTCACCAAGACCAGATAAGTTACAAAGGATGTATTCCACATTTTGCTTTTGAATTGTACTCGCTATGTTTCTAGGAGGAAATAGGCCTGTGTGACCATCCTAAGTACCAAACAAACATTGTTGACTGTAATGCTCTTTAAATCGAGCGTGGATCAAGTTTATGTGCATAAGAATCGATTTGTTTAGATTACTAAATACTGAACCAAGTTGTTAAAATTTAGGTGGTATAATACACGCCTCCGACATGCAGTTTCCTTGAAATTATACTTTAATTATACTTGATGTATTTTCCTTGAAATTTCATACCTTGAGCTCAGCTGCAGTTGCTAGGTCATGAGCCAAGATCAACTTTCTAACTCTTTCAATTGGATCACGCTCCTGTTGGTATCATAAAACAAATAACTCTTTGAAATCCAAACATTTGGCATGAGTTAAATCCAAACACTGATGCCACATATCTTTTTGTGCTTTTGTTCTCATGCAGTTTGAGTGTAACAAAATGGATCCACCTGAACTGGGGTGGTGATGGCATAATTACTTTATTTGCGAAGATCTGGAGGCTTCTAAGACCGGTATCTGTTTTTCTTTCTGTTTGCTGTGCTTTGCTAAATTGAACGTCAATGGTAATAGGAAAAACTAACAATATCTTTTTTTTTCCTCTGGCTTCTCTTGTTTTCTCAGGGAGGGATTTTTATCATGGAGCCTCTCCCTTGGGCCTCATATAAGAGAAACAGGTTGGTTTCAGAGGTTTTTTTTTATGCTAGACTAATGACTAACTAATGCTGGATAATTTTTTTACTGCATTGAAGTTTGAGATGCTAGCTCCACCCCCACCCCAATTCATGAAGGGCAGGCGCTTGTATTTGCATTTGGCCCCTTGAGTGTGTAGAGGTTATAGATGTACCTCTGGTTTCAGTTGCTTGCTGGGATTTTTCGTCATTTATGTTATGTTTCAACTCTTGCCCAACCTGCTTTCTTAACTCCTGTTCTCGTAAACTTAAGCATAATATAATGGACATACAGGTAGAAATTCTATCCCTCATTTAAGAAAATGCTTTTTTTTTCTTCCATGTTTGTTGATCTTTAAATTCTGCTGGAGCAAAGTTAACTTGTACTATATCACGCTCTTTTTTCCTATCTCCAGGTTGCCAAAGAGAACTTCAATGTCATCCAAATATGTCTAAAGAAATGGCAGGTATGTCTAAAGAAATGGCGGGTGATACTTCTAGACAAGGTCTGTTCTATCTGCCCAAGTCCCGTTATTTGCCCCTACCGCGAAATTTTGCTAAACCATGTAGTGGTACTTGCAGGTTGGATTCAGGTCGGCAGAGGTGGTGGTTACTGTCAGATTGGTTGGTGGGTACTGTCACTGGTCTTGACTACCCAGTTGAAGATTACCACAAATGATGGAATTGGATCAAGGATTGTGACATTTCTTGGCCAATGGGTTCTGTGGTGCTTGAGATGCGCAGGTCCTATGGGATTTGTTGAGCTAAGCCAATGCTTTCTTCCTTCCATACGACAGATTAAGAAACTTTTGTAATCAGGATAAATATATGTTTGATCTTGCAGCAAAATTTTATTTTATTGCTTAGCTTTTATGTTTCGTTATCAATTTTATTTTTCGTAGCAACGCACGGGCATTTGTGACCACAGCGTGATGAAATAAGTTACTACCACTACATAAAAGTCACTCCACGTCAAATATATAAGCATAACACATAGATCACTTAATGACACGTAAATTGATTCATTCACAAGCAATTATTCATGTGATCAAAATAATAAAAGATGTCCAGAATCCCGTACATCATTTATCATATAAGCATCATCTATAGTCGATTGGTAGTCCTAGTAACCACATGAGCTAGGTATTGCCACCTCCTTTCAATAAATCTTTTTATAAATGTGAGATCAAATGCTCACGCCACGTGAGAGTGTCGAAAGCCTACAATAATAATAATTTAAAAATGTATCAAGAAAAGAGGGTTGTAGTTTTCTTTTAAATGGAGTCTATTTTGTCTTAGTAAAAAAAATACTTACTTTGAAGTGCATGTTGTGTAGGAAGATCTGGGGCGAATGCTAGTTTCGTGTACTGTGTAGTTTCCACACAACCTGTTTTTAAAAGCAACAAATTATGAGTACCTTTTCTTTAATAGTATTTATTATTTTGTAGGTTAATGATTAGTTACCGTATCTATTGTCTTTTTTTAGCATGGTTGCTACAAGCACATGGTTTTTTGCCTTAGCCTTTGACCAACTGAGCATATGTTGGGTTAAATGCTCATCCCATACTTGAACAACTAACAGGTTAAACCTGCAATTAAACATAAGCAATATTTTAAATATTATGCGCCGATTAGTTTTAATCAAACCATACTTTTTAAAACATACTATAGATTTACCTTGTGTCTAGAAGAGTGACCTCTCTGTTCGGTATACGGCGTGGAAAGGTTTTGTAATACTCAAGATCACCAAAATGAACTACTACTCCAACTACATCTGTATAAAAGATTGTATGTTTAAATTTTGCCATGAAAATATCATTTGATATTTTATTTGCTAACAAGAAATTTTGAACCATACCTACAAATGTTTTGTTCAAGGCCCATAAACATCCTCAAATGACATGAAATGCTTTGGGTAGAGAGGAAAATCAACTACTACCGTAGAAGGTTCAATCATTGCTGTGCGGTTCGTTAACAAGCACTCATAAGAGTTTCGGATGCTCCGAAACTCAACTTCCTCGCAGTTAGGCTGGAATTGCACACGATGAATGATATACTTAGGGCCTTCATTGAGTGCTAAGTTAAACCTTTGGACATTTCTCTCCCTGACAATAGCTTCTATTTTGGAACCCTTTTAAGTTTAAAATAAATGATGTTAGTTAGCAGATAAAATAATTTTTTTATGGATTGAATTACTGTTGAACTTACAGTCTCATCTATTAAGATAAATCGAAGCAACTCACCGTTATCTTCAATCGGAAATTTAACATCTACTAACACACAAATGTGTTAGTGATATGCCCTAGAGGCGATCATGTGAGATGATTGTATCATACGTCTATGTTCATGTACTTATCAGTTCCATAAATAAATGTCACTCCTTTGTTTATTGAGTATGACTTAATTGTGAAACACATTGGTTATATGATATTATTCTAAAGGATCCCTGGTCACATATCATTATGTGGGACAATAGTGATCGACCAAGACATGTATTGATTGATGGTAATGTTTCACATACCATAGATATGGAGATATCAAATCAATAATGTGGGCACATGTTAGAGAACATGGGGTTGGATAGACCCACTCCGAGACACTGATGAGATTGTTATCTTAGAAGTGCCATCAGGGTGTAGTCTCGAGTGGTATACCTATACGATCCTT
This sequence comes from Guadua angustifolia, assembly GCA_036346375.1. NCBI lineage: Eukaryota > Viridiplantae > Streptophyta > Magnoliopsida > Poales > Poaceae > Guadua > Guadua angustifolia. Next base: position 228,749 of record JAYEVE010000993.1, read on the forward strand.
TGACTCGAGATCCTTATTGATTCTCAAAGATGTGTAATTGTATACTTTGATGCTATCAAACGCTTCTCCGTAACAGGGGAGTTATAAAGTTAGCTTACGGGTATGCCATGAAACATGACGTGAGATATAAGAGATCAAGATGGAATTTGCCCCTCCTTGATAACGGGAGAGATATCTCTGGGCCCCTCGGTGTGGATGGATAAGGAAAAGTGCATGGCCATGCCAAAGTGATTAAAGTGATAGTCACGAATTATATCCATTACATTGACGAGTGAATGGGTCGAGCTATCACAAGGATGGCACGCATCTTGCCTTGAGCTTGACTGGTATCGCGTGGCAAAAGGATTGGTATATGTGTATATCAAGGTTCAGCCGATACGATCATTATGTGCATTCGGGGACAACATGTCCTGCTAGGAACCGCTATTGTCTGATGGTCTGGAAAAGAGGTTTCCAAGGCCATGGCCGTTTGCGCATGAACCTAACGGGTCACACACTTAACGGGTTGGATCATGTCTGATGGATTGGATCCATTAGTGGGTTTACATGGATTTGGATCCTCTGGCGCCTTAATGGATTTCTCAGAGAAGATCCATTAGTGTGAGTCCTAGTGGGCTTCTATCGTAGAAGGCCCGTTAGTGCACTCTATATAAAGGGGCGTGGGGGGCGTGCAGCCATGAGGTTCTCCCTACCACGAAACCCTAGCCGTCGACCCCTACCCCTGCCAGAAACCCTAGCCGTCGCACGCGTGGTGCTAGCACACCGGCGCACGGCGTTCCACCCCTGGACGTGTGGATACCGTAGAGGCGTCGTTGCATCTGTCCTCGGCGCTGATCGGCAATCGGTTTCACCCTCTCCAACCTGCATCGTGCACCCGCGGCGAGGAGATGTCAAGGACTCGGGCGATCACTTGGCGAGCACTCGGGCGGTCCGGAGACCACTCGGCGAGCACTCGGGTGATCTCGCAAGCACTCGGCCGAGCAGTCGGGAATACGTTCGACTACGTACAGTGCTTCGGAGCACGCGGGGAGGCTTCACCCACTCTACTTCCGCTGCTATCGTGCTCCAAGGGTAATGCTCCATGATCTCTGACTCGCATGTATCCTGGTTGAATGCGTAGAAAATTTTTGTTTTCGGCTAGTGTAGCATACGCGTTCTTCTTCAGTGGTATCAGAGCCAATCTTGCGTTGTCTTGGATCTGGATGCTGCGCATATGTTGATATGTTGTTAGATTAGTCACGGGTTGATGTGATCAATCGGTATAGGGTTCATGAGGTATGAGTTGGTATTGCAACGAGGCCAAAAAAGATTAGTTCGTGCTTTATCTAGATCATGTTGCGATCGGTCCATACCTACCGAAACACCATCCGGACCTTCGTCATGTGCCATCTATGATATTAAGCCAACAGATCGAGGCCGCGTGTGTGCAATCTTCTCGAGGGGCCTCACGCATTTGATGTATGAGTTGATGGTTCGACACGATCAAAAGATTAGTTCGTGTTCGTTCTATTTCATGCCGTGCATTACCCCTACCGGCTGGTAACACCATCGGGGTAGTAGCTCGTGCTGAATAGATCGTGCCAACAGATCGAGATCGTGTGGTCGCCGCCTTCTCAAGAATCTTATGGAAATTGAGGCATTTTGATGGCTCGGAATCGGTATGATTTGTTCAATCCGATTGAATTTCCATAGCGTTTTGTAAATGTGATCTACGCCCTGGTTTTTTTCACGGGCCGCCAGACCTGATGTAGGGCGCCTGCCGAACCCGCCGTGATAGTCACAGTGAGCGCTGCTAAATAAAACTTGATTCCCATCGCAGGTAGAATACGATTCTGCGCTTAACTTGTTTTTGCAGGAATGATGTGAATAGTATAGCTCCCATGTGTGTATGTGATGCATTAATGTAATTTTCATAGCTGCGTGTTATGATTAATTGCAGCTTGGGCTGCCATGTTATTGTATAACGGCTGCGTGTCGGTTTGTGATGCTTGAAATCCTCATGTAAGTTGTTTACTAGCTATTAGACGTAGTAGCGTGGTACTCGATCATGGAGGCGGCTTCAAGCATGATGGCTCTTGCGATGTGAAGCGACAATGGAGATTGGAGTGCTTTGGGCCATACTATTTCACATGTTAATGTGATTATCCGTGATGATTCTGTCATGCTATTCTATCATGTTTAATGGATATGATTGTCATGTTAGAATGGTTTCTCGAAAAATTAAGAGTTTCATGCCCTTCCAATAGTCTGCACCTATAGAGATCTTGCACGTTGATTGGTAGTTTACGCCAAAGCAGGTGCCATCAATTTCCTTGATCAATAGGGTGGATGTCGGACATCCGCATGCATAGTATTGGTTTACTTATCGAAGCTATCAAAACGGTTTTGGGCTTCGGGGCATGGGTGTTGGGAGCCGGGGCATTGGATGCCACCCAACAAACAAGAATCACATATGATGTGATTGGCAATGTTATGCCTACCTATGTTACTGGGTTCTAGCGGTGATGCCAAAGCTCACTAGGACTTTAGTGAATATGGATCTTGTCCTACTGAAAGTCGCCAGAGGGAAAGTGACTTTAGTGGGAGTATCTTTTATTAAAATGTTTAATAGAAGATTTACATGAACATTGTGCTAAGACTTTATGATTTATTTCATTGTAGATGGCACCTAGTACCGCTCTCAAAACACCGGTTTTAATTTGCGATCGATTCTGGAGAAAGAGAAACTCTCTGGAACAAACTTTATTGATTGGTACCGAAACTTGAGAATTGTTCTCAAGCAAGAGAAAAAGGAATATGTCATTGAGGAGCCATATCCTGAGGAACTAGCTGAGGATGCTACTGCTGCTGAACGACGTGCTTATGAGAAGCATGTCAATGATGAGGTTGATGTTGGCTGTCTCATGCTTGCTACAATGAACTCTGAGCTTCAAAAGCAATATGAGAACACGAATGCCTATGCTATGATCACAGGGCCTTCAGAGCATGTTTGAGAACCAAGCTAGGGTGAGAGATACTCGATCTCAAAAGCTCTATTTGCGTGCAAGCTAAGCTCAAGGTAGTTCGGTGAGTCCTCATGTGATCAAGATGATTGGTTACATTGAGAACTTGGAGAAACTGAACTCCCCTTAAGGACTCGGCGATCACTTGGCGAGCACTCGGGCGGTCCGGAGACCACTCGGCGAAAGCACTCGGGTGATCTCGAAGCACTCGGCCGAGCAATCGAATACGCTCGACTACGACAAATGCTTCGAGCACGCGGGAGGCTTCACCCACTCTACTTCACGCTATCGTGCTCCAAGGGTAATGCTCCATGATCTCGACTCGCATGTATCCCTGGTTGAATGCGAGAAATTTTTGTTTTCGCTAGTGTAGCATACGCGTTCTTGACTCCAAGACTCAGATATGTCCCCTAATTCAATGTTGTCGAACTCCTTGAATCTAAAAAACTTATTTAAACATTTAATCTACTTTTAATTATACGAAAGAAATAGTCAAGTAAAACTCACATAGGCACCAGAGGGCTTTCAAGAAACAACGCCAGACGTTCTCTTTCGTGTTGCATTACTTGGTGCCATCGAACCCGACATAGACATTCAAATGTTACAAAATACTAAAAAAATATATTTTTTTAATGATGACAGGAGCATTTTCCACATTTAGTAATTCGCATTGTAAGTACAGTTTATCCATTCATTTGAAGATGAGGGACATAACATACATTGAGAGCAAATGTAAAAAGGAAAAGGAAATCTGAGTGTACCAAAAGTACACACACTTATTGATGAGGCAAACATAATCCCATTCAACATTAATATGACTAATGTGTGTTGGTATCTAGTGCTTGCAAGTATTTGTACATTGGGGTGTTAAATTTTCGGAGTAGGTTGACAGTTACAGTGTTGCAAATGATGTAACACCCCGGAGTCCAAAACACGCCACGGATGTTACCGACCCTCTAAACTCTTAAGACCGGCTTAGAAACTAAGCCACTGAAATTTACAAAATTTCGGCATGACCTCTCTAGAAAGTAGGACATCCACTCAGCAGACAGAAAACAAATGCAGATATATGATATCATACTAGCAGGTCCTTAGTTAACCAATCACACATCCCATAGAAATGCATTAACTCCCCCACATAAATTACTACAGGACAGGGGGTTTATTAAACATAACCACAAACAACCTTTTACAAGAATTTTGCACGAGCTAGTAAGAATAGAACTATAATTGGTATGATGGATTGGTGATGTTGCAAATGTGATTTGTGCTACTACCCTCCCATCCATGCAGGCCGGCTTCAAAACACCTACAAACATTAAATAACAAGCGTGAGTTCAAAACTCAGCAAAGTACACGAGAATAACCATTCCAATTTAGCAGAAGTAAAACAAGAGCTTGACTATAAGAGCAAGTAATACAATTGGAACAACCACCAGAAATTACGCATTTATACCCATTTTAAGCAATAACTTGACCATACCCAAAATTTACCGCAATCAAGTCATCAACTTGATAATAAAACTACTCAACGTAAAAGAGGCATCACTTGGCTCTATATCACAACGTCTCCCGACTCAACCACCTCTTGTTGCAACTCCACCATTTTCATCGACTTTATTCGAGTTCAAAACTCAAATTTCACTCCACGATATTCATACAACACAATTAGCAAAGCAAAGAAAAGAAATGCACTAATTCATCAATTCAATTCAATCTCCCTTTTTTTTTGGGTTGAGTCCACGACTCATCCTTCAATTACCATAATCACCATCCATATGACACCCATTTACCACAACACTCATTATTAAAGATGCAATGCACATGAATGCTCATTTCCATGCACGCATCAGATCGCCGAGTGCCCACCCGCCGTGTGCACCTCACGCCCATTCCATCCGTAGATGGAAGGTGCCTACTCTTCTTGTCTCGCTCCCATTCACCTCGATGAATGGGACTACGAGGTAGGACTTTCGTGTTCACTACGTGTGAATACAGAGGCCCGTGATCAAGATGGGTCGCCTCTTCCATTATGAATGCACAAATGCAATTTTCATGAATGAAATGCAACTTTTCATTCAATACCAACACTAACATACCATAACCCCATACATACACATAACCAATTCTCACATTCATAAGTTGCCGGTGCACTAGTCTCATCGATTCAACAACAAAACATGACAACACATCACAAAGATTTACGTCATACAATTAACACAATTAAGTTCAAGCTACAATCATAATCATCTAATCGATTCGCACCCACACTCAATTCCATTCAGACGGGCATAGCTAAGTACAACTCTTATAAATTAACCGCTAGTATCCATGTACCCCATCCTAGTTAATCACTGCAAGATTAACAAAGGTACAGTAAACTCACCGAGATGAAGGCTTACTAGTGACCACTCGAATCCAATAGCTAATCATGTCCTCAAAGGGACGATCACCAATAAACTCATACTTGCCATAATCAATAGAAAATTAGCCATAAATAGATAAATAACAACAAACAATTCAAATAGGTACCCTACTCGATGTACTTGCCTTTAACCTCGGCGAGGAACTGACGGCCCAGTGCAACGCTAGCAACCACCAACCCTAGAGAACAACAATCCAAGATAGGGCAAGGTATGATTGTCACATTCACCGATTTACATGCACAGCAAACCAGACATAAAAGAGATACTCTACAATCTGGAATTAAGACTTGAACTTTCAATTGAAGCAGTAATTCAAGTTATACTCATAAGGTTTTAAGAGTTATGGTTTCTACTTAAGCTTTTGTATACAACTACTCAAATGATAGATTAACCGTTGCAGAAAGCATCCTGGACCCTTTTTCTATGTCTCAATGAACAAACAGTGGATACACACAATTCACTAACCTAATCATCATTGAGCAAAGCATCTATACATATGAGTCGGATTCAATCCTACAACCCTAACCCATATTAATGCAGAGACCAATAATATATGCATTTCTTCGCCTCTAAATCCCGAACATCTATATATATCCATGCCTCCTTAACTCAAGGCACCGACAACCGGGCCTCATGCCATGCAAGCACAAAAGAATGCAAAACACAAGCGTCCCTTGCATAACTCAACTAAAATCAGCACAGGCATTTTCAAGTTATCATGTAGACAGCAAGAGGTTGGTAAACGGATTGATTTTAATCCATATCTAGGATTGACCACAATGCCATATAAGGCCTTAAAACATTTCAGATCTTTATTCATAATCATAATAGATGAGCTAATACCATTAATAAGGGAAGCAATAAGTTTAGCTCAAGGACTCACAGACCATCACTCAAAAACACAGTGCAATTTGACTAGCAACAAGGCACTAACAAAGGGATATATGTAGATCTTCACATTTGCATTGCAAGTATACAGAGATCACATGGCCAATTAAGCCACATTGGACTGCCGATACTTTACGATACCACAATTAAATAGAAGAAGTAACAAAAAGCAATAACATCTTAAGACAGGTAAATACTAGAGACAAGAACGAATCCAACTGACATATTAACGCATATTGACGGATGAAAGAAAATTGGCAAACTCTTTTAGTCTTTTAACCCATACAATCAATCTTTTAAGCATTTCAACAAACACCTAACATGCACAAGGAAACCAAAATACGACACATTCCATTGCTTGAGCTCTCACCACTAGAAGGCAAGGGGGAAAGAGCCATGATGCTTTTCTTTGCTATGCACGTATCGCTACCGCTTGCTTCTAGCCGGGCCACCCGCACGGGTCAAGCTGGTTGCTCCACTGCTGCCGATCAAGCTTCTGCCCCGCCGCTGCCGCCAAGGGGGAGAGGAAGAGGCGCCGAGAGGAGCTCGAGCTAGGGAGCTCGGCCAAGGCAGGTGAAGCAGGGGAGGGCAACGCCAGGGAGGGGAGCTGCGCCAGGGAGGGGAGCTGCGCTAGGGAGGGGAGCTGCGCCATGGAGGGGAGGGCGCCTGGCCGTCTGGAACTGGAGTGCTTGGAAGAAGGAGCTGGGCGCAGGGAACCAGCTAGGGGAGGAGGAAAAATCGGCCAGGATGGGGAAAAGACAGCTCTCCAAATGATTTTCAACCACACATAGGAGAGAGAAAGAGAGGGTTAGGTGAAAAGTAGTTGGCTTTAGTTCTCTCCCACACCTAACCTTTGCACCTTACAGATCACCGGCAAGTCCACCCACACTGAGAGCGCGTGCTAGAGGGGCACACACCCCGAACGGGAAATCCCACAACCTGGGAAAAGTCTGAGATACTACAAATGATGTTCCTTATCTTCAATCGAATTGGGAAATGTGTAGGCATTTGATCTTTCTTTGTCATGTGCTTCCTTAAGGTTGTTAATGGATAGATTGGATTGGCCTCAAGATTACTAAACATGCTAGCCCAAGTACTCGTGCTCAAAGATTGTTCCTTCTACACATGTGGTATTGTAATGTTGCTACTGGCTAGTGCCATTGGAGCAGTCAACGCTCAACTAAAGCACGATCTGAACTCTTTTAGATTTCAGAAAATGCGGTGCTCCTTAAGGTTGGGCTGGATAGATTGGATTGGCCTCAAGACTAATTTTTCTTTCCTCAGATAATTCTTTTTTGAACATGGATGTCCAGAACGCATGGTTTGAAGGGGCTTAGGGTATTGGCAGGGGGGATAGGTTATAGACTAAGATGAGAGAACTTTAGATGAGAGAGAATTTATATGCAGGCCATGCTGCTCACACTATCAGGATTTGGCTAAACACAATCATAAAAACATAAGAACATAGAAGAACAAAAAAACATTTATACATACAGCATACAAAGTTCAATTTCAGAAAGTAGAGGTTTCTGTAAGGCTAAAAAAACAGACATACTTAGCCTAGGAGTCTAAAGTACCATGCATTTGTATCCATACCATGTAAAAGGAATGCTATCCATACCATGTAAAAAAACAGACATACTTAGCCTAGGAGATTAAAGTATCAAGATTGGTAGGAAAGCTATTAATCCAGAACTTAGTATGGAAAGCATCAACTCCTAACACATCATCTTCTAAGGAACGCACAGAAAAAATGGAAAGATAAAAGAACTAACCTCGAATCGTTCTTCGAGATGTCAGAGAATGTTCGATCAGCAGAGCGTAATCAGCAAAGACAAATGACAACAATCTCTTTCGAATACAAACACCGATCAAACATAAATTAATTTGTCCACGCAAAGCAATACAATTAAAATAAACCGATGGTATACCTGATAGGATAAATTGCTAATAAATGTAAAAAGATCACCTTCAGGAAACTCCTTAATGGACAATACTGCCAAAAAGATAGTAGTTAGAAAATTTCGCACCGTATGAAATATCGGATTAGGAGAATCAAAATTATTTATGACCAATATAAATATAAAGTAAACATCTTCAAAAGTTGGGTTTAAGAAACATGCTTTCCAGAATGATTATAAATATTTTGTGGAAATGCATTTGACAGCAACTGCTATCCATTAAAGGGGGTATTCTTCAATGTTTTGAATGCATTTGAACTCTTGAGAAAATTTGTGTTAGAAGGAAGGTCAGTAGTGTTGAAGAGTTGCTAAGCAAGAACACTAAAGGTATCCTTTTCTCTGATATGCACTATTCATGTATATTATTACTTCTGAACCATTTAATGATCTTAACCGTCCAGTCTTCCGAATCAAATGCATTTATTTGGTTGCTCACATTTGTGTCGTTTGTTACACACACTGACTGAAAGATGGATCCCATGCTTGATAAATTTAGTTGTTAGCTTGTAATTTAATACACTTGGCATTTCAGTTAAAATATCCTTGAAAATGGAAACCATTTGTATCGTTTCCTGGAATCAAGACATGACAGTAGTATAGGCATGTTACATATGTACGCACTACGCACATGCACACGGATAACAAATACACCAGACATGTATTTTTCGAAGCACAGATCACCAGATGGGAAATTTGAGTGTTCAAACCAACATGAATCAATAAGTTTATGACAGACAAATCAAATGTAAGTGTTCGGCTGAATAAATAGGAAATAAAGCAAACTTATCCAAAATAACACCCCTTAGCTCATATAGATAAACCTTAATAGCTGCAAAGGCATACATCCAAGTGGTATTTTGCTAAAGAGGCACTTTGGCATTGCGACAAAATTAGTTTTCAGTAACAGTAAATAGGTGTTTTCAAAAGCATGAAGTGCCAATCTTCTAGCTTATTGAGGACATCTTATTTCCTTTCAAGTGGTAAAGAAGTATTAACAGGATAGTAAAGAAGCAAATCAAGTGGTAAAGAAGCAAATCAAGTGGTAAAGAAGTATTAACAGGATAGTAGTAACTTACAATTTCCAATTTAGAAACAGAACCAATGATTGCAATTACAAATCAAGGGCTTGTTACCAATTCATATCTTGAGCCTATTTTGTATTATCAAGGGCTCGTTTCTGCATTTGCAGTAATAGAATATATGTGTGGTGGAACAGCATCAAAAAAATAGAACAGGACAAATAACAAATTAGTCTCTGTTGTTTTCTATATCCCAGAAACAATGCCATCCATTACGAAATGAACCTAATAATTTTGCCATCCATTACGAAATGAAAAATAAAATTTGTAAATGAAACATAAAGGCATCCATTACAATTTCGCTACTAATCTTATCACCTAATAATTTTGCCATCCATTACAATACAATACATGAAAACAAAAAACAAGCCCTTTGAGGAATTAAGAATTAAGCACAGTACCTGTGGTTGGTGTTCAGTGATTTATTCCCACTTGAAAGTGTAATACCGCTAAATTGTATTCCTGAGTTTTTGGCCGGAGTTGTCTTCATTTTCTTGATTCAAGGATTTCTTCTGGAGAAAAATTTTGTCACTCGCAGTTTATTAACGGTTTTGAGTTTTTCCGTGAAATATTTATCGGAATGGTTGTTTTCTCCGAGCCGTTTAGTTCTGCGGCAAGTTATTTATCCTATCATTTGTCTTATCGCGCCAAGAATTAAATTATTTGGGTCGCACTTTTGGTTAAAAGATGGATTCTTTTTTGTAGGAGGGGTTTTTGGGAATTTTACCTAACCTCTCCCTCTCTCTCTCTCCCTTCCATTTTGTGTGGCTGTCATTCTTTGGAAGAGCCAGCCGTCTGCTTTTCCTTTTTGTGCTGGCCAAGACCTTCCCTGGTGGCCTTCCTCTCCTAGTGCATACTTCCCTGGTGGCCTTCCTCTCCCTGCTGGTGCAGCTCCAGCCGAAGGTCCCTGGCGCCTCCTCTCCCTGCTGCTGCAGCTCCAGCCGAAGGCTCCCCTAGCGTCTCCTCTCTTGCTGCTCCTTCTGGTGGCCGGCGCCCCTGCAGCCTCCCTGGCCGGCGCCCCCGCAGTCCCTCCTAGCTCCGGCGACCTCCCTCCGGCCGCAGCTTCAGCCAGCAGCAGCAGCCCTGCAGCCTCTCCCCCACCTCCTTTTCCTTCATGTGTAAGGATTTGAGGTAAAAACCCTAGGTATTTGGAGGATTTAATTGCTTGCATGCAAGGTGTTTGTGTTAATGTCTAGCTGGGATTCATGGTTTTGAGTTGTTGGGGGTTGGGAAATGGAGAAACTAGAGAAATTTGGGAGTTTTCGGTTCGGGCAGATTTCTGTCCTTGGTTAGAGCTGCAATTTGAAAATTTTGCAAGCGTTTCCTGGGGGTTTGGCTATAACGAAAATTGTAGATAATTGAATTACCTTTCAATAGAGACCGAAATCATCAAATTTCGTTCAGCCATTTAAAAGTTATGACTATTTTACCGAGTGCTGTCCAATTCTTATCGCGATTGGTTCAGTCTGTGTTCTTCTGCAGATTAGAGCATCGTAGAGGCCGAATTAGACTTTTTCATTGCCTATAAAAAGTTAGGATTTTTCGAGTAGATTGAGAAAATGTATTCGTTTATGTGATTTGGAGTTGTAGAACTCGAGTTATGCTCATTTTGGTGTATGCTGTCCAGATCGAGTAATTCTTGCGTTTGTCTGCTGTTCGTCGCAAAACTGAGATTAATCGGTGCTTTTCTCGGTAGGTTGGCTATAAAAAAAGTTGTAGATAATCAAATTACCTCTCAATGAAGTCCGAAATCGCTAAGTTTCGTTCATCCGTCTAAAAGTTATAACTGTTTTGCTCAGGGCTGTCCAGGATGAGCCGAGTGGTTGGTATCCTCTGTTCGTCATCGATCTGGGAACCACTGATGCATTGGCCAAGGGAATGGCTATGTTATTCTTGTAGTTTGTTCCCTTGCGGTCGTTTCGAGTATAAGAACGCGATAATCCGTTGAGCCAATCAAAAGTTACGCTATTTAGAAGTCTCGGTGCTGAATTTTGAAATCTGCAGCGTGCTCCACCTTTCGGTTGAGGTTTAGTGTTCGTTTGGAGGTCCTCGAGGTATCTCCGCATGATTGGCTTTGTGATAGCTGTAAGTCATCCTCTTATGGTTGATTAGGAGCTGAGTTCACTCCATTTGGTTGCTTAATCGAAAGTTTTGCTCGTTGATCGTTGCTGTCCCGGTTGGACATATTTCTGTTTTTCGGTTTTGGGAGTGGGTTAGCAATGTTGTTCTGAGTCGGTTTTGATTGTTTCTTGTGCGCAATGTTGTTTTTCAGGAGAGTGTCGACGGGGTGACCTCAGCCCTGAGTTGCCTCGTGCGTCGGTAAAGGCAAGTGCATCAATTTATTGAACTTTGTGAATTATAGGTTGAATGTCTTGATTGATTTGATTTGTGAACCGCTAATGCTTGTTATGGTTATGTTGACAACACTAGTAAGGGTAGGCTATATGAGTACCCATGAATGACATTAAAGGATGAAACTTGCATGTGCATCCTTGGTGGTTTGCTATGCGTGTTACATTGCAGAATTATGTGACTTGTTGTGCTAACTTATGTTTCATGTTGGTGCTCACTAGTAGGATTAGGGTATATTTGATATCAAAGACATGAGTTTTGAGTCAAGAATAATGGTTCAATTTGTATTCATGACAAAGGATTATGGTTTTTGTATGAAGTATTGATGATAAATGAATGTGAGGGCGGAGTATGGAATTTGATTGCGAAAATGGTTTGATTTATGATCAAGATAGATGAAATTAGTAATTACTCGAGTATTGGTGATGTGAGTATGAATGTGAATGTTGAGGATGTGGTTATGAGTGTTGAGAATATGATTATGAGCGTTGAAAATATGATTATGAGTGTTGAGAAGGTGAATACGGAAGTTGAGAATTTGGATATGATGCTTGAGAATGGCATTTGCATATGTGCATTCATGAAAAGTGCATTGAGCGGAGGCGGTGAGAAAGTCATACGGATCAGTATGACTAATCCGTGTGCTCGGAGTTCCTACCCGTAGTCCCATCCATCGGGCGTGATGGGAGCGTGTTAAGCGAGGACTGCTCATCGGGTAGTGGGCAAGTCCTGCTTTGCAGGCCCTTCCACGGGATGGTTGGGTTTGAGGGCACACATCGACGGGTGATGCTCGCAATACCGGTATTTGCTAAGAAAGAGGAGATGAGTCATGCATGATGCATCATATGCATAAGAGTGCATCATATGCATGAGAATGGTGAAATATGCATGAGAATGGCGAAATGAGATGAGCATATGAACATGTAAGCATTGCATTGCATTGACAAATGATGAATCATATTTAATGAGTTGATTGTAATGTATGAATATGAGATTCTTCATTTGTTTACGATTTGCATTTGCATTGCATTGACAAATGATGAATCATGTTTAATGAGTTGATTGTAATGTATGAATATGAGATTCTTCATTTGTTTGGCGTATTTGCATTTGCATTGCATTGACAAATGATGAATCATGTTTAATGAGTTGATTGTAATGTATGAATATGAGATTCTTCATTTGTTTGGCGTTTTTGCATTTGCATTGCATTGACAAATGATGAATCATGTTTAATGAGTTGATTGTGTTGCATGGATTTGAGATTCTGTTTTTGTATGTTTTGTGCACTTGAGTATGAAAGCATAAATGTATTCCATTGCATTGTGTGTTGCAACTGATGAATGAGATTGATGAGAATGGGAAGAACAGGTTGAGGATTGAGGCGTGGACTCATCCAGAAATGTTATTGAGGTAGGGGTAAGAGTTAGTTATGTTTCGAGTTGGTTGTGGTAAGTGGAGTTAGTTATTGCTTCTTTTACTGGTTGATTTCCAGTTAGTAATGGCTATATTAAATTCTAGAGTAAAAGTAATTCAGTTGAATTCATTACTTTTATTATTGTTGCACTTTGTCGAGTCTTGGACTCACGCTTGTTTACTTCTGCTTTAGGTACCTTGAAGATGATTCGCTTGGTTGGGAGTAGTAGCACGAGCACGACTTGACCACCAACAACCCGCTTAATTGACTTGTTAAAGATGGTTGTAATAAATGCGAGTGTATTATGTTGATCGGTTTGCGAGATGGTTGATGGCCGATTGAAAATGTGATTGATTATCTAAGGACATGTTAGAATGATATCATATAACCGCAATGGTTCTTTTGTCTGCCGAGTGGATGTCCTCTGCTCTAGAGAGGTCATGCGAAATTTTGTAAATTTCGTGACTTAGTTTTAAACCGGTTTAAGAGTTTAGAGATTAACTTCAGTTTAAGTCTTTTCATAGGGTATCGCTTGTTATTCGAGAGATCTGGTGGCATTCGCGACGCTTAGCGCCGGGTGTTACGTAAAGTGACACAATTTTTGATAAGACCGTCGACTAAACAATAAGACAATTAGCAAATAAACTTACTTCAAGCATAAAATAAGTGCTTTGATTTTCTTGAACTAATACAAAGTATTGATCATAACCAATAAAAAGGAAAAACAACCATTTTCACAATGCAATCAAAACAATAGTATCGGGATCTATCACATCGAGACAACTAATACAGAATCTGGGTTTTGATTTCTTGGCATTGGTTGGGCACCTACAGGTTATAGTGCCGAATATGTAAACATCTTATTTCCTTTCAAGTGGTAAAGAAGTATTAACAGGATAGTAAAGAAGCAAATCAAGTGGTAAAGAAGTATTAACAGGATAGTACTAACTTACAATATCCAATTTAGAAACAGAACCAATGATTGCAATTACAAATCAAGGGCTTGTTACCAATTCATATTTTGAGCCTATTTTGTATTATCAAGGGCTCGTTTCTGCATTTGCAGTAATAGAATATTTGTGTGGTGGAACAGCATCAAAAAAATAGACTGATTAACCGAATCCAACAACACAGACTCAAATTCTTTAACTCAAAGTCAAGAGATAAAAGAACACTGAACTACAGTATATGGTTGTTTATAACAAATGCGGATTATAAGTCTCCATTCTCTATATGGTTACCAATGCTAAAATTGAAAACAAACAGCTTTTTAATTGAACCAATTCACAGCTGTCCCAGTTCAAAAAGTAAAAGATGAGATAGAAATCCATGGGCTGATCATATAAAGGGGGAGAAAGAGAGAGGATAGAGGTTGCCATCCACATTCTGGCCAACATACCGGTAAAAACTGAATATGGGATTGCTATTGCTGGAATCTGAATGCTTAACAAAATACACTTGCAACCTGCAAAAGTACATGTACACTCTTAAGATGAAGATCAACCCAAATAGTCCTAGCAAGCACTAAGGCCAACACCATAATTAGCAACTCTTCCACATTTTGTAGGAAATTACAGTTTCTAGATATATTGAGCAATTAGTTATGCTACATAAGGATTCTCTTAAGACTACTCTTGAGAAAATTTGTGTTAGAAGGAAGGTCAGTAGTGTTGAAGAGTTGCTAAGCAAGAACACTAAAGGTATCCTTTTCTCTGATATGCACTATTCATGTATATTATTACTTCTGAACCATTTAATGATCTTAACCGTCCAGTCTTCCAAATGCATTTATTTGGTTGCCCACATTTGTGTCGTTTGTTACACACACTGACTGAAAGATGGATCCCATGCTTGATAAATTTAGTTGTTAGCTTGTAGTAAATATTTCCCTCCATATAATCAGAATGTATTACAACTATGAACTTAAAGTGTTGCATATGCAGATTATTGCTCAGTTCATTTGCTTGATTTACAACTGTGAACTTAAAGTGTTGCATATGCAGATTTCTATTATATCCATCTTTATCAGTTGACAATATTTGGAAGTTGTTAGTATTAATAATTTAATACACTTGGCATTTCAGTGAAAATATCCTTGAAAATGGAAACCATTTGTACGTTTCCTGGAATCAAGACTTGACAGTAGTATAGGCATGTTACATATGTAAGCACTACGCACATGCACACGGATAACAAATACACCAGACATGTATTTTTCGAAGCACAGATCACCAGATGGGAAATTTGAGTGTTCAAACCAACATGAATCAATAAGTTTATGACAGACAAATCAAATGTAAGTGTTCAGCTGAATAAATAGGAAATAAAGCAAACTTATCCAAAATAACACCCCTTAGCTCATATAGATAAACCTTAATAGCTGCAAAGGCATACATCCAAGTGGTATTTTGATAAAGAGGCACTTTGGCATTGCGACAAAATTAGTTTTCAGTAACAGTAAATAGGTGTTTTCAAAAGCATGAAGTGCCAATCTTCTAGCTTATTGAGGACATCTTATTTCCTTTCAAGTGGTAAAGAAGTATTAATAGGATAGTAAAGAAGCAAATCAAGTGGTAAAGAAGCAAATCAAGTGGTAAAGAAGTATTAATAGGATAGTAGTAACTTACAATTTCCAATTTAGAAACAGAACCAATGATTGCAACTACAAATCAAGGGCTTGTTACCAATTCATATCTTGAGCCTATTTTGTATTATCAAGGGCTCGTTTCTGCATTTGCAGTAATAGAATATATGTGTGGTGGAACAGCATCAAAAAAATAGAACAGGACAAATAACAAATTAGTCTCTGTTGTTTTCTATATCCCAGAAACAATGCCATCCATTACGAAATGAACCTAATAATTTTGCCATCCATTACGAAATGAAAAATAAAATTTGTAAATGAAACATAAAGGCATCCATTACAATTTCGCTACTAATCTTATCACCTAATAATTTTGCCATCCATTACAATACAATACATGAAAACAAAAAACAAGCCCTTCGAGGAATTACAAATTAAGCACAGTACCTGTGGTTGGTGTTCAGTGATTTATTCCCACTTGAAAGTGATACAATTTTTTGATAAGACTGTCGACTAAACAATAAGACAATTAGCAAATAAACTTACTTCAAGCATAAAATAAGCTGCTTTGATTTTACTGAACTAATACAAAGTATTGATCATAACCAATAAAAAAGGGAAAACAACCATTTTAACAATGCAATCAAAACAATAGTACTGGGATCTATCACACTGAGACAACTAATACAGAATCTGGGTTTTGATTTCTTGGCATTGGTTGGGCACCTACAGGTTATAGTGCCGAATATGAAAAATAACAGGATTAACAGGATAGTAGTAACTTACAATTTCCAATTTAGAAACAGAACCAATGATTGCATCCGACTTGAATGAAAGAAACTGAAAGTAGTCCGCAGACCTAGAAATGGTTAGAACTCGGTGAAGATCATGACAAACACAAACTTTGCATCAGCTAAAACATTTCAAGCACCAGGTGAAAGGAGGAGCCTACCGTGACCGCCGCCACCGCCGGGATTCCCAACCGCGCAGGTAAGAAACAGATGTACTCCTCGCGCTCAGCCAAGGAAAAGAAGCGATCGGAAGAGAATCCACGGGTTAAATAGCAATCGGAGGAGAATCCATAAAAGGATAAAAGGCTAGAAGATACTCATCTCCACGCGAAAAGTTTGGAGCAGATCGGAGTGGATCTCGCCGCCCAGGCGTGGGGTCTCGGGTCTCACCGCGTGGTGGGTTTAGGGTTTGAGGCGGCGCGGAGCGTGATCGCGGGCGGGCGCGCGGAGAGCAGCCGACATCACGCTGAGTGGATCTCGCCACAAGCATGTAAGCAGGGTGTCTGGCTGTCGCTGGGTTTAGGGTTTGAGGGGCGGCGAGGAGCGGATCGCGGTGGGCGTGCCAAGAGCCAGCGACATCATGCGGAGTGGATCTCGCCGACGCGCGTGTGGGCTCTGGGGTCTCCCTGCCGCGCGTGGGTTTAGGGTGGATCGCAGGCGGGGGCGGCGCGAAGAAGTGGGGAGCGGCGCAGAGGAGAACTCGAGGAGATTAGGGCGGGGGGGCTGTGTACATGAGCTGAGACTGTAGAGTGGGCCCGCGAAAGCCGTACCGCTGCCACCAACTGCTGCATTATAGTAGTAGAGAAAAGAAACCTAACGTCCTGTCGCTTGTAATGTTCCTGACTTCCTGATGTCCGCCAACTATTGGGCCTGGTGGCTACTCTAGCCAGCGTGTTATCGGCCTTAATTATCTGAGTACTAAAAATTATTAGAGCTCGAGCTAGCTAAGGGTAACTCTAGCCCAGAACGTGAAACTTGTCGGCTCCAGAGGGTGTTGGCTTTAGTGGTGAGAACCTTTTTCATGTTTTTGATTGGGTAACTGGCTTGATTTGCTCACCATGTTGTATTCAACTTCTTTATCTTTAATACAATGACACATAAATCTTTTGTGTTTTATGAAAAATAAAAACTGCTGTGTACATAAAATTCATCGGTGTACAGTCCGGCCATGTCCTTTTTGGGCTGAAATGTCAAGCCACGTCTTACATTAACATGCAATGAGGGGAAAAAAAGAGTATACACTGATGAACAACCTTTGACTTTACGCTGACTGTGGTCATCATGTATTCCCACATCGCACGGACGGTGTACTTCCTCGATACATGTAAACCATCTCCTCATCCCTTCTTCCCAGCGGAGAATCTCTTCGATTTTCATTGCACAGATCGTGCGTTCTCGCATCTTGATCACCTCGTCTTAGGCAGCTCAAGTGTGTCTTAACTCTTGAATGCTTTGAACAAACCACCTCTATTGGTGTCGTTAAAAACATCATCCAGTTTAGTCATACTATCCTGCTATCTCCGTTGTATGATTTGTCGAAATAGTATAAAAGAGAGCTAGTTTCAATTCTCGCTGATTCCAATTTGATATGTTCCTCTTGTTAAAATGCATTTTCTAATGTAGGTGTTGACACTAAAAACGTAACGTAGGGTTTTGATTGCAACACACTGGACGAACACCGGGTTCAAGCGTGCCAATCGATTTGACCCTGCAATCGATAAGGAAAAGTCGTGAAATTCGCTCCAAGCCAATAATCAGAGAATAATCGGCAAAATTCGAATCAGCCAAGGGCCGATCAAAAGGTAAACAGATCAGCCGATCAAGGCTAATCAGAGCGTAAAAAGGTAGATTAATCCTAAAAAGGCGATACGCAACAAAACAGAACAAATCAGACCTGAATAAATCGAAGACGATCAACAATCGGCGATACGCAACTTTATTGATCGAGGTTGACTTACAAAAGAGTATTACAAGACTAAAAAGCTAAAGAAAAACGAAAACTGGCAGATGTGATTTGTTGTGGATGCATCTTCAAGCAGCCTAGGTTCGCCTTATATACCTGTCAGCCGATCCGAGTCCTATTCTGCTACGATAACACAATCCGAGTCGGCTATGGTTTCCTAATTGATCTCCTGCTTCCAAATATTCACCGTGTGCTATCCAAACTTTCCAAAGATGTCCCGTGCATTATCCAAACGTGTGGTTTTGCCGATTTATCTCGTAATTTCCAAAATCTGGTGCAAACATATGCCCCCTATTTTTGAAAGATAACTTGTTATTTTTCAAAAAATTATCGGCTTTTCCTTTATCGGCTTAAAGATTGCTCCAGTAGCTACTGCATTAATTGCGCCGTAAAAATCTCAGTGCGGTTTAATTACACGTGTCGCTTCAAATCCATTTCCCACCACTTTCAACTTTTCACCGTGCTATATATATGCGGGACCCCCACGGTCATTTTCACGCTTCTGTGCTCTGAACCATCTCCAATCGGCTTTCTGCTCTTGCGACGAGGCTTTTCAATTCCCAAGTCGGCTGAATGGACTCCTCGAAGGTACTCATCCCAATTCCAGAAAGTAATGACCAGTATTACTTAGGTCCGGTAGGGGATCTAGATGCCGATACGGTTATTAACGAAGAAATCCCTAGACTCCCATTATCGGCACAAGGTTACAATGTAGCAGAATGGGGAAAAAGTTTTAGAGCTTGGCCGACAGCTCTCAAGGGGTGAAGAAGCTGGTATATCAGAGTGTCGGCTCAGAAGAGAGGAATGGGAGAGGATGGGTATAGCTGAATGCCATCCTTTAAGCTTGGCCAACCCAGAAGCCAATGAGCCCTTGGTGGCCACGGCATGTTACTTTTGGTCGGACACCTTCAATGCCTTCCTATTTCGGACTAGCCCCGTCGGCCCAACGCTTCTAGACTAGCAGAGTTGTGCTGTCTCAGGCCTGATGGTGAACAAATATCGGCTTTTAGTGGGAAACTCAAATACAAGCTGATTCAATCCAAAGGTGAAGGATGGTCTGAATATATTCAGCACAACAATAAAGTAAATGGATTGGTATCGGATGAAGAACATGTTGCATTCCTTAATCTATGGTTAAAGAGATTCTTGTTTTGCGGAGCTTCCCTTGGGTCGACTCAAGTTTATCAATTGGTATGAGCGCTAGTAGAAGGTCATCACCGCCTCTTAAAGATGTTTCTGGGAGCTGCTTATCAGATGATGCATATTATCAGGAGTCGACTTTTTTCTTAGTTTGCTCAGTTTGTCGTTGGCAATATAGGTGGCCCTCTATGGCTCATTCAACTGTGGCTCTATAGCATCTTCAGCCGATCGCTCATTTCTGAACCTCTGGAAGACTCGGCTTTCCCTCGCGAAGACTATCCCGAAAGTGCTACTCCGCAATACAGGGCTAGCCGATCGCAAGGAGAGAAACTCATGATGTGCTCCAGCGGTGATACTAAAATTACCCCAGCCGACTTGAAGAAATATTTATCATTCTTTCTGAATTTGGACAGCACGATTTTTGGTCAATAGGATTTCTTTTCTTATAGCAATGTGGCCGATTTCCAATAGCCTTCATTCCTCCACCTAGATGCTGATAGCTCTTCAATGCCTGAATCGACTTTGGAATTGTTTAGGATTTTTATTTCGCCCTGCACCCGTCATGTCGGCCTAAACTCTAGGAACAGAACTTTTCAGCCCTCTTATGAATTTTACCATTCGTCAGTTTATGCTCGTCAGCTGGGCTTTGGCCAAGTCATTCCCTGCCTCCCGCTTCTTGATTGGCTTCAGCCTCGAGCTAGAGTAAGGAACGCAACATCGACCGATATAGTCCTTGAAATAGCCGATGAGCTTCAAGTTACGAACCTGCCACGCTTCTTTTTAAATACGCGTCGAGCCGGTCAATTTTCCGTATGGTGGTCATCTATAGCAGAAACTCTTCTTCTAGATCGCACTCCGTCGGCTGTCATAAATAAATTTTTACTAGAGTTTCATGAGCCAACAGTAGTTTCCAGTAGCAGTGGCAGCAGTACCTCAAGCAGCGATAGCTCCTCAAGTTACACGAATTCATCGGTAGCTGTAGAGGTATAGGCTTTTCCCGAGTAATTCTTTCATCGGCTCCCGTTCTTCAATGGCTAACCATCTTGTTTCATTTTGCAGAATACTTCTGCTGGCAAGAAATCTGCTGCGGATAAAGCAACCG
Organism: Guadua angustifolia; assembly: GCA_036346375.1. Taxonomy (NCBI): domain Eukaryota; kingdom Viridiplantae; phylum Streptophyta; class Magnoliopsida; order Poales; family Poaceae; genus Guadua; species Guadua angustifolia. The sequence continues at coordinate 249,454 of JAYEVE010000993.1, forward strand.
CCCAAAGCCCGTCGGAAAATGCCCTCAAACGACGACCTCAACAATCGACAGGCATCACTGGCTATGCTTCTGGGAATCTTCGAGTACAAAGCCCATCTCTTTCGGAGATTGAGAAAGAGCGACTGCCGAGTAAGCATTTTTAGCCGTCAATTGTTTAGCACGTTCTATTACTAACTTCTTGTCCTCCGATTTCGTAGAGAAACCCAAGTCCACTAAGATTCCTGCCAAGAAGTATCTGAAGCCCAAGGAACAAAGCGCCGAAAGTTCCCCTCATGCGTCGGCCTTTGTTAAGGTAAATTCTTTTATCACTGTATTATTCCTGTATGTATTGAAAAATCACTAATCTTGTAGTATTTTTCTTTCAGCCTACAACATCCATCCAAGTGGCTGGTATCCTGGCCGATCTTCAAGGCGCTCCTGCTGCCAGCCATCCGCTGCCATCTTCTTCGGCCAGCCCCATGTTGCTTCGCCGCCTCAGCCAACTTCCCCCGCGCCTGCACTAGAAGAATCAATTGACCCTCTTGACCTGCTCGGCTTCACTTTGGATGAGCTGGACGACCCAGAAGTGATGGCCTCAGATAATTACATTGCCAATATCCGCAACAGTATTGATGTTTCCTTGAAGGCATCGGCCACAGTTGTCCAGTCTGGTCCGAATATGCAAGACAAGTTGAATCGGCTCTTCCATGAAGTCTGTCAACCCGAAGCTCAAATTCTTGCCAACACCTAGCAGTTAAGGGATGCCATGGCTGCCATTTGATGATCGAGGCGTATGGAAGCCGCCGAGCGCCAGATGCTCAATGACAAAGTTCAAAGAAGTCGATCGCTAACCATCGACCGGATGGTGGCCGAGGCGAAGTCGATGAAGCAAAATCTTGACAAAGATGCTTTCTCCTTGAAGTCTACTAAGGCCCAAATCCTCAAGCTAGAATCGGCCAAAAAACTGCTCGAAGAAGAGTTGGCCAAACTCCAACGCAGCTGGTTGACGAACAAGCGCAAGTATCGGCAAAGTCGGCCTCTCTTTCTGAGCAAAAGCAAAATATCAATCAAGCTGTCGCTAGAGTTAAAGAACAATCGGCCAAGATAGTCCATGTGTCTGGCAACGCTCAAGCCGACCAATAACAAAGAGACGCTATGAGCGGCGCAATATCGGCTTTGGAGGCCAAAGCTTCCGGATCAGCTCGTAAACTTGTGGATGTAATTTGATGTAACTTTACTGAAACAATGTCGCTTTTGCTACACTTTTGTAATATATTTAATCGGCTGTTTAACCGATTATATTTAATCTTTCCAGATCCTTGTATTGTGTGTTGCTTTGATTATTCATGCACCGATCCACACGCTAGGATAATACTTCTTTAAATATTTCCCGTTGATTGCCTTTGGTAGCACAGCCCCTTCAAGTGTCTCGAGTATGTATGCATTTCCATCAACAAGCTGATTTACTTTATAATGTCCTTCCCACGTCGGTGACCATTTACCAAATCGATTGTCTTTAGATCCAATCGGCAATATTGTTTTCCAAACTAAATCGGCTTCGCTAAATGACTTGGGCACAACTTTCTTATTATATGCTCTTGCAACTCTTTTCTTATTCTTTACAAGCCGATTTAATGTAATCAGCCTCAATTCCGCCAAGTCATATAATAAGAGGCAGTAAGAACTCTTTGTATTCGTCGGCATATAATAAGACACAATTCTTTTCATATAATAAGTCATATAATCAGCCTCAATTCTTTTCAAGTCATATAATAAGACACAACATCAACTCTTTGTATTCGTCGGCAGATAAACCATTCTGTCTTGCTATTCGCATTGAGTCAATATTCACTTCTACGGGTAACACGGCTTCTTGGCCAAACACCAATTGATATGGCGGTAACTTAGTTGATTCATGGAACACTAGCCGATATGCCCATAAAGACTCTGACAACGTAGTATGCCAATTTCTCGGCTTTTCATCGATTTTCCTTTTAATTAGCTTGATCAGAGTTTTAATGGATGACTCGGCTTGTCCGTTAGCTTGAGCATAATATGGTGACGAATTAAGCAATTTAATACCCAAACTTTTCGCAAATCTTCGAAACTCGTTAGACATGAACACAGTTCCTTGATCGGTTGTGATAGTCTGCGGAATACCAAATCGATGGATGATATGCTCATTGACAAAGCCGATAGCTTCTACACTAGTGACTTTCTTGAGAGGAATGGCTTCTACCCATTTTGAAAAATAATATGTGGCTACAAGAATGAATTTATGGCCTTTGCTTGATGATGAGAATATTTGGTCGATTATATCTATTCCCCATCCCCTGAACGGCCATGTCTTGATAATCGGATGTAGAGCCGATGCTGGCGCGAGTTGCACATTTCTGAACTTTTGATAACTCTTGCACCCTCTATAATACTTGAAACAATCTTCCAACATCGTCGGCCAAAAATACCCAGTTCGTCTTAGTATCCACTTCATTTTGTAAGCCGACTGATGTGAACTACAAATCCCTTCATGAACTTCACCCATGGCCACCTTTACTTCTTCATCACCCAGGCATCTTAAAAGCAAACCTTTCATTGTCCGATAGTATAGCTCATCCCCTAACACAACGTACTTCAATGCCTGTTGCCGAACTTTACGTTCAGTGGGCCTAGATGGGTTTATCAAATAAGCCTTTATCTTCGCTCTCCAATCGGCAGTATCAATACACAACACTGCTTTGTCAACTGAGTCAAGCACTTCATATCGGCTGTGTTCTTTATAGCCCGATGCTGCTTGAGCCAACATATTGGCTCTATCATTCATCTCCTTGGGCACATGACTGATAGAAAATGAAGTAAATGTGCTGATAGTACTAAAGCAATGTTTCAAATATTTTGACAGTACTTCGTCATTGCATCTAAATTCCCCTTTAACTTGTTGGACGACTAGTAATGAGTCACCATAGGCCTCCACATCACTTACTCCGATACTCTCTAATAGTTGAAGCCCCTTGAGCAATGCCTCATATTCGGCCTGATTATTAGAGCATCGCCATTGCTTCAGACATAAATTCAATGCTATGCCTTTTCGGTGAGACCAACACAACACCTATTCCACTCCCCTCTTGGCAAACCGATCCATCAAAAAAAAGTTGCCAGGGAACCACGTTAACCATCCCCACCACAGTGTCATGGCCTGTGATGAAATCGGCTATTACCTGACCTTTGATGGCCTTAGCCGATTCATACTGCAGATCGAACTCAGTTAGAGCATAAGCCCATTTCCCAAGTCATCCTCTTAAGATTGGTGCAGATAGCATATATTTGATGATATTGGTTCTACACACTGAAAGACCATGTGGAGGTCTATCCTTGTGTGTGATGAGTAATTGACAAGTGTTGAGCTTGGTTTTATTTGAAATTGAGTTTGATTTGAAATGGATTTCGATTTGAAGCAATTTGAGTGTTGGTTGCTTTTCCTAGGGCTACCCGCTTGGGGCGGTAGCATCGGACCGTTGAGAGAAATTATGTTCGACATGATTTTGGGATAATCATTGAATATCTTTGTGGGCATTGCTATGTGAAAGGTTTTCCTTGTCTTTGATGATTGCAGACGACGGTGCTAGGTCATGGTGAGGCGGAGGATGACCGGACTAGGCGAGGAGCGCGGAGGTCCAGACGGCCGGGAGATCGCCGGAAGATGATAAGAGACGGAGTCCGGCAAGTCAAGAAGACAAGGAAAGGAGATGAAGCTAGCTAGATGTCGTGGATCAATGAGGGCCGCCGGATTGCGGTCTAGTTGATAGGTTAGTGGGTCTAGGTAGTATGCTTTGAAAATCAGGCAAGAAAAACCCGTATGTAAAAGGGTTTTGGGTTAGCCTTGCATGGCTGTGTGAGTGGGTCAATCCTAGCCCTTAGATGAGTGTCCTAGGGTTGAGAGACTCATCCAAGGGTGGTAGGTGGCCCAAGAGTAGTATAAATAGGGGTGGAGGGGTGGCCTCCCCTTGAAGGTTTTGAGTTGTCTTTGAGCTTTGCCCACATGAAGTGAGGCTTTGTAAACCTTCCCATCAGAAATACAAAGAAATTTCTTTACATTATTGTGAATTTAAATTCGTGATTTACATTATGTCTTTACTTTACTTAATTTAAATTCAGCATTTATGTTACGCATTTACTTTCCCGCATTTACATTCATGCAATTTGGATTTGCCTCCTCCTTCTAAATGCTGATCTTGGATGTTTTGAGTGTGTTCATATGGTTTTACATCTCTTTTGCACTCTTTGATTAAGTAGAGATCATCTTTTCTTTCAAGTTTCCAGTTCTGTCCAGAACATGTTCTTCGCGCAACAGTTAGTATTTGATTTTTAGAAAAATCTAGAAAAATACTTTTTGAGTAATTCTTATTGGAGATTGTGCAGGACTCCTATACCCATCTGTAGAAAAATTTTGAGTCCACTGGTTGCACCGTTTGGGTGCTATGAGGTGAAAACCGAGCCCCAAATTTTCTGCCCGAAGTTCCTGACTGTCTGTGTTCATAGATTTATGATGATTTTTCTACTTGGCTTTTTGATCTAAAATTTGGTGGAGAGCTTCAAGACTCATCTGCTCATAGGGAGAAACTTTCTCATAATTTTTTGAGCAGCAAAAACCCGCCAACCTCCTGTTCAAGTTAAAGACAGATTCTGGAAATATCTGCTTTTACTTTTCTAAAAGAGACTTTTGTGTCTTGGCTTGATCTCTTTTAGAAAAGAAGTATTTGAATTGATTCCTCTTTCTTTGGACACTTGACAACCAGGATTGTTATTGAAAAATCCCCACATATTCTATAGAACTCATCCGCATGCTAGGGGTACACATAGTTGTCTAGTTGTTCGGTTTTTCACGATTTCCTTTGCGCGATCTTTTCAAGGGTTTAGTTGGAGTATTTTGGGAAAATTTAGTTGCACCATTCACCCCCTCTGCTCGCCATCTCGATCCTTCACACACTATTATGCAAGTCGATGCCAATATATAATGCCTCAACTTAGTACAAGCAAAGTATAATGACAAGCATAATTTTTCTACCGAAGGGTACCTGATCTCAGTCTCCAAGAGTCGTCGGCTTAAATAAAATATTATTCGCTCTTTGCCATCAACTTCCTGTGCCAAAACTACCCCGATAGTCTCATTTTCAGCCGACACGTACAACTTGAATGGGATCCCCTTCTTTGGTGTGGCCAGGATTGGCGGCGATGCTAAGTACTGTTTTATATCGTCAAAAGCTCTTTGCTGATTGGCTCCCCATACGAAGTCCTGATGATCTTTTAATTTCAACAATGGGGTAAAAGCTTGAATTTGACCAGACAAATTGGAAATAAATCGTCGTAAGTAATTGATTTTGCCGATCAGCTTTTGCAATTTGTTTTTACATGTCGGCAGTTTTGTGTTAACTATGGCTTTGACTCTTGCTTGGTTGACTTCTATTCCCCTCTGGTGAACCATAAACTCGAGGAACTGGCCAGCCGATAAGCCAAACGTGCACTTCAAGGGGTTCATCTTTAGCCCATGAGCCCTTGTGTTCTGGAACACCCTTTCCAAATCGGCCAAATGCTACCAATCATCTTTGGATTTTACTACTACATCGTCAATGTATATTTCAACAATGTGGCCGATTAGATCGTGAAAAATCAAATTCATTGTGCGTTGATAAGTAGCACCTGCGCTTTTCGTCAATGTCATTACAATTTCATTCATACAACCCCAGAGCACCAGGGCATCTGAAGGCAGTTTTGGGGACATCGGCTTCTGCCATAAATATCTGGTTATATCCAGCATTCCCATCAAGAAAACTAATAATCTTGTTACCAAACGCAGCTCGATGAACATATCGGCTATAGGCATTGGGTATTCATCTTTTGGCGTGGCTTTATTCAAATATCTGAAATCTACACATACCCGAAGCTTACCATTCTTCTTCATGACGGGAACAATATTGGACACCCATTCAGCATATCGGTGAGGCCTTATAAACTTGGCCTCCAATAACCTCTCAATTTCTTCTTTAATAACATTATACAATTCTGGATCAAAACGTCGAGGATATTGCTTATATGGCCGATATCCTGGTTTTATAGGCAGCCGATGTTCTACTTGTTGTCGGCTTAACCTAGGCATCTCATAATATTCCCAAGCGAAACAATCCTTATAATTGCTAAGTATTTCAACCAACTTAGCCTTGTACTCTAAACCTAACCTTGCACTTAAAAAAGTTGGTCTCTTTCTATCACCTTCTCCTATATCGACTTCTTCAAGCATATCGGCGTATGAAACCTTGACCCAATTTTTCATCCCGAAATCTTTGATTGCTTCATAAGAATTTACCATATGCCGATAGCTTCACACTTTGTCTTGCAGGACTTGGATTATTTCTGCCCCATCTCCTTAAAACTTCGCTTGCCCGATCAAACGTGCATAGCCTGACACTAATCGGCATTAATCCTGACTTCCCAATGCATATAAAGTCGCAATCGTCCAAAGTTTTACCTGATATGCACTCCACTTCTTCATGCGGCCAATTTGCGTCAGAGCTAGCCATAGCAATATGAGCCGATGTATCGGCTGAGACAACTTCGACTTCATCTCCGTTCCATTGTACAAGAAGTTGGTGCATGGTTGAAGTTATACAGCAGTTGGCATGTATCCAATCTCGTCCAAGAAGCACGCTGTAATTTCCTTTTGCTTCGATCACAAAAAATGCGGTCGGCAAAGTTTTGCTGCCGACAGTCAACTTTGTAACCATCACTCCCTTTGCTTCAGTGGGATCACCTGTGAAGTCATTTAATACCATGTTTGTCTTAATCAGATCTTCATCGGTTTTGCCTCACTTCTTGCAAGTAGTGAGTGGCATCGATTAAAGAGTTCCATCCACCAACATCCCGGATATCGGCTTTCCGTTGATATACCCCTTCAAATACAATGGCTTTAAGTGCCGATGAGGATCTTGTGGTTTTTCGAACATAGCGTCTTGTGCACCCAGGCATAGTTGAGCGAACGTGTCTTTAACCGATTCTGTTTTTATTCTGAATTTGGTTGGTAAAGTAAAGACCATGTTGACATCCATAGGAGGAGTATCGTCACGGATCATTGGTGACAGCAAGTCATCTGAGGAATCTGATTCATCGTCAGCTTGCTCCTTTTTCCTCCATTCCTTTCTGACAGGTCTTATCGGCCGTAACTCGTTGAATGTTTGATCTCTTTGTTTTTCCTCTTCGGCCTCCCTCATCTCCCACGCCCCAGCGCCGGGCCATCTCGCTGAGATCGGCTAAGTCCTGTTGGGCACCACCTTGGTTTAGGCTCAATTGGCTTACGAATTTTACCAGCCAGATTCTCTATGGGCTCTACACCCTTGTCTTGGTTTGGCGTGCCTAGCCTTTCCCTTATCGGCTTTTTGTACTCGACTGCTCGAAATGACGCCGATCCAGATAGTCGTTTTTTACCGTTGCCTCGGCTAATCTCTCTATGGATAATGTTCCATGGGACATGATCTTGGAGAAGGCAATGCTACACCCCTTTCATAACAAAATTGCCAAAAGGGACATCTCTGGTGAGCTCTTTCAATGTTGTCTGACCGATACAAGTTATCTGGCCGATACACGCTATTTGGCTGATGCAATTTGTCTGGTCGGCGAGATTGTTGCCTTTGTCGATGGCTTATCTTTTCATATTTCTCAAGCAACTACGAGAAAGTTGGCTTAGGCCTGAATGCTGGTTTCCGAGGCGGAGACCGTTCAGCTTTATACCATCGTCCGACCTGTAATTCTCCTTTTGGCTTTACTGTCCTTGAATTTTTTCCATCTTGATCGGCTTCAATCTCGAGTGTGCCGATCGTTATCTTCAAAGTGTCTCCTTTTGAACTGGACTGCACGTTGACTCACTGGGTAGTTTTAGGTTCTTCATCAACAATCTCCTTTCCTTTGCTTGAGCATTGAACCATGTTTATCGGAAGGGATTAACATCCATTTCCATGGCCGGCTTCTTCGCTAATTTGAGCCGAATTGCCTTCAATGGTTGCTTGTATCTCCGCCGTAAAGATATTGCAATCATTAGTGTTGTGAGAAAAGAATGATCACACTTACGATATCGCTGCTTTTTTGATTTCATCTACCGATGGTATAGTATGTCCCTCCGGCAACAGATCAATTTTTCTTGTAATAACAAATTAAATATGTGGTCGCATTTAGATACATCAAAAGCGTACTTAACTTTCGACTTATTCTTCGTCGGCTTAAGCCATGAGCATATGAGGGTCTCTTAGAGCCCTTCACCCACTCTACTATATTTATGCTTGTTTCATCTTTAGAAGTTTCACTTGAACTATAATCAACCATGTTTACTTTGGCCTTATCCTTACCATTCCTATTTAATCTAAATTTATCCTTAAATTCTTTACTTAAATATCGGCCCTCATGTGCCGATATGCGATGAAGCAAATGGCCTAGGTCAAAGAACTCCTGCCCAGCGAATTTTTCTTTGAGTGGGGGGATTAATCCTTGAAATGCTAAATCGGCTAGTTGATTATCAGGCAATACTACACTGAAGCATCGATTTCGTACTTCTCTAAATCTTTTAATATAATCAAAAACCGATTCACCAAATTTTTGCCGGACAGAACTCAGATCTGAAATCCTAAGTTCTAGACTACCAGAGAAAAAATATTCATGGAATCGGCTTTCTAAATCGTTCCAAAAATGGACCGAATTTGGAGGAAGATTTGTGAACCAAGTGAAAGCAGTTCCTGATAATGATAAAGGAAACAGTCTAATTTTCAACCCGTCGGACTGAGCCGCTTCGCCACACTGGGCAATGAACCGTCCGACATGCTCAAGGGTAGTGACTGAATCATCCCCTGAAAATTTTGCAAAATCGGGAATCCTAAAATTATGGGGGTTTTTTATAGCCGATCGTCTTTCCTTTGGGCTGTAAACCGAACTGATCTCTCAAGACCATAGAGATCTGATCAGCCCAATTAATATTGTTAGCCGATGTAGCACCAGAGTTGGGCCAATCATAATGAACAACATACTACCCCCCGAGTGCAAACTCGGCCGGTCGGCTTGTCCTAACTGACGGGTACTGGCGTTGCCATGATTCATACCCATCAGCTCTGATAGCCGGAACCTCAGGAAATGGAACGAAGGGCTCTGCATATGAAACTACCCTATGTGGAATCGGGTTTCTTACTTGGGCTGGTCCTTGGGGTTTATGACTTCTATCAGATTCAATCGGCTGGGGAACCGATGGGATGTAGGTAGTCCCTGATGCCGATGGAGGTATATTAGCTATATCTAACTTTGCAGCGCCAGTATATGCATGTTAATGAGTGACCATACTTGGGCGAGAATTTCCCGGTGCCATCACAGTGGGTTGAGTCGGCATTAACGAAGGCGTTGGTGCCGACACCTTTATCGTGTTGGCGTTTTGTGCCACAGAGTATACAGGATACGTTGGGAGTGGCTGCAACGGATCTAGCAACCCTCCGACGCTGCTAACTCTTGTGCAATTGTTTTTACGCTGTTTTCTATCATCGGCTTTAGGGTGGTAACCAAGGCCGATGACTGATTGATTAATGCATGATGCACAGATTGCTCAATCATAACAGATAACTCGGCTTGAGCCGGTAGATATCGGCTTACCGAATTCGACGAGACGCTAGCTTCGCCAAGGGGATTCAATGTTGGAAGCGCCATCTTCTGTGTGACCCCTCGTCGGGTTTTCTGATAACAACCCAACATTAATTCTTCCAAGGCAGCTTTTCGATCTTCAATCTCCTTGCGCTGCTCCGGAGTCAGATCGTCCAAAGTAGGGACGATTATGGCGTTAGCATTTACGTCGGCTGGTGCGACAGATTTGCCTGCAGTCATCTTTCCGATGGTGGTCCCACCAGACGTGCCAAAAATGTGTTGACACCAAAAACGTGACGTAGGGTTTTTGATTGCAACACACTGGATGAACACCGGGTTCGAGCGTGCCAATCGATTTGACCCTGCAATCGATAAGGAAAAGTCGTGAAATTCGCTCCAAGCCGATAATCAGAGAATAATCAGCTAAATTCGAATCAGCCAAGGGCCGATCAAAAGGTAAACAGATCAGCCGATCAAGGCTAATCAGAGGGTAAAAAGGTAGATTAATCCTGAAAAGACGATACACAACAAAACAGAACAAATCAGACCAGAAGAAATCGAAGACGATCAACAATCGGCAATACACAACTTTATTGATCGAGGTCGACTTACAAAAGAGTATTACAAGACTAAAAAGCTAAAGAAAAATGAAAACTGGTAGATGTGATTTGATGTGGATGCATCTTCAAGCAGCCTAGGTTCACCTTATATACCCGTCAGCCGATCCGAGTCCTATTCTGCTACGATAACACAATCCGAGTCGGCTATGGTTTCCTAATTGATCTTCTACTTCCAAATATTCACCGTGTGCTATCCAAACTTTCCAAAGATGTCCCGTGCATTATCCAAACGTGTTATCTCGTAATTTCCAAAATCTGGTGCAAACAGTAGGTCTAAATAATGTTGCACTTATGTACTAAGTTAACTCGGATAAGAATTCAGGGATAAACAACAACCCGCGCTACCTTTAACCCCCAAAAATAAGTCATACTACTTCAATTCGGATCTTGGGCCTCAGCTAGTGGGTGATATGGGATTACGGCACAAGCCCACTCCTCTATTTCGTATATAGTAATATGTTGATATTTTATTTTAATCTCAACGCCGCTAAACTCGCATGGCATTTCATCGAGCATGTAAAGGCACCATTTGCTTTTAGCCACCACATCATGGATATCTCGAAGTTCTTGGCGATCAATTCAACAAAATTGTTACAAAGATCTAGCATGCAAAAGGCGACACCTTTACAAAGCAGCATGAACGAAGTGAGAAAATCGCAGCAAGCACCAAAGATCTAGCAAGAAATGAATGGCCGAGGGCCGAGGCAAGCCTCGCCTCTGCTGTTGGTGAGTCGCATGGAGGCGGATGAGGAACAGATTGGGGAACTGGAGAGCCGCGGTCATGATCGGAGATGGGACCCAGTGTCATAGGGAGCAACAAGAGGCTTAAAAGCCACGAGCAGAGCACGCAGAAAGCGAAGCAATTGAATCGAAATTACTTTCCTTTCCAAGTCCTTCCTCTTCCATCCGCTCCTTCTTCTTCCTCCGATCCGTGTTGATCGCACAACTCACGCCTCGAGGATCGCCAATGCCAAGGGTTGTGACAATTGGTATCAGAGCTTTGCTCTTCGCGCCCTTCCTCCCAAATTCCAAAACCTCACGCTATGCGCCGCCATGGCCAAGCCTTCACCAGCCTTCCGACTCGCGCCCTACCTCCTCCGCCTCCGCCTCGCCATCCGAGCTCAGGATCGCCTCCGTCACCAAGCTTCCGCCCCCACCGCCATTCTCAGGACCTATTTCCGTGTTTCCACCAATCGAAGTTTAACCTTACCTCTTGTGTCGTGGCGCCTCGCCACGATGGCCATGACCCTCGGCTCGAGCCCCGCCAACGGTGGCACCCCACGCACTATCGGCACTCTGCGCACCATCAACCAATGGCGCCGAGGCGGCTCCTTCCACTCTGCGCTTCATATGCTGCCGCCGACCAAGGTCTTTGTGCGGCCGACCAAGGAGCCGCAAGCGATGGGGAAACAAAGAAAGCGTTCGATCGATCACCAGCAATTACTGGCGAAACAACTTGAGGCCACTGCTCAGGCAGTAGCACAAATCACTTTGGGCCGATCCATGGAGATGCCGGGCGTCATGGAGGGGAATACGTTGGTGGCGGGGAAAGCCTTGTTTACTCCAGCCCCACCACCATTACGTCCCTGGGGAAAGGGTGAAGCGGAGCCATCTTCATCTGTTCGAGCGGCGCACATGCAGGGGTCTGGTGGAAGTATGTCGGATGGGTCGACGTTCAACCAGCGCTTGCCACGAGAATTCGAGGGCAACAAGAAGTCCACTGCCGAAGCTATCATTTCCTAAATTCACCGGTGAGAACCCTAGATTGTGGAGAGAAAAATGCATGGATTATTATACTCTTTTTAATATACCTAAAGCTCTATGGGTTATTGCTGCAACTCTCCATATGGAGGGCAATGCGGCAAGATGGTTACAAATGTACAAGACTCGGAATGATCTGGGTAATTGGGAACAATTTATGCAAGCTGTGGAAGATAAGTTTGATGCTTCTGAAGAAACTTATACTGCTCGAGAAATCATTCATGATGATAACTCCAAATGTCACATTGATTGTGCTCAAATGGGAAGTATTGGCAGTAGTGAGTTGGAAGACACTTCTAAAGAAGCCACTATTGTACAAGGAACTAATCAAGATGATAACTCTTCACATGTCAGGGTTGGTGCTCATGATTCAGGGTTCACCACATGCAAATTGGTAATTGCTATGGTAATTTTGTTGAAAGAATAGAACAAATGAAATCTGCGGTACAGGCCAAAGCTAGAGGATCAAATTCAGCTATTGAAAGAAAATTGGTTCATGTGTCCACACCATCAACTGCATTTGACAGCAACATTGGGGCGGATGCTGTTCACTTTCTTGCATTGGAAGAGGTTACTCCAGCTACTGATGGTTCTCAGGTTTCTCCGAGAGAGATAATCTATGAAAACTCAGGCCTCTCGAAAGAAACTCTTATAGCTATGAGAAGGGAGCCGGGACAACATGATGGAATTTCACTTTGGGAGATGACGGAGAAGTGGAAAGCAAACCCTGCCACAAGAGAAAAGGTTATACTGCTGGACTTATCATCAAAGATTGAAAGCCTACCTGTGTGCCTTGTTGATGTCGATGATGAAAAAGGACCAAGTCACTTCAATTATATTACTGCAGCAAAGCATTTGAGACCCCTTAGTAAGAAAAAAAACACTACAGAGTTGCAAGTGTCCTAGTGTGTGTTTGCCTGGTGATGCTAATTGTTCATATGCACAGCAGAATGATGGGATAATAGCAGCAAGGGGTAAAGCATGGCAGGAGCTTGTTAGCTTTGCATATTCACCAAGCCATACCATGATCAAGGAGCTCATATCTAGCAGGAAAGAGTTGAACTTATATGAAGATTTTATGGCTGCTTGGGTACCTTTCCAGCATGAATGGTTGAGGAACCGTACATTGGGCACGCGCCACAATAGAATACTTGGAATTTGGTTTTATATGCAATGGGATCCCGGAATTTGGGGGTTATTCTTATGAATGCAACGTCAGAGTCTACGCTATTGCTTGGGGACAAGCAATGTTTCCAGGGGGCAGTAATGTCATGACTGGAGGTGGGACCCAGGTGTCATAGGGAGCAACAAGAGGCTTAAAAGCCAGCGAGCAGAGCACGCAGGAAAGCGAAGCAATTGAATCAGAAATTACTTTCCCTTTTCCAAGTCCTTCCTCTTCCTTCCGTCTCCTTCTTCTTCCTCCGATCCGTGTTGATCAAGACAGCCACGCCACGCGGAGGATCGCCACGCCAAGGGTTGTGACACAGCGCTGCATTCGGAGGGCGAGTCATTTGTGGAGGGGAGACAAAGGGGAGACAGGCGTGGCGGAGACGGGAAGGAGGCGCCATGCGACAGAACGGCGAGGGTGGTGGCGGAGTGCCGGAGACTAAGGGGAGGCGAGGCGTGAGACAGAGCACTTTGATATGATTATTTTTCAATGACTTTGTAGCAATCAAAGAAACATGTTTTTTGGAAGCACCTCTCTATCTAGAAACTAATGAAGTATTATCTTCTTTTTCGATTTAAAGTTAACAAATACGTACTCTATAAAATAGATGTTATTTTATAGAATTAATTGGATATTTGCCACCCTTCAACGTGAAAATTCGACGCCATGTAGAAAAAATGCCATTCCAGTGGCATGATTTGTACATGACGTCGAAGTTTGAAATAAGAGTGGCAAATATCTAAATCTCCCTATTTTAGAATGCATACAATCAATCTTTCAAGACTTTGACCAGTAGTATGTAAAAAAGCTATTTAGATTTATTAAATGAAAATGATATTAGTAGATTTATCATCAAAACTATTTATATATCATTTTTATTTTTCAATATTATAAACATACAATAAGAAAAGATAGTCACATGTGCATTGAGGATCGTTTCAATATGCAGAACAACAAGTAAAAAACGAGGGACCAGGCCTGGCTTTAGACCCAAACGGGAGAAAAATAGAGGCCGCTAATTTTTTTCAGGCCAAGCTGTAATAATCGGATTGGATGGGTCAGTAACCAAATAATACTATACTAGGTTTGGGTCTATGCAATCGGATAAATATTATCTCCTAGGTAAGCGACATTTTATCCAACAATTATCAGCCTCTCGCCCTCTCCTCGCCGCTTGGGACTTGCAGCTCAAGTCACATCCTAGAATCCTAGGTGCGGGGATGAGCGGCGGCAAGCCCATAGTCAGCGGCAGCTGTGGCGAGTCCATAGAACGAGCAACAGGTCCCTGGACAGCACTGGCGCCTATAAGTCTGGGCATGGCAGACAGGAGCTTGGTGAACACGACACAGAGAAGCTCAAGCCTCAAGGGGTGTGTGGATTTGAGGAGTGTTTCTCTCTGCTTGGTTCATTTGTTTTGCTGTTCCTGTACCCATCACTTGATTGTTGATATGAGGAGCCCAAGGGGTTCGTGGATCAAGTAACCGGTTCTTGATTTCTTACTATTGTTGTAAGTAACTAAACAAGCCGTTGATTTGTTCTACTGCTTACTTCATTCTTGGATTGGTATTGAGCATTTTTGATGTTTTGATATGAAATCTTGATGCATAATGCAATAGGCGCACTAATTCTAATGAATTAGTAGGGGATAATTGTCGTTTTGTCATCTTCATTTTTCTCTAGAGTGGCACTTGTTACTTATACGCATTTTGATTTTACGGGAATACTTTTGGCAAGGGGCATTTATTAATCTTCTTCTCTAAACAGATAACATACGGGTAATAAAATATTAGAGGTGTTTCTCCATTATAAGTGAAAAATTTCAGAGCTTCCAAACAGGCTTTAAGTCACAACCAAGGATTAAAATCTCACCGAAATTTCATGAGATCTCGTTGAGATCACTGTTTCCAGACGTGGATGATTTTTTAAATGCCGGCCGGAGTAAAGAATTCAAGAAAATTTAAATTGCTACTGTAATCTTAGAAATCTCAGCGAGATTTTGCCAAATCTCACCGAGATCTCATATTTTTTACTGTATTTTGATTTTTTTGACCGGATTTGACCAGATTTGGTCCAATAACCCTTAAAAAAGTCATCTCCTGTGAAAATTTGTTGAAAACCGAATTTTTTAGACATTTTTTAAAACTATAGAAATACTATCGGATTTTTATAAAATTGTGTATACTTTATCATGATGTAAAAAATTTATGGTACCATCAAGTGTAGGATCATACAAAAAATTCAAAAGAATTGAACTTCATTTGTTATCTTTAAAAATAAAAATAGAATGAACATAATTGAGACAAGAACATTTTCAGAATTTTATAAATTTTCTCGAGGGTGATCCTGATCCAACATTTTTATGAGAGCTTAAGAATTGTGTTAGTACCATTCTATAAAATTTTTAAAAGTTTCAACTTCTTTTGTTTGCTCATCAAATCTATGCATCGTTGAACTTCATTTGTTATATTTTAAAAATCGAAAACAGAAAGAACATAAATGGTACAGTGTAGTTATAAGAATTTTATAAATTCACTGGTGTATGATCATGATTCAAAATTTTTACAAGATCTTAAGCATTTCCTTAGAATCCTTTTGAAAAATTTTCAAAAATTTTAAACTTTTTTTATTGCTAATGCAAATCTATGTATTGATCATCAGGCTTTTATGAGGACACAACACTGTTAGAATTTTTGGAATTTCTTGAAACTTGATCATCAAATAAAAATTTTATAAAAATATTGATTATACATCATGACCATCCAAAAAAATTTTTAAATTTTCTAACATGGTTTGTATCATTTTTCATTCGGTTAAAACTTGCTAGTAAGGCTTTTATCAAGATAGTAGCACTGTCCAAATTTTCAAAATTTGTGAAACTTGATCATCATCTAAAAATTTTATGGAAACATTAGTGATGCAACATAAACATTCACAAAAAATTTCAAAATTTTCCAATGTGTTTTGTTTTATTTTTATTTGGTTCAAACTTGCCGGTCAGCTTTTATCAGGACAATGGTAATTTTGAATTTTTAAAAATTCCTCAGATCTGATAATAATCTGAATTTTTTATGAGAATATCGTTGATGTGCCAGAAAGCTTCAAAAAACATTTAAAATTTTTTTGATATAGTTTGAGCCATTTTTCACTCGGTGCAATTTTGCCGAGATCTCAATTTTCTCGGTAGAAAAAATCCAGATTTAAATTTTTGTTTTTATAATTCATCTAGAATTTATTTGAAATTTATAAATCTCGTCGAAATTTGTTCTCCGCACATCCGAGGTTTTAAGCGATACGGCATTTCAATCCTTGGTCACAGACTCACAACTCTGTACGATGATGGCCCGTTATACTCCAACTTTTCCTAACCGGTAGTACATAATTGGTACATTTTCGTACCAACACTGATGAAAGGGCGAGAAATACTAGTAGGGACAGTAATCCTTGGATGAGACAGGCAGGTAGGAGTAGGGGTGAAACGAACGAAACGGTTGGTAAATAGTTGTTCCGTTTCCATTTCCATATTTTTACCGTGAACGGAAACGAATCGAAACTCCGGAAACGGATACGAAACGGATAGTGACGGAAACGGAATCGAAACGAACGGAGCGGATACGAAATGGAAAATTTCACAAGAATGTAGTACATGATCTATGCAAAGTTACAAAGAACATCTTAATAACATTAGCCAACATTGAACGAGCATAGTATGTACAATAGCATGTAAACATTGTTTACCTTATAACCAACCAGCACATCATAGTATAATAGCAAACATAGATAGTTTCACATCATAATATAATAGAAAACATATATTCTTGGCATGGGGAGGAAGGGATGGAAGACTAGCACCAAACAGGTCTTATAACTGAAGGATGGTACTTGGTAGCTTGGGACGCAGATTCTCTGCTGTTATGATATCTGCCGTTGGGTCATCGACGCAGGGCCTAGCGCATAGGGGTCCACATGTCAGTGACCCAACGGCAGACATTATAATGGCAGAGGATCCGTTTCCGGTAGCTTGAAGCTTCCACTTCACCTATAGTACTTCTTTTTCTTTATTACAAGACAATCCAACACCGCTAGTACTGAGGGGTGGTTATTCACAAGGTAATGACAGAAGAAATCCGAATGGAATCACATTGCGCTAATTTTCTAGGACTTAATGACACTTTTAATTCTGGTCCACCACCATTTTAGTT
This sequence comes from Guadua angustifolia, assembly GCA_036346375.1. Classification (NCBI taxonomy): domain Eukaryota; kingdom Viridiplantae; phylum Streptophyta; class Magnoliopsida; order Poales; family Poaceae; genus Guadua; species Guadua angustifolia. The sequence goes on from JAYEVE010000993.1 coordinate 266,838, forward strand.
TTAGTTCCTTGCAAGATGACATTGGCAACATATACTTCAATTTTGAGCTCATAAATTTAAGTCAAAACAAACCAAATGCACAAAGCCTAGGATTCATTAAACTCAAACTCAGTTCATATACAAGAAAAAGAAGTATTGCATGACTTATTAACAATGAACCTGGTATAAATGGAAGAACTTCACTCATGCTCATTTTAGGGCTGTGTGCCAAGTCCCAGTGATCCATAAATCTTTTTCTAAGAGAGCTGCTGAGTATCGGGACAGTTCTGCCTGGTGCAGCTGAAAAGTAGACTATAAAATAGTTCTCAAATAATTATTGCAGCAGATCACTTTAAACATTCAGTTCCTAAAGTTGAATCATGTCAACTGTCAAGAGTGGAAAGGATAATTCAACCAAACTAAGGAAGCCCACTTAAGTACCACGGCATGAGATATATGTTAGGTTGCCTCTTATCTCACCTAAGGAATTTGAGTCCAAATCTGATTTACGCTATCCCCATCAAAGAAAAATAGTATGATCTAAACAGCTGAGTCTTAGTCTTAGTTATGCAGTCTATTTGATAGGTGGGTAGTTTCTGGCTTATCTTTGTCAAAAGGACATACAACCATTAAGGATTATCTGACTACAATTTCCACAAGTAATTTCTAACTAAATGTCTGGACATGCAATGTCATGTAAAGAAATGTAAAAACTTGCAACATATTGTCATCAGAAATTGCAAGTGACAATTTACTTAAGAAAGCATAAAAAAGAATGTTACCTCCATCTCTCTGAGAAGATACCGCTCAATAGCATTAAAAGAATCAATCCTCTCCAATTCGGACATCTTTGACATTAGCTTTTCAATGTCAACATTCATGCGAGCCTGCCTCCAGAGCCTCTGCTGTTCCTGCTCTGCAACAGCGCGTCTTTGCCGGAACCAAGGCATGAAGTTGGGGCCTTCCAGGAATCTCCTGTTAAAAATCAGTGGTGAAACAAGAGTGAGAAAGATAGCTCATGGCTCATGCTTAATCATTATCCCATTATCCCAAGCAGTCCAAAGAAGAAACTAATAAAATGTTTCACCAAACAAATATGCTTATGACTCAACTATATAGGTCCAACCAATTGGATCTCATCCTTGGACAAAAATTTCCTGGACCTCTAGCAGCCAAACCATTGACAAACTCATCTGCATGAAATGGAGGTAGTAATGGTGGGTCAATCTAAAGGAGAACTCCTTCCAATGGTGTGGTAGTTCTCGTGCACGCCCAAAAGGCACGAGGAAGTTGGTTGTTAACTCCAAGGTCGCTGGATCGCAGGGCGCAGCACAGGCTCATGTGGGGCGCAGGTCGCGGTCGTGAGGCGCAGGCTGCATGTGGGGCGCAGGCGGCGCGTGGGCAGGGCGGCGCAGGCGGCGCAGGGTCGCGGTGGGACTGACGAGACTGGAGGCTGGAGCCGACTGAGACTCTGAGAGGCGCTAGGGTTCCAACTTCCCGGAGGTTTGAGGCGCTGGATGGGCTGGGCTGGCGCGCATGTTCGAATTCGGTTCGAGTTACCCGAATTTCCGCCTCCGTTCCGCTTCGCTGAATTAACTCTCCTGCTTCCGCTTCCGGGAAAAAATTCCGCTTCCGCTTCCGCTTCGAAAAAGAGCTTCCGTTTCGTGCTTCCTGAACGTCGGAAAATTTCCGCCCGCTTTCACCCTAGGTAGGAGTTGTTCAGTAACTCCTAGTGGTAACCAGAGTGATTCACAGGCACCAATTGCAGTGACTGAAAACTACAGTGCTAACATACAGTGACGATTTGATCGAATGCAATGTGTTATAAACGTGCATGGATAGTGTACTGTTTTTTTTTTTTTAACGGAACACGATTAAGCAGATGGAACTGCTTCCGAGTCTGTCATGCAGGTATATATATATATATATATATATATATATATATATATATAATATAGGAAAATGATTTAGTACAACCGGGAGTACCTACTCCTGATTCATAACCGTAACAAATGCTCATGCCTGGAGCACGTCTGCATGCACGTACGCCTGGTCATCCATTAGGTGGTTGATATCTCAAAGCTTATCAACGGTAGGGAAGGGTGGGAGTATGTACTCCTGAGAGTACCAAACGGGCTTCCTATATATATATATATATATATATATATATATATATATATATATTTTGAAATATTTATGAAAACCACCAATTTTTTCATATCTTTCAAATGCATTGAGTTTCATCTTCAAATTTTGCAGATTGTAGAGGTTCACCTCCCCACGTATGGTAATTTTTTGAGAATTTTTCAAAACTTCTACAGGTGGTTTCACGGAGTTTTCATGGAATTGGTGGTTTTCACCAAATATTTCACTTATATATATATATATATTATATATATATATATATATATATATAGAGAGAGAGAGAGAGAGAGAGAGAGAGAGAGAGAAAGAAAAATAATTCCATACTCCTGGGTGTACGTACTCCCACTTTCAATATATCATTTAAATGATGTTGTTATACCTCTTTATCCTTTTGAGTATACTATAATACTAATTATAAGATACTCTAAAGTGAGTTCCACGAAAAATTTCATTAAAATCCACCCTTTATAGCAATATTTGTTTATATATTCCTTTTACATATGGAAAAGGGTATGTTGTAAAAAAATAAAGGATTTTCATGAAATTTTTTCAACCATGTTGCATTGGAGTATCTTAGAATTATTATTGAAGTATACCGAAAGTGATAAATGAGTATAAAGTGTTTATTTAAGTGGTATAATAGAGGTGGGAGTATGTACTCCTAGGAGTACAGAAAAAGCTTCATATATATATACACACACACACACACACTAGGATAGTTTGCGCCGCGTATACGCCGCGTGTGTTGTTTTTTTAAAATAAATTCGTTTTTTATCCGTGTGTGTTGTTTCTTCGCGGAAATAATTTCGTTTTTTTCGGCGGTGTTTTTTTTGAAATCTTCGAGAAAATAAGTGAAACGGTTGAAAGGACACAAACGAAATCACTTTTTTTGTTTTTCGCCGTAATATGACGCGAGCGTTGTTTTTTTCGAAGAAATAATTTCGTATTTTTTGGTGTATTTTTTCACTATTTATCTAGGGTCCGCTCACAAAAGATCTGCGGTTTTTCTGAAGGGCTTCTTCGTAAAAAAACCGCAAAAAGAACCTATACGTAATTACGGATTTTTTCGAAGACCAAAACGTGAAAAATTAATTTTCACCCGTCAATAATACACGGTTCGAAAAATACTATAGATTGAATTGCAAAAAAAAACTATAAAGATACAATCGCATACATATTTCTCACTCCGGGAAATATCAGAAACCGAGTTACGGGGAAAAAATAGAGAGATAGAGTTGTAGAAATATCTCTTTCGATGAATTATTTGGAAAATATTGGAGACCGAGCTGGAAAACCGCGGTGAGGAAAAAGTCTAGAGGGAAAAGGGTGAAAAATTATTAGAGATGACAACCTTCTTTTCTCGAGTCTAACAATCTACGCGTTCACCAAGTAATAATACATGTTTTAAAAAATATCAGAGATCGAGATGGGAAATCGAGCTGGGAAAAAAGTCTAGAGATAGAGCTGCACACATATTTCTGGTGACAAAAACATTTTTTCCCGAGAAAAACGGAGAAAGGACCTAGACGTAAGGAGCAAGGATCTGACTGTTACGTTTTTGGACCTGTTCGCTATCCTGAGAAATTAGAAAAGGGCTTGTTCACGATTTGAATTTAACGGGAGCTTTTTTTCGTAAAATGGCGCACGAGGGACCCAAACGTGATTTAGAAAAAAAATATCTTCCCCTCACAAAAAATCACGAAGGACCTATTCATAATTTATGTAAGGACCAAAATGCAAAAAATATTTTTGAGCCGAGCCGGCCGGCCGGCTCAACTCAAACGCCTGAGAGGCCATGAATTTTTCTCATAATAGTAGGGGTATGATAACGTGATCGAAACCGTTAATACTTGCGCCGGTATCCATCTCGAGCGACAGACTCGGAAGCAGTGTATATACACACACACACACACACACACACACACATATATATATATATATATATATATATATATATATATCTACTACTTCTAATTAGGAGTTGGTGGTGATACGTCCGTTCTCCACCACCAACCCATGTCTAAACCGTGAAAAAAACCGCCAACGGAAAACCTGACAGCATCGGCAAAAAAAACCTAACCCATTTTTGCTCCGCTCTCACGATATGCTCACCTCCCGACTTCTCCATGAACACGACAATTACCCCATCTACGAAGTCTAGATGCCTTCCCTGCACCTCCGCTCCTATGTAATCAGGAGAAATAGATGTTTGATCTTATAGCATAATTTTCTTTTATTGCTTGACCTTTATGTTCTGTTATTAATTTTATTTTTCAGAGTAAATGTACGCGCATTGAACTAGTACTACTTCTAATTACGAGTTGGTGGTGTTGGTCCATTCTCCTCTCGGCATACTCATGAAACCATCATTATCCCGATCTTTTACACATTGGCGAACAGAGAAAGTTTTAATTCGGTTGGATATACATACATGCGTGATCTGCGGCGTATTAGACTCTTATCTCAATCAGCCGATTCTATTTCCAAATACTGCACGGCCGATACTTTTTCCATATACTGCACACATACAACTTCTGAGTTACCATGTGTCTTTGAGTTGCCATATGCATCCTTTTCATTAAATATTTACTTGCATGTGTAGATAAGATCATCTTTTCTTTTTATCTAATCACGTGTGGTCTTGATTCTGGCTGGCTAGCAGCATGCGCACGGCTATGTATGATGCGACTAGATAAGTTTGTTATCTACTATGCATGACGTCCGTTCTCCATCTTCACCCCGACACGTGTGCGCACTCATGTGTTGAGTGGGAAGTGGATAGTGACCACCACGGCAGATTGGATTGGATCATCCTGTCGTGAGAGGTAAATGAATATGCATGACTCATTTATTGCTTTCCTTTCTCCCATTGATCTGGCATTCAAATCGGCGACGATTGCTCCCGGTGCTTTTCGGATTGGATTGATTGATTCCCTTCCAAAGGAAGCAGCACTCCGATTCATGGAGTTGAGTCTTTTCTCGCCTCTTTCCCTTTTGTTGCCTTATTCGACAATTTCTTAATATGGATTCCATAGACATCTCCTTGGTTGTTGAATGTATATAATCTCACCATTTCTTGCCTCTCCTACAAATGTGTTGAGTTTATCCGTTGAGTGGAGGTAATAGGCAACCTTCCTAATTTTGTCGATGCGGCGCAGAGGCAAGTCACCGGTGGTGGGCGGCGGATAGTCGGGTCGTGCTACTAGAGCTTGCCGCGGTGGATGATGTCAATAGGTCGAGGGAGGCGCTCGCGGTGGGAGGCGAGGAGGCGGTGGAGCTGGTTGATAGGGTGGGGCTATAGTATGGTGAGAGCAAGGCATATGAACCACGCACGGCGCTGATGGTAGCAGCCACATACGGATAATGCCTACCTCTTCAATGCCTTTGCGTCCATGGGTTAGCAGGTGATGCCTCTTTTAGTCGATCGATCGATCTCAAATTATGGTGTTACAAATTTACAATCCCATGTGCTGTGATGTTATTATTTAAGTTTGTGAAATTAAAGATAATTTTAAGCTTGAGTTTTTAAACAAGTGTTTGGAATTTGTATACTTCGATTAATTGATTTAAACATTTAACCATTGCACATTCAGAGTGAACATTATTATTCAGATAAGGTTAGTGCTCTTTGCAAATAATTTTTTATCGCAAATTGAGTTTCCATTGCATTGCACGGGCACCTAGCTAGTGTGTGTATATATGTGTGTGTGTGTTTGTGCTGGAACAGTAAATCCTCCTCTCTTCTAAAATTGCCCATAAAATCAGACTTCTAATTGTGCCACATTACCTTTAAAACTCTAACCATTGCATAGAACTCAATTAAAAAACCCTTAGATCTTAAATACTTAAGAGATGTTTTGATTAGACATATTTTATTTGAAAGGGTGGAAATATATAAAAAAAACATATGTATTGTTTCATGCAAAGACATGTATGGAAACACGCTTTTCTCTCCAGCACCCTTTGGAGATTATAAATAGTCTAGAAATACTTTTATTAGTGTTGATAGTAAAAATAATCGTCAGCCAAAAAAGCCTACAGCAAAGCACGAGTGATAATATTAGCATAATACCTATTGCTAACTAGATTCCACAGTAGCAGTAAAACTTAATTAGACATTCATTTACAAAAGATCAAAATGGCGCTCGGGTGGGGATGAATGATCACAAATTAAAATTTTCCCCCACTTAATGGATACAACCAAAAAACATAAAAGAGCAAAATAAAGAAAATCTACTCTATCCGGTTCTACCGCAATACAGGGAGCGGTAGTGCCGAAATCCAGAAGAAGAGTGCACCAAAACTGGGCAAAAACCAAAATTTTGGTCTTGTACTTGCTTGTGGGGTATTAATGATCAAGGTGATCTTAGATATCCTCTAACTTATCACAGCAAGCAAAACACAAGAAATAAGAACTTTAAACACGATCTACAAAAGATTTCTCAAAAAAGAGCAAAAAGATCAAGCTCTTGCAAAAGATTGTCTAGATGATGAGGATATGATCCAAAAAGATTCATCCATTAATCATACATTCTCGGCACAAGAAGCACAAGCAAGTAGGATGAGGGGAGGCAAATCCAACTTGTGAGAATGTAAATTATAAGAAATTAAATTACAAAATTTAAATGCAAAATTTAAGACATAATGTAAATTGTAAGAAAGTAAATTGCGGAATTTAAATGCTGAATTTAAAATATAATGTAAATAAGAAAAGTAAATTCAGAATCGTAAGGAAATAAAATTTTATTTTATAAGATGAAGGTTTACAAACCTTCACAATAAAGTGGGCAAAACTCAAAGGAGCATCAAAACCTTCAAGAGAAGACAGCTATCCCTACCTCTCTATTTATACTACTCTTGTGTTATTCTCCACCCTTTGATGAGTTATGCTTGGCCCTCAAATAACCTCATCAAGGGTTGAGATTGAGTCATCCTCCACCCTTAGAAGAGTTTTACTTGACCCTCAAGAAACCTCATCAAAGGGTTGAGATTCACTCCTTCACTCATATATATACTAACCCGCAACTCAATACGACAACGGGTTTTGTACACTTCTCAAAGCAGCTAACTTGACCGCTACTCTATCCTTTAAACCGCAATCCAACGGCTCTTTGATCCGAGCAGCTCCAAGCTAGCATCTCACCTGCCCTTGTCTTCTAGGCTCTCAATAACTCCGTCTCGGTCATCCTCTGGCGATCCCGACCATCTGGACCTTAGTGTACCGCCTAGTCCTAGTCATCCTCCTGTCTCACTATGACTTAGCACCATCATCCTGCAACCATAAAAACAATGAAATCCATCGCATAGTAATGTCCAAAATAACATACAATAATTATGCAATTCAAATCAAACTCAAATCTAAACACTCCTAGCTTAAATATAGTCAAATACTCATCACTAACCTGGATTGTTTTTTTTGAAAGAGCAGCAAGAGGGTTGCCGCAAAATTTATTAAGAAGGAAAAGAAAAGAGGGGTGGCCCAGCTTTTTATAAGAAAAACCGGACCCAAAAAACCTCACAACAAGCCAAACAGGTCCTCTCTACAAAGATTAACACCGCTACATCTCATTGAAGAAAACAAAAACACCTATGCCCAATAACACCATTAACACCACTAGTAGAACTTTGAAGGGCCCGTTTAGGGCGCTAATTTGTAGTCGTTGTCGTACGCCAAGCAAAACCATGGGATAGTACCGCATCTTTGACCGAAGTAGCCACTTGATCCGGCGTTCTGTTCTTCCCTTGAAAAATGCATTGGTTTCTCTCGAGCCAGAGATGCCACCAGAAGTAAATTAGCAAGCCATCCAAATCACGTCGTTTTTCCTTGTCATATAGGGTTCTTAATCTTCGCCACCATCTGTATATCGAGCTGTCGTAATTCAGATTCTACCAGCGTTCTAGGTTCCCCCATCGCAGGAGAAGATCCCATACCTGCTTAGCAGAAAAGCAGTCTTTACAGAGATGGGTCATTGTTTCCGGTGATGTATTGCAAAGACTGCAAATTGCATTACATGGCCAACTCCTTTTGAGCATGTTGTCAGCAGTTAAAATTTTGTTGTGAAGTAAAGTCCATGCGAAAAAACGACACTTTGGTTCAGCTTTGGCCTTCCATATAGGTGAGATCTTCATCTTGCAGTAAACCGTGTCAAATTGTACAAGGTAGGCACTCTTTGTTGAATATTGCCCATCAGATGTCCAACGCCAAGTTATTTGATCCTCCCTCTGCTCGTCTCTATTGACCGTTCATATTGCTTCATGAAGATCCACAAACTCCCGAACTTCGTCATGAGAGTTCATCGGAGTACATAAGCGGATCCAGTAGTTATTTGCCAAGGCTTGTTGGACCGAGATGTTCTTTCTTGTTGCCGTTTGGAAAAGAGTCGGTGCAATGGTTTTTGGGGCTTTTCCATGAACCCAACTTGATCTCCAGAAATCCGCTAGTTTACCGTTTCCAACTGTGACTACCGTTGAAGCATTGAAGAGAGTTATATCCGTTTCATCACAGGGTAGGTCCAGTCCCGTCCAAGCCTTTCGTTGTTTTTCCATTTGAACCAAAGCCACCGAAGTCTGAGAGCTCTGGCAAAACGTTCCATATCCTTGATATCTAGACCCCCTATGTTTTTTGGCATGCAAGTTACTGACCATTTGATTAAGCAGTGACCTCCACCGCAGTTTTCAGGTTCTTTCCCACTCCAAAGGAAACTTCGTCTAACTTTATCAATGCATCTAATCATCCACCTTTATGCTGGGAAAACAGTCATGTGATATATTGGTTGTGATGTGAGCACAGCTTTGACGAGGGTTTCCCTTCCGGCTCTGGAAAGTAATTTACCTTTCCATCCCGCAAGCCTATTGTTTATTTTATCAATCAGGGGTTGAATGTCTACTCTCTTGAGTTGTCTGGTGTGCAAGGGGAGACCAAGATACTTCCCAGGGAAGGTTGAGAGTTTTCCAGGAAAAACGTTCAACAATTGTTGTACTAGGTTTTCTTGGCATCTGATCGGGTAAATCTCTGTTTTGGAGATGTTAATTCTCAGGCCTGAACACCTTCCAAAGATTTCGAGAATTCGATTAAGGGCAGTCAACTCTTCCACGTTTGCATTTAGGAAAATTCCGGCATCATCTGCATACAGTGAGCAACGAAGCTTAGCTGCTGACGGGAGCACTGGTTTGAGAATACCACTATTCGCTGCCAATTCCAGCAGGCTTTGTAGGGGGTCGATTGCAAGGATGAAGAGTAGAGGTGATAGAGGGTCTCCTTGTCGGACTCCGCGAGCGTGTCTTATCGTTGCTGTTGGTTGTCCGTTAATTAGAATCTTTGAAGATGAAGTCCTGAGTATGGTAGCCACCCATTCGCGCCATTTCCATCCAAAGTCTAGGGCTTGTAGGACTTCAAGAAGGTAACTCCAGTTAAGTGTATCAAAGGCTTTTGATATATCTAATTTGATGAAAAGAGCCGGCCTTTTATCTTTGTGCAGCTTTTGGATTATTTTTTGGACGTATAAGAAGTTATCGTGGATGCATCTCTTCTTTATAAAAGCGTTCTGTGAGACTGAGACCAAGCTGTCTAATTTGGGTGCGAGCCTATTTGCCAGAATTTTGGTGATAATCTTCATGAAGCTATTCATAAGGCTGATAGGCCTGAAGCATTCCAATCTGTCTGCATGTTCTATTTTCGGGATTAGGACAATGTTGGCTTCATTAAACTTGTGCAACTTTTCATGACGAAGGTTGAAGAAGTCTTTTATTGCTTCTACTAGATCGGTTCGATGATGTTGAGGCAAGATTTGTAGAATAGTCCAATATACCCATCTGGTCCTGGAGCCTTCTGAGAAGGAAGGTTTTGTATGGTGCTAGTGATTTCAGCAACCGTGATCTGGGCCTCAAGGTCGCTGAGGTCCGATGCATTGTAGCCCAATGAATTCCATCGTAACACTTTGTCCCTTATTCCATGTTCTCCCAAACCTTCTCTGAAATACTGATATGCTGCTTTCAGTTTATCTTGTTGGGTGAGCAATACTGTGTCCTCTCTTCGTAGGGTACGAATGAGATTTCTACGCCTGCGTGAGCTGGCCATTAAGTGGAAGAATCGAGTATTGGAGTCCCCCAGGCGGATTTTTGTTATTCTGGAATGCTGTCTAGCCCTTGATTTCTGTATGGCCGCTATACCGAGAAGTTTGATTTTGATAATTTTCCGAAGATCTAGTTCATCTGGAGACAGAGGCCGTCATTTCTTGAGTGCATTCTAGAATAGTGAGTACGACCTAGATCAACGCTGTTTCCAGCGCTAAATTTGTGAAAGTTGTTCTCCGCCATCTCTGTAATGCCTTAGCTATTCTGCACATTTTGATATTGAACCTTAGCATAGCGTCAGATGTATGGACCGGTTGCATCCAGGATTGCTCCACAGTCTCTTGGAACCCCGGCATCGTGGTCCAGCAAGCTTCAAAACGAAACCCCTTAAAGAATTGGTAGGGTGCATTTCTTGCATTAGAAGCGGGCAATGGTCAGATGTCATAGTCGCCAATGCGCACAAGTCCGCGTTTGGGTAGGCCTCGTGCCATTCTGTTGTTGCGAGGAATCGGTCTATTCGTGTCATGGTGGGCGGATTTTGCTCATTTGACCATGTAAATCTACGACCCTGAAGATCAAGTTCTAGGAGATGTAAACTATTGATGGTGTGGTTAAATCGTTGCATCATTCGCCTATTTGTCGAGCCTCGATTCTTTTCATTTCCTTGTCTGATTAGGTTGAAATCTCCGAGCATCAACCACATGGGCAACACTGTTCCATTAAGCGCTTCTAGCTCAGCTAGAAAATTTCTTTTGTCTGAGTCTGATTGTGGTCTATATACCCTAGTGATGTCCCATGCCGTGGTGTTATACCTCGAGGTTATCGTAGCAGTGATTGTGTGAGTTGTGGTTCTAGTATTTTGGAGGTCATAAATATCATGTGAAGCCACCAGTAAAATTCCACCTGAGGATCCATTGGATGGTATACTGGTAGTCTGGGTAGCTAGTCTCATCCCCAAGGTCTCTATTAGCAAGGCGGTTGTCCAGTTGGCTATTTTCGTTTCCTGGAGACATACGACTGTAGCACCGCTTGACAAAATGAAACGCTTAATACTTTCTCGCTTAGCCGGATCATTTATGTAATACCGCAACTTGTTTTACCGGAGTTTTTGGCCGGAATTGTGTTGTTTTCTTAAATCCAAGGATTTATCCGGAAGGACAAAAGATCGGTTGTCTTGCAGTTTCAAGACTCTTAACGAAAAGTTTTGAGTTGTGCCGATTGTGAATTTCTGTAGATCCTTCTCCAAGCCTTGGAATTTCATTCGGTTGAGCGTAGATCCCTCTCGCAGGCATTTTCAGGGGTTGTGGACCTAATTGTGGGGGTTAGAGTTAAAAATTAGGTTGTGTGGGAGGGGTTTTCTGAAATTTGTCCCTCCCCACCTAACTTTTCACCCTACCCTCATCTCTACCTCTTGTGGTGGCTGTCTTTTTCTTTTCCTTGGCCAGACTTTTCCCCACTCACCTCCCTGCCGACTTATCCCCAAGCCTCCTGCCGACACCCCCATCTCCCTTCTTCCCTAGCGCCTGCTTCCTGGGCGCCTTCCTGGCCCGAGCTTCCTGCTGCCGTCTCCTCCTTGCGCCTCCTCCCCTCTGGCTTGGCGTCCTCCTGCTGGGCAGCTGCCGGTAGGAGCTGTGATCGGCAGGCAGACCAACAAATAGGGCGGCAAAGAAGGGCAGCATCGGCAAGAAGAAGAGAGCAACCAACGGCAGCTGCAAGAAGATGGGCAGCAATGACCAGCTCATCGCGGGCGGGCCTTGGCTGCTCGCCAATGGCGGGCCGCCTCCGGCCGGCCGGGCTGCCTCAGGTCTCCCTTCCTCGCTGGTACCGACGACCCCTCCTCCGGCCAGCACCTCCCCCACCTCCTTCCTCCATGGATTGGCTTTGAGGTATTCTAGTTTGGGTATTTTTCTGTGCATGCTAGGTGTTTGATGAAATGCTTAGCTAGGGTTCTTGTAATTTTATTTCACCTGAGTATTTGTTCCATGCTAGTAAGTGTATGCTTTAACTATGGATTAAGGGCATTTTGTTTTTTTGGGGAATCATAATTTCGAAGGTGGCCAGTTTTGAATTGTGTTTGTTCTGTTATTCTCCTTCATCTCTTAATAATTATTTGATGCAGTGCCACTTAGAGAATATGATAAGCAAAGGAATGAGAACATAAAAAAAAAAGAATGAAACAATGGTACAGTCATTGCGCTTGCATAAATTAGCAACATCAGTTCTTAGCTTGTTCTCCAAGGGGAAATGTAATGATGAGCGGATAGTAGGTCAAGAGCAAGAGTGGTGTTAGTAAGGATGAACGTTCAGACCTTGAATATGATTCATTCCATGACGCTGGTAATGCATCCGATGAAGATGCACAGAGCGTAAAGTAGATGGAATAGGAGAGGAGGTGCATGAAGTGGAGACATAAAAATCTACTAGGTTACAGGTTAAGGTACTAATCCTTTTTGTAGACTATGCTGGAGGCATTAGGTGATAAATGGCTACAAGGACATCAATGTTTTTGTTCTGTATCTATTAAACTAAATGAAGCTTTCATTTCTTCGAATTTGGTTAATTCCTAGTATCTGCAACAAGGTACTAATTCACATTAGTTTTTGAAGAAGTCAAATATGCAAAAGAGTTGTTTTCTTTTGTTGCTTGTTCCGAGTGTGCAAAAAGTTGAGTTGGATGATTATTGTTTAATTGCAGAGACGGTACTGTCGGGAGTGGCCTCAACCCTATGCCACTCCATTCTTCGTCGGTAAAAGGCAAGTGTATTCCCTAGAGCGTTTTTAGAGTGTTAAATGGTTGCTTGCGATAAGAGTATGAAATTTCTAATGATTTGGTTATGTTTAGTAACATATCTAGAAGTTGTTCTTATCATGGTAATGAGGATGGATGAATGTTAGCAATGGGAAGGTAAGTTATTCAATTTCGATTATTGCAACGCTTTATGAATTGTATAGATGAGTATGGTTATGTTGATGCAAAGAATAAAGTGATTAAATGATAATGTGTGTTATATTCATGTTTGTGTTGTGCTTATACACATGACTTTATTTACTCTCGAATGAATTACACTGGGGAAATAGCAAGTTAATTGGTACTTCCATATTGGTTATGGCTATGTGTGGTGAAAATGAATGAGGGATGAGATGCATTCACGTCAATTGCATAATTGCATTCATGATGGACGAGGCGTCCCATGTTGATGCAGGCCTCGGTGCTCACCGTAGTGAGCACAAAAGTCCTATTTCGTAGTCCCATTCATCGATGGTGAATGGGAGCGAGTCAAGAAGAGTAGGCCCCGCCACGGATGGGTGGGATTGAGGTGCACACCGACGGTGTGCACTCACTATACCGGTATACGCTTATGACAATGTGCATTATGAGCATGCATGGTGCATTCATTCTATGATTCATGAGAAAAAGGATGAGAGCATAAAAGCATGGCATTGTGTGTTGAATTGGTAAATGTTAATTGATGAGAATGGAAATGACTGGTTGAGTATTGAGTCGTGGACTCATCCCGAAATGATTGTTGAGGCATGAGTAAGGTTTGTTTATGTTCCGAGTTGGATGTGGTAAGTAGGGTTAGTTTCCGCTTCTTTAACTGGATAATGTCAATTAAGTAATGGTTATAGCAATTGATGAAGTATTCGTGTTCTTGCATTTTGAAGTTATATAAATTCAAATTGCTCCCTTTATTTAAGGATGTCAAGTAAAGAAACTATTACTGTATGTTTTGAAGTCGTATTCTAATCGAATTCATTACTTTTATGTTTGATTGCACTTTGCTGAGTCTTGGACTCACGCTTGTTTGCTCCCTGTTTTAGGTACCTTGCAGACGACTCGCTGGGTTGGGAGTAGAAGCACGTGCACGACTTCGGTCGCCATCGCATTTAATTAATGCATAAAGCCTGAATGTATTTGGTGGGGTTGTAATATGTTATTTGTCGTCGCGTAGTTTATCTTTTGATTAGCGGAGGTGTGATTGATATCTAAGGACCTGCTAGAATGTCTCTTCGTGATTGAATGATTGAATTATACTGTTATTGTTTTCTGTCTGCTGAGTGGATGTCCTTCCTTCTAGGAAGGTCATGCCGAAATTTTGAACTTTTTGCCAACTTAGTTTTAGTCTGGTTTTAGAGTTAGCGGTTGTTTTTAGACAATTCTATTGAGTTGTTGTTGAGTGTTTAGAGTTTTTGGGTAGCATCCGTGGCGCGGCGGGCGCCGGGGTGTTACAATTTAATCCTCTAACATTCCATGAGAGAATAGCACAGTTTGTTGACATTCGGAAGAACACTTGCCACTTTAGAGGAGACTAGACTTATATTAGTTCTCAGCCATAATGTCATCGGACATACAACCAGAACAGTAGTCAGACTGGAAACAAACAACGATACAAAGGACCTCAGGTAGCTAGAACAATTGGAACGACAACAACAAAACAACAGCCTAATGGCCCACACACCACGCTCCACCATGATAATTCGGTACATAGACCTAAAGTTCTCCCTTTGGCCACAGGCATTAGTTAGCACTGCCTTGACTACAAAAAGATGACCACCAGATACAAGGCTTCTCGCGCCAACCATTTTCCGCAGACAGCCTAGCAGACCATCTAAACTTTTTTGCAGCATCATAAACACCAACTAGAGACTCTGGCCGACCTCTGTCGGGAAGCCTTCAGGCGAGTGTAGAAACTGTCGCAGGCGCCACCCTCGATGGCTTCTTCTTGGTCTTGCTCTTGGTGTTGCCGTGGTTCACCAGGTCCAATATGGCCTCCACTTTTTCCTTGCAGAGTGGTCATTCAAACTGCTTAGCCATCTGTTCAAATAAATCTTCCTGTGAGATCTTATTGTGTGTTGAAGGACTCGAATCTTTTAGTTTTGCCAGTAAGATTTCTTGGGCTAATTGGACAGTTCCCTTGGTGGCTCCACATCTGGCTTTGGCCTTTGCAGCTAATCTAGAGCTCTTTCTTTGATTGGAGATGTTAGGGGATACTATCTTGTTCACTGTCGCGCACGGTTCTAGTTCATTTATGCAGGGGAGTGATTGAATGATGTGTGTATCAGTGTTGTGTGAGACTGTTATAATAAACTCTTCTAAACCCCCCTGGTTATTAGCTGTGCCTTGGTCTGTAGGTAAGGGATCTTGTGTGATTGTTTGTTGTTCCCCTCGGCATTGTGGTGTTTGAGGCTCCTGTTCTATTAGTTGGCTACATTCTTCAGATTCTAACATATCCTGGTTGGTGGTTTATGATGGAATATCAGTGCCCTCAAAATGTGTGGGTGAACCAGGGATTTCAATCGGATGTAGCATATCCGGTTGGGAGTTTTGGGCTCGAGTGTTTGTTACTTCAAGATAGTCTGGTTGGGAGTTGTCTGATGGTGGCTTGGTGACTAGAAAAGGTCTATGTTGAACATCAATTTCTGTTGGTGCTTCCTGTTGATCTAGACTGGGCCTTTGCGTGGGACTAGCCAAGGTTGTAACTTGTGGCGCCAGCATAGCAATACAACCCCCCGGCTGTACCTTGTGGCGCTCCATTCCACCCCTCGAATCAGCATCAATCAGAATATCAGGGACAACCCCAGTGTCCACATCCAGAGAGTTGGTGACCATGTTGGAAAGAACGTAAGAATGTGCATGCATAGAACACTCAGGTGGCTGATGGCATACCTGCGGGCCCAGATCCGAGGACGTCTCCCGCATGTAGTTTGTCGGCTCGAAGGATGGTGGCTTCTGGCGTCCGTCGACCTGAAGGGTGTTGGCTTCTTCCATCATGTTGATCTTCTCTTGTGCAGCCGGTATAGTTTCAGCAACGATGTTTATCTGGTGGCTCTTTTCTTCCTCCATCATATGGTTCTTCTGTTCTTCCATCGGTTGGTTCTTTTCTTCCTCCATTGTGATGTCTGTCGGCCTAACAGGTGATGGCTTCTGAAGGACGATGTCTTCTCCCAATATGTGCTTCTTCTCTTGTTCAGCGGCAGTGCATCAGCAAAGGTGACCCTCCGATTATCCTTTTCCTTTTTAGATGGTGGCTTCTTTGTCGTCCAGGGAGGGTTGGCAGCATGTGTCGGTGACAGTTGGTGTTGCGGGATGCGGTTTCTGTAGCGCCGGGCCGACGATCCCGGAAGGCCGCGCCAAGACGCGCTATGGCAGTCTTCTATTCCGCCCCTGCATCTAGAGTCTCGGACCCAACTCGACATGCTTCGGTGTCTTCTCGTACTGCGGTGACGATTATCGTGGTTGAAGTCGTCATCATCTTCGCGGTCGTAGCGCCGATGGCGACTATTGGTCCGACCCCTGTCCAAGTCTCTCTGGTCATGTCTTTCTCCCACTTCATCCGGAGCCCCGTAGGTCCATATGAATTCACGACGCTGCTTACGATTCGGTGGGCCGCCCAAACCACCTCGGCCGCGGAGGAAGGAAAGGTCCTCGACGATCTCCAAGTGATTGCGAAGGTTGAACATTTGTCCCCGCTTAAGGTTCGTTGGGTCGTCGTAGTGCAGCACCGCTTGCGGAAGAGGGATGTTGGTGGGTGGGAGCTCCCTGTCAGGCTCCATCACCACCAAACTCACTTCTTTCGGAATATCACATGGATCTGCACACCAGGCCCAAAGGTCGAAGGACCTAGTGCGCTCCCTTCTTCTTGTGCGCTCTTGAACATAGTGCATCGCGCAGCTTTTCCCCAAGGCTCTCGCCGCCACGTCTTCACTCCAACAATGCACAGGTACTCCTTTCACTCGGACCTTGACATGATATTCGAAGTTGATGTTAGTTGCATAGCGGTGCTCGGTCCATGCTGCAAACTTGTACTCCCTGCCTCGGTACAGCACCATTGCTGCGTTCACTGCCCTCCTCCTGGTCGCAGGTTCAGCGAAAATGATGAGAAATTGTTCGGGGAAGTGCTTGACCAGTTGAAAATCGCCATGGTTGAGGTTGAACCGGTCCCGCAGCATGTCGCCCACGGTGGACGTCTCCACATCATGACTGTTGCCATCGAACCAGCATACCACCGCCCTTTCGCTGAGGTCATCTCTGCGGCGCTTGATGGAGCCAGTGGACGAAATGGCGCAGAATGCACGGGCCGACCTGGCCCTGGGGTCGCCTGGATACCTGGCCGCCATGTCTCTTTCCTCCCGGACCACCTCGCAGAGAGTTTTGGTGCGGCTTTGGAGATTTGTGGAGAGGGGTTTTGATGTTGTTTGTTCTTGAGTGCTTGGTCTTGGTCTTCCTTCCTGAGCAATTTTCGGCCTTCTTATGGCCTTTTCATGACGATATATAGAAAATAAATCTGTATATGTTGGAGTGGAAGTTTGAGGACAATTTTCGGAAAATGTATAGGTGTGAAGCGTCTGAATTCTGCACCAAGAATGACACGCGAAGACCAGGAATTTCTTTGATTTGAGTATGGCATCACAAAGCCCACCGCTTCATTCGGATAAAGGCCATGGTGATTTGCGAGGTAAGCCACCATGTTGCTTGAGACTCTTTGTTGTGACAATGGAATGCGGCTACTAGCGTTCTCTTTTCTCCTTCACTCGCGCTAACGCTGCGAGAGAAGGGCAGGCATATATTAGTTGTGTTAATCGCCTTGCAATTGTTCCCGTTGAATCCTAGTGTTGTACATGCAATCTTCTTCTTGTAGCTCTGTGTAGTCCAGCGGGATTGATTTGGTTTATTCTGCTGTAACACCCTGGCGCCAAACACGCCCCGGATGCTACCAAAATCCTACTTCACTAGCGACACCCCTCGGACCCACACATGTCCAAAGGGGTTACCAACACACGATAATTCGCCACAACAAACATCATTTGGACTGAGAATTACCGAAGAAGACATAACAGCCTAATACTTTCCCTAATTTGACTGCAACCAAGCACTAACTACTAAAAACCGTCTTAAAACTAAGTTACCGAAATTTACAAAATTTCAGCATAACCTCTCTAGAATATAGGACATCCACTCACAGACAAAAATAAACATTGCAGTTATAATATAAATCAAACACCCCTTTCCAGGATGACACATTCTAGCAGGTCCATAGATAATCAATCACATCACCAAATCTGCAATTAACAAACTACGTAACTACGGCTAACATATTACAACCACTTAGATACAACCAAACTTTATAAGACAGTAAATGAATTATTGAACGAAGTCGTGTGTGTGCCACTATTCCCATCCCGGCGAGACAACTTCAAGGTACCTAAAAACAAGGAACAACAAGCGTGAGTCCAAGACTCAGCAAAGTGCAATAAGTAGAAAAGTAAGGCATTCGACTCAGGTATAACTACTTCAAGACTTAAAGCAACAGTTCCTTTAATTGACATCCGTAATAAAAGAAGCAGTCTGAACTTAAATAAATCCACAACGCAGAACACAATTACTTCACTATTAAACACAACCATTACTAAATTGAAATCATTAAGTAAAAATAAATGTAAATCAGCGACAACCCCACAGCCTATCTCATAACTCGATTAACTAAATTGCAAACTTGAAACAGTTTAACTATCTTTCATACCTCCATTGTCAGCTTCGGATGAGTCCACGACTCAATCCCCAACCTGCACTTACCATTAACCTAGGAACTACAATTACCATTCACTATGCAATGCAATCATGCTTTCATTCACATAAATCAACAATTAGCAACCTCAATGCAGGGCAATGAAATGCTAAATGATGCGACACAACCATGCTTTCATTCACATCAATCAACAATTAACAATTCCAATGCATAAAACATGATTCATCATTGTCAATACACTGCAGATGCAAATATGCCATACAAAAGAAGAAATTCATATCCATACATCATAATCAACTCATAAAACATGATCCCTCATTGACAATGTAATGCAGATTGCACAATTTCCATGCATATGATGCATCATGCATGCTCATCTCCTCTTTTAGCACATACTGGGGTATGGCCGAGTGCACACCCGCGGTGTACACCCTCTCATTCCCCTTCCACCCCGTGGTGGAGGGTGCCTACTCTTCTTGACTCGCTCCCATACAACCACGATATGGGACTACGAGGTAGGACTTTCGTGCTCACTACATGTGAGCACAGAGGCCCTGTCGATCGAATGGGTCGCCTCTTCCATCATGAATGCACAAATGCAATTGACGCAAAACAAATTTGCATACTACATTCATTTTTCACACCCATAAATTACCATTCTCAACATCATATCCAAATTATCAACTTCCATATTCACATTCTCAACACTCATAATCACCTCCTCACATTCATATTCATGCTCACATCACCAATACTCGAGTAATTACTAATTCCATCTATCTTAATCATAAATTAACCATTTTCGCAATCCAATTCCATACCTTCAGTATTCCCACTAGCCCTATCAAAACTAGTGAGCATGAATATGGATATAATATTTAGCAAGATATTATCACGGCATCTAGACGGAAATTCATCAAACAACGCACATAACATTCAATCCAGATGCAGCATGATGTCATGATGGCAAGGCACACAAAGTTCATCAAACAAGTCATAACACGTTCAGACATCGATGCACTTGCATATAAACTTGTCTTAAATAATAGCATAACCATTGAACCATTCTCATTCATCATATCGCCTACAAAATCAAACCTGACAATATTAATGCATCACAAGGGTAACGGTAACATTGCAAAAACATAATGGCCACCTAAGCCACGACCATTACAACGCACTTGCCTTAAACCTCTTGAAACAGTGTGGCGAGAAGTTGACGGCACTCCCGGGGCACACCACCTGCAAATAGGCATAACCCACTAAAATCATGCCAACCATTTAACCACAACAACTCAGGACAACCACGATTCTACACGACCCTCCCAAAAACTGAAAAACATCAATCTGCCAACCCGGGACAGCACTCGGTAAAACGGTCATAACTTTTAGTCGGATGAACGAAACTTAGCTATTTCAGCCTCTATTGAAAGATAATTCGATTATCTACAACTTTTTCTATAGCCAACCAACCGAGAAAAGCACCAATTATTCTCAGATTTGCGACGAACAGCAGACAGACGCAGAAATAACGCGTTCTGGACAGCACGCGATAAAATAGCCATAACTTTTAAACAGCTGAACGAAATTTAGCAATTCCAGTCTTCATTGAAAGGTAATTCAATTATCTACAACTTTCGTAATAGCCAAATCCCCAGGAAACGCTTGCAAAATTTTCAAACAGCAGTTCTAACAGAGGACAAAAATCTGCTCGAAACAGAAATTTCAAATCACTCTAGTCTCTCCATTCCCCATCCTCCAACATCTCAAAATCATGAATCCTAGCTAAGCATTAGCACAAACACCTTGCATGCAATAAATAAAATCCCCAAATTCCTAGGGTTTTCACCTCAAGTCTTGCTCATGGAGGAAAGGGGAAGGTGGGGAGGATGCTAGGCCGGAGAGGGTCGCCGGAGGAGGGGTCGCCGGAGGAGAGGTCGACGGCGCCGGCGGGGGAAGGCTCGGCCAGGGCAACCACTGCTTTGGCCGCCACTCCTGCAGGGGGACGCCGAGCCTGGGGAGGCGACGCCGGCCTGGGGGGAGGGCTTGGGGTGAGCATCGGCGGGGGAGGCGCCAGGAAGAGCATCGGCAGGGGGAGGCGCCAGGAGGAGCATCGGCAGGCTCGGCCAGAAAGCGAAGGAAAAAAAGAAAGTCTTCAATGCTGGCCTCCAAGCCGAGAGATTTAGTATTTTGCCACTTCAAACATGTGGCTTCGCAAATTTGCCACTGGACCCACATTTCATTGACTCAGATGGTCCCATATGTCATTGGCTCAAGTGGCATCATAATCAAAGAGTCAATCTTTGAAGTGGCAAATAACCAAAATTTTCCCTCCAAGCCAATGCCAGCCACAAGTATGGAAGAGAGAGAGAGATTAGGTGAGGGAAGGGGAAATTCCGAAAATACCCCTCCTAAAAACCAAAAATCTAACTTTTACCACTAGCGCGAACCAAATAAATTTCAACTCTTGGCGGGAAACGACAACTGACAAGAAAATGAAGACAATTTCGCCCAAAAACCCAGGAAAACGATTTTGCGGTATTACACTCTTCCCCCCTTTAACAGAATTCGACCTCGAATTCTGACCACCTCACTACTCACCCACAAGAGCAACACAAACCGAATTGCCAACAACAAAAAGCTCAAAAAGAACAAGCCGGGTACTTCTCACGCAAAAGTAAACTCCCTAAAGATCTAGCGGTAAATTCGTGGTGCATGCGTAACATCTGTTTGTGGCTATTCCCTCTGTTGCACTGGCAGGTCTTGAGTTCGGATTGCCCTTCTTTTCTTTTCTTTTTAATATGCAATCATAATTTTCTCACCATGCCATTCTTTTGCTCTCCTTTTCCTTTTTCTCTTTTCTCTTTTCCCTTTCTCTTTCTTCTTTTTCCTTTGTACTAAACAATGTGATTAAGGTGCAAATAACGAACAGATTTGCCTTCGTGGATATTACGAATATGTTGTGCGTACACAATCAAGTTCTCGTGAAAGCTTGGACGGTGGATGTTACAAATATGTTGCATGTACACTTGGACGACAAAAAATTGATTACCAAAATCAATTCCATGCATGCGCATACCTGCGCTGATACGTATCACCTAGATCATTTGTCACGTTTGAACTATGAACTTGCGGCTGCACGCCATCGATTTCACGGGTGAATTCCTTAAGGCACACGCTAACACTTTGCTAATTAAACATTACATGTCCTTTGGTACGGATGCACATGGCAAGTTATCCCGTTTCTTCTTTTAACATGATACATTTGGTTCCTTTCAATATTTATCAGCACCTTTAGCCTTTAGCTCTGAGAAAAATGTATTCTTTGCTTGTTGATGTAACCTAGCGGGCATCTTGCTCCAATGTTTCAGTTTGTATATAATTAAGACAGTACTGCAGAAGGACATATGCCCTGCCTTCCTAGCTATTCGTTTCTCTGGAACCACGCGCCCTTCTTGTTCTTTCACCTGCGCTCCAAATCCCTTCCTTCCTGTTCTAGAAAAATCCCTTCACTTCAGCTTTCAAGTTCTTTCACACAGTTGTCCTTTCATATCTCGGATTAATAATTTTGTAGGCATCATTACCAAAAAAAACCGCAAAAAATCATTTGCATTTTCCGTTTAATTGTTCATTGTTCGCATCTACAATTAGCCTCCTTTTCTACTGATCAATACAAAAAAAAAAAGAAACTAAAAAAACAGTTGGCATTTCCCCTTACTATTGTTCTTTCACATCTATAATATAATCCCATTTTCTAGTGATCATTACAAAAAAAATCATTGGTGTTTCCCCTTTTACTGTTGTTATTTGAAATCTGCAGCTAATCCTTATTTTAAGTGATTAATTAAAAAACCCAAGAACTATTGGCTTCCCTCCATTACTCTGATTCTTTTCATATATAAAATTAATCCCTTTTTCTATTAAGTAAAACAAAAAAAACAGCATTGGCTCACCCTGTTTACTGTTTTTCCTTCCCGTTTACAATTAATCCATTTTCGGATTATCAATATAAAAAAACCAAAAAACATTGGCTTTTCCTCCTTTCGGTTTTTTTAAGTATATCAAGTTGATCAGATCATCTCTTCGCATCCATAATAGAAGGTACTATACATCTTCTTTTTTGTGATTTTTTTTATTTCTTATTTCTTGAATATGTAACAAGAGTCAAGTGCGTTTCTTTTCTCAGGACCATATAAGGAAGTGTGCGCCTGCTCATTGAGACAATATATATTGGCAATCTTCGGTTTAAGTATTGCAGAGTATTGCTTTCTTGGTGAAGGACATTACACTATATTATACCAAGTTATTCGCAGAAGTTTCACTATAAAGGACAACCCGAAAGGCAGAGTGAAGAGGTAAATATACATTGATTCATAGCAATGATCAATACTAATTTCAATTAAACTCATACAGTTAAAATAGTAAAAAAAAATTACATGATTGTGCCTATGAAGCATAGTTATTCATGTGTGAGATAAGAACTATCAAGGAGTTATATCAAGTCAACTCTAGCTAGGCGCATCGATGCCCCTCTTGATCTGTCTAGGATATTTAGTCGAGCAGTTAGTAATAAGTCAATACAGAGTAATAAGTCAGTCTAGTAGCTTGTGACCAGCAGGCCTTTGAAGGGGCAAGCTTCTGTATCTGCCTACTTTGTTCTGTAACACACAGATCAAATTTCGTACAGTTAAGTAGTCATAATTACGGAGTTAAAAAAATAGTCATAATTGCGAAGTTCCAAAAAAAATGTAGTGGGATTCTACGTGTGATTACTTTTTTTTGGGTAGGTAGGACCTAATTGTGGAACTATTTCTCTGTTGTTACATCTTACTCGCTCCAGTATAACATACTTAGTTTATGTTTAAGTTTTAGCTTATAAAAGAATCTGTTACTCTACAGTAAAATCCGATTATATATGTTCTACAGCTGTAACCAGAAAAATAAAAATTCGATAGAGATTCTAACAGAAAGTAAAACGGCCATTTCTTCCCGGCTGCTGGGCCAACATGTTGGGTACACCAGGGAAAAACCATACAGTCCATACTACCCCAATCACTTAACTTCTTCGGAAAGAAAAGACCCAATGAGGAGACGCTAGATTATGAGAAAATCCACCCGTGGCATGCACCATCCACCCCTTCGCCCCCCTTGTCTCTGATAGCCCCTAGCCCTTGTGAACTGGCAGTGTCTTGACTAGCAAGATGGTGTGTAACACCCACCCTGACTTAAAATCTGCTCAGAACTCAGTCCACCATGGATAAGTCTACACATGTATAACACTCCACTTACATTTTTGTTCTCGCTTCGTATAATAGGATTAACCCAGATGTGCTATGTTTGACCCAACATATATTATATATTACTACAAATCACTTTAGACAAACAATGTGAGACTAATCCCACACCACTCAGTATAGTCCACATGGGCCTTCACATTAATGTGTCGGGCTATTACATTCACCCCCTAAAGGGCTAACACCCTTGGCAGCACATTATATACATAGCAATGCCTAGAACCACCCCTCGGTACACATTCGTATATCTAGTGCCAGCACATATGTCATGTCGTGTGTCCAATTCGGTGCTTCAGTCATGTGTACACTTACCTTTATTAGACTCGAACATATGTGTTGCCTTTGCCTCAATAGTGCCTAGCAACGGAGTATCCAATCCCATCCATTTGGGACATATTGATGGAGTAGTGATCTTGCCTTGTCGGTACTAGGCCATAGTTTTGTCTAGCCTTGTCGGTCTTAGACAGATGGTAATGTATTTGATAAAGTTGCCCTTTTCTCTCATTGACACATAGCCATGATATCATGTGTAAAAGATTATGTGGATTGTGTGCCTCGGCCTTGTAGCGGTTGATGTGCATATGATGCATTGAATGATGCTTTCTTTGAAGCATTAAATAATTCTACTCCTGTGCGAGAGGCAAAAACCAACATAGTATAATACTCTCCTTTATTGATTTATATGGAGCACTAGTTGATTTTCTACCCATTGAGATTTCGAACTATGATTTTTCATAGTTAGTTCTGTCGTATTGGAAAAAATCGTACCACGCTCATATGAACTTTCATAGCCGATTCCATCTCAATGGGAGCACATGCGCTATGATCGCCTTGATCAATAGCCAGCCTCACATCAACAGGGAATATGTAGCGCATGTTGTGAAGAATTTTATTCTCCTTTGAGCAAAGATCAAGTTGTTTGCTATCAAACCCGGACGTTGTGAGTTGCAACATGCTGACGACAATGTATGAAGTCAATGGTGCAGGCGACAGCTGGAGGCGAAAGAAATTAACAGCATTTTGCTGCTATTTCTTTTGATCTGCTGGTTGACTTAGCTAGTAGATTACTTATCGGGCGATGACTGCGTGTCTTCTCAGGCGAGGTTCTCAATGTCGCGTTTCTTTGAATCTAATGGTTGAAACCAATTTAGATCTAGTTATATTATCACCTATAGTATTAATAGTAAAATTCAGTTATATTATCCCAAGCCTCTTTTACAATGTTTTATCTGAAATAGTATTATTAATCTTATATAAAGTTTTGAAAATTTTATCTTTTATATTTAAATTTCAAAAATTCTGACATTGCTATTTTCCTATTTTGAACTTTATTTGTTTTCTATTTTTGAATTTCCAAAAGTTTCAAATGTAAGTTTTAATTTTTTATATTTTTACCAGAGGTAGATGAGGATCTCGGGTCACCAAGGTAAAAATCTTAGCTTTAGATCTTCTTCGGAGATTTCTACAAAATTCTGACAAGACTTTGATGCGGAGGGGCAAAATCGTTCGAATTGCGCTCGGATTGACTGGACGGGACACGTGTCGCGAGCGGTGGCATATTTCGAATAAGCATGGTTTCATAATGGCATCGTTCAGAAAAGCAAAGGAACGATGGCAAATCTCGAATAAGCGGTTCCTACAGTGGCATATATCCAATTAACCCAAAAAATTATGTCATACTATTTGTCCTCTATGATAAAACATGTCCTGTGATCCCAATGAATGGCGGATGAATGTATAAGAAGCCTCTGAAGATCACCAGATATTCGGTGAATCCAAAACTCTGAACAAATTAGGAAAAGTCTAAAATACCCCTGATGAATGGATAGTAAAATTCTAAACTACTCTTAAGGAATGGATGGTTAGATTTGATTTCTACTATCACTACCTACTACCTGTGTTATCCATCGTAAAATTTCTCTTACCTTTTATATGATCGATTATTTCAATAATTGAGTTGCGCTGAAGCATATTCAATCTACCCTTACACCGCCGCTGAAAAAATACCACCCTCAACTTAGAGATGCACAAAATATATTGTCATGCACGATATTAAGCGCGCTACACACTTGGAGGTTATCAAAGGAACAGCTTTCGTGAGACCAATTCTCATGACAACTTCCACAAAAATCAAATATATATATATATAATTTTCACATGAATGTCTCACCAGATGATCAGTACTACTAGCTGCTGCATACTTGCGTGCATGCATATCTCACCGGATGGAGATCTGTAGTCCCTATTGACACAAACCGTCCGAACAAGTCCTCGCACATTGCTACAGTATCTACTACAGTAATTTCAGGAGATCTAGCCTGCCAATTTTTTATTGGACGGTCTCATCGAAATTGCTTAAGTTACAGTGCCCACGGACTACACCTAATCTCCGTCCATATCTCCCCGCACCATACAACAAGTGCCGACGTGAGCAATCAAATCAACTTCCTTTTCTTTTGTTCTTGATTGCCAATCTTCTGAATATCATATCTTCTAAACCAAGTGCCAGATTTGCGATCCGTTTGAACCTCCGTGTTTGTTACGAAAAACCTTCCAAATGAGTCTAATATTGGATAGGTTACACGTAGAAAAATATTTGATGACACGTGAGGCCCGTAGGTCACTCCTTTATGGAATTATGTATGCCACATATCACTAATTTTTACTGACATGTGAGCCACTGTCTCTTTATTTTTTATTTAATGAATTTTGTGTACAAAAATTCATCAAATATTTAGCAATTTCGATTCACCAATCTACCCCTAAATCAACTTCTCCCTTATTTCCTTCGTCTCGAAGCAACACCTTCCATGTAGCCCTAATGACTCCTCGCCAAGCCCCAGTAACTCCTTGCTTGCACATGAGCCAAGTCACCTAGCGCGCCACATGTCCATCATCACTTGTACCTTCCATGGTCCTTGTCCATCTTGTGCCTTGGTTGAACCCAACCATCTCACCCGACTTTCTTGACTATTCTGGACCTTGGTTCTCCCAACAAGCCTTAGACCACCATCCATTAACAATAGTTGACTCCAACCCACCTATACAACAATGGACCAAGAAACCATTTCTAGTCATAAGTTCCCAAATTGACCAACTTCAGTCATAACCATGCAACATGCAACCCATATGCACCGAGAAATCAACCCAATCTAACACAACACAACGCACACTTGGCGGTTAGACTGCTTGTCGATCCAACAGCCAAGGCCGGTATGACCGCTTACACCAAGCCAGTCTGATCGCACTTGTGCAACACCAATCAGACCACCATAACTTGGCTGATCAGACCGCAACACCCATTTTGGTTTGACATCAACACCTAAAACTCATCTCACATTTGTAAATTACTCATCACAACAAATAGATGACTGCCACTTGGTCTCACACATAGCACCCCACTTACACTTTTGTCCTTACTTTCGTGTAATAAGGATAACCCAGAGGCCTATTTTTGGACCTAGCAAATATTATATACTACTAAAATTAACCCCATCACCACTCCACAAGTTCCACAAGGGCCTTCACATTAACGAGCCAGGGTATTATAGTGTCGGCACACAATGACCAAGCAGCGTTTGACCGGGCCTTGCATGGTAGCCACTTTTCCATTGATGGCGCGATGAGTAGCAACTTCGTGGTGTCGGCAGTCAGGACACACTCCCTCCACACCAAGCCTTTGTTTTGAGCCACCCCCTTGGTGTTGGACTTGGACCCAAAAAATTAATTCCAAATCTTAAGTGTATACCGTACTAGTGCTATGATCGTTGGCTAGCATACATATAATACATCGTTGCATCACATACATACATAGGTAAAAAAACATAGTAGCTCATAATATTAAGCAGCTGTACATAGACGTACGTGATCGAGTTTTACACAAATGGGCCTACCAGCGAAATAGTTCAATTACGAAAGTGGAAATAAACTATAATTAAAGCCAAAAGGACTCTCATGGTATGCCATAATACATGGACAACAAACTGAGTTAACACCCTAGTATTTGGCACTATAATCACCATATCCCATGGCATAAAGTAGCCATTTGAGAAATCTTTCTCCTTTTTCTATGGTTTTTCTTCAACAAACAATTATAAATAAAAGATTGTACTCCACAAGATTTTAAAGCAACATATATCATATATGCAAGCTGAGACAAAGATGGTTGTCCTAACTAGTATATTTTGCATAAAATGAGTTTTCATTTGCAATAGACAAAGTAATTTGTAAAGAGCAATTTGTAAAAACAATTGGCATTGATGTAAAGTAACTATAAATAGCATAAGTAAATATTTCAAGTGGCTTACCGCTGCCAAAAATTTCTCCAGTTGACAAACCTTTGCCAAGACAAATCTATCATGGACTATACCTTTTCCAAATCCAAAACTAAACTAGCATGGACTGTCTGCACCATCCATATATTTCCAAAAACTATTTTAAAACCAGAAAACCAAAGTGTGGTTTTACTAGAGATGTTCATCACTAGGGATGTAGCTATTCTAATTGATTTACACTATACAAATGTTGCACAATTTAAGCCACAAGATATATATAGTCAGGTCACCACAGTCTACCATGGCTCATGACAGAATTGTATGCAATTGAGTGACTATCACAAGGCCTTTACAATGTACTATCGCAACCCGATTTTGCCCACTAAGGTTTGAGCACCGAAGGGCTAAACCACCCAGTCAGAAACCCCTTGTTGTGATGGTTGAGAATATACCATCTCATTGACACCTACATTCAACCGCATGATGAAATCAAAGTTGAAACATTGCAAATTAGTTGACCAAGTCCATCCCACCTTATACTTATGGTAGTACGGAAAATGCTTGTATCAACAATACTAAAGTTTGGTCCTTAATGACCCAAGAGAGACAACCACACAAATGACACCGGTCTTAACATACCACTCGCCCCAAGTCTAATAATTTTTATTTTCATATCTTTAACCAAATTAGCAGACATAACTCAAACTGAGCTAAAATATTTCCCAAAGTGTCTAAAATTGAGTTATACCTATTTTTCTACCATGTTTACCTATACTGAACTAAGCATGGCTAAGCATGTGACACATATGCTACTCTAAATTCCATAAATGATTCCAACAAGAGTGGATAATATTCCTAGGGTGGAAACAATAAGGACATCAACTTTTCAAGGTAGGATTAATGCAACAATTGGTGATAGCTAACTTCTAAGAATAAAAATATTCATTAAACCGCAATAAGCATGCATAATACTTTGAGCAAATATTGAAATATAAGCTCAATATGATCAAAGGAGAGTGCTTTTCCTTGCTCTCATTGCACACTTGCTCCTGCTATAGATCAAGTTCATATGATTCCAGCACGTTGGTATCTAAATGAGAAAAGCCAAGGAATACAAATAAAAACCAAATGAACTAAAAAAACTAATTTTGTTCAGGAAGAATTTAATGATTTTAGAAAAATTTAGAGACAAAAATCGCTGAAATCGGAGTTGGTATGAGGGAGAATGAGCATTCAGAAGTTTTGCCATAAAAGAAAATCCTAAAAACTAAACCAGAGTTTATGAATGCACCTAATGCACGGTGGGTCCTGCATGCCAATGAAACAAATTTTTTAAACCTAATTTTAATTAAAATCTTGGTCAATTAAACTACGGTGGGTGGTTAGCTACGGCGGAGGAGGTTAGGAGCAGCAAGATGATGACAAGCAGAGATAGTGGTGATAGGCTCCGTATCGTTAGCTCTCCACGGTGCGAATTAACTGAAATAGAGTACATGGCGAGGTTCATAGAAGCAACGGTAATCTGAAAATTACCATGCTAATGGTCAAAGCTCAACGAGAGAAAACTACTCAGAAGCTCAATTTTCTTTTCAATTTGTTTAAAATTTCAGAAAATACATTTGAGCCCCAAAAATTATTAGACTAAGTTTTGAAAAATTTTGGAAGGCACTTTAGATTATTTGGAACTCAAATAAATTATTTCAAAGTTTTTATCAATTTTTATTTATTTTCAAAATTCATTTTTAGCTACTAAACTTTGGGGAAAGCTTTTATTAAATGCAGAATTTTTTTGAAAATGAACAAAATTGCATAATGATGTTTTTGACATGATTATAAAAAAATTTAAAATTTTCAGATGTGACACATGGCCCCAATCGCCATGGCCTATCATGACTTGTCAGTTGCTAGATTTTGCATGAACAAACATAAATTAAGAAAACCAAAAATCTCATTTGCCGTCGAACACCAAATTTGCCATGAGAATGCTTAAGCCAGCCAAGAATCACGAGCACCAAACAGAAAGGTTTTCACCAAAACAGGCCAGAGCTTCTCTTTGCAATTTATAATTTTGATTTTTTTAACAAGTTAGAAGCTATTATAATTTTATTTTTTTCTTGGACAATGATCACTTCTTTTTTTTATTTACAGAGTATCTTAGATAACACTAACATAAATATAACTAACATTTTTAGATAAAACAACTAGGTAGGATAGCCTCGCAATAGTTCCTGCTATTCGTGATTTTTTTTCACCTCATCATTGTGATAATCATGATTTAAAACATTGACAAAAAATTATACAAAATATGTATTCTAGAAAAAAATATTTCCCTTTTATGCTAATGGTGATGTGATTCCTTGTTTACAACTAATTAAAATCACCTATTGTGCTTACAGGTACTGTGTAAATTAAGAATATTGATCCAGTACCAAATATAAGTCATGACAACATCATCATCTTCGTTGGACAAATTCCGTGTTGATCTACGAGATATAAACTTTTGGTATGATTATTAACCTCCTCGTTTGCAAACCTTTTTAAATTCACAAAGAACCTTAATTATCGGTTATCCATCTTTTTTTCCTACAGTATCCTAACATAGATTAGTTTTACTAACTAATTTTAAATAGTTATTTCGAATGGATCTATCAATAACATTTAAGATTTGTTTGGATGTCATAGTTTTTTAAAACCATAGTCTGAAAACCATAACTTTTGGAATCATAGCTCTTGAATAGAATACTATTTTTTCATATGTACATGTGGGTATGTGTACTACTACCACCATAAAATGTATCTCGAGATTGACACACATTTTAAAAATTCAAACCATCATCCCATCTTATAATTATTGAATAATCTCTTTGCATGAATTTTGAGGCACTTTTGAGGGTTAAGATGGTGTATATACCCATTTATTCATGCGATTTTACATTTTTGCTGTTGAATAATACAGCTTCTATATACCACATTTTTTTGGCAACACTATGGGAAACCACGGTTCCTCCTACCGGCCATTGTAAATGGGATGCTGGTATCTCACATTTTTTTATGCTAAGATGTGTTCCAACTTGGTGAGATAGTTTTTCTCATGGGTTGCTTTGTTTTTGGTGTCGTATTTTTCAAGGGGGTTTTGAAGTTTGGGAGTTCCTTTTTTAAAATAGTGATTTTAGATTGCCAACGAGCATAGTTCAATGAGGCACCGTTTGGCATTACGGTGGGTTTTAAAAAATCACTATTAGTGTTGACAGTAAAAATAATCATCAGCCTAAAAAATCTGCAACAAAGCACAGATGATAATATAAGCATAATAGGTATTACTAACTAGATTCCACAGTCCAGCAACCGCAAATGGGCCAAAAAAGTTAAAGTAGTAGTAAAACTTATTAGACAGATTACGCAATAGTTGTCCCTTCACGTGTCATCTCGTATGTTTTGGACTTCAGTAATATATATCTATTTCAATTTGAGTTTCAATCACGTAATCTGCATATGTTTAATTACGTTCGAATCCATTGAAAAGGGGCTATGACCAGTGCATAGCTATACGAACGCGTAGAATAATACTACCATATATATATATATATATAGAGGAAGCCTTTTCCGTACTCTCGGGAGTATATACTCCTACCTTCAATATACCACTTAAATGAAAGTATTATACTTCTTTATCATTTTTATATACTCCAATAATGATTCTAAGATACTCCAATGTGACATAGTTGAAAAAAATTATCGGAGCGTTATATTTTTTTTTCTATATACACTTTTACATATGTGAAAAGAATATATAAACAAATTATGCTATAAAGGGTGGACTTTGATGAAATTTTTTGTGGAACTCACTTTGGAGTGTCTTATAATCAGTGTTAGAGTATACTCAAAAGAATAAAGAGGTATAATAATATCGTTTAAGCAGTGTATTGAAGGTGGGAGTACGTACTCCCAGGAGTATAGAACCATTTTCCTATATATATATATAGAGAGAGAGAGAGAGAGAGATGCTAATGTGCTCTCGAGAGCACGGAAGGATCCGTGCTCTCGATGAGTTTGTGAAATCCGTGATAAAAAATATTCAATCCGAACTGTTCATCTTCTTCATCTTGTTGAAATGTAGCTATAGACCAAATTTTGCTTTTTTTTGAATTTGTTTACTATTTGTTTTGGATTTTCTAAATTCAAAAAAATGTGAAATTTGGTCTATAGCTACATTTCAACAAGATGAAGAAGATGAACGGTTCAGATTGAACATTTTTGTCATGAATTTCGCAAACTCATCGTGAGCATGGAAGGATCCGTGCTCTCGAGAGCACATTAGCATTTCTCTCTCTCTCTCTCTCTCTCTCTCTCTCTATATATATATATATATAATGTTTCAATTTAAGTTAGAAACTAAACACCCAGGTATGGACCATAAGTGGGTAAACCAAGCGAGTTTATCGTAATCCATCACAATGCGAAGCCGTGGCCTAAGTACTGTAGCTACTCCCAAAGTAATTAATCCCATCGAGCGTGTGTCTTGTGTTTTTCTTTGTTTCTTTGTTGGGGTGTCTAGAGAGAATACGAGTGTTTTCTTGTTAAATAACACTTAAATTTGAGCATTTAGATCTAATTGATAGAATCAATTTGCCTCCTCTTCTCCTATTTAAGTACTCTATAGAAAAAAAATTAAGTACTCACAAACTTTTAAAAAATACTCTGGTGCCATTTAGCAATTATGTGATTTGTTACTTTTGGTTGACAGATTAAACAGAAGGAACCGTTTCTAACGGTGTGTTTGGTAGAGCTCCAGCTCCACCAGATCCACAGATCTGATGGAGCTAGGTATTCCTAGCTCCACCAGATCCGTGGAGCTGAAGCTGTGAGTACATTAAGAGTGTTTAGATGGATCATTCTGTTTACATTTCAGACCAAAAATATAAACTTAATTCACTTTATTTTAGTCTACAAGTTTCAGATCTCAGGTGAAGGTAGGATATGAAGCTCTACCAAACAGACCCTAAATCCTTCACTTGTATTTTTATCCTGCCTTCTTTTTTCCTTTTTTGTTCATAAATTAAATAGCAGAGCATGGTTGAAACTAGTCAACCTCCTCCTCGGGTTTTCATGCATGCACCAGCCGCCTGTTAACAGTTTCGATCACGTAATAATTAATTAATCTGCATGTGTTTAATTACAGGCTACATGCATATCGAGACACGGTTGCATATGGTCGGCTGGGGGAGAAAACATACTACAATAGTTTTGTGCATTGGAATGTGGGGGTGGGGCCGGCGGCTTCCTTCACACGGGCCATATCAACCATCGCTTTGGAATCTGCATTGGTATTGAGAGAGCGATTTGGGCCCTACGGCTACGATACCGTGATAAAGGTGGAGCTGAAGAAGAAGCCCGCGCCCACGAAAGAAGTAGGCCCCTTCATGAGCTTCATCGAGTGCGAGCTGGCCATCGCGGTGGCAGAGGAGCTCGGCCTGCTCGACCAAGAATAAAAGCAGCGCAAGAAATCCGACGAGGAGCTACGGTACTACACCTACGGGATGGAGGATCTCTGGAGAGACTTGATGGATCACGTGCGGGAAAAAATAGTTCCTCAGATCAACAAGCAATTGTCAACTAAGAAGTACCTACTAGCGGTCGAGAATCTCTATCAGCCAATTAAACCCAACTACCTTTCATGGGTTGTGGGTCTTCCTCCGCCCATGCATTGGAACACATCTAAGTGGATTATCTCGACCACTTCTCGGGATGTCTGCAACAAGAGCAAGTTGGAAAGTGATATAGTTTTGTCCATCGACAAGGATGATGAGGTTGTGATGCTTATCCTCACTGCACTTGGTCAGTCGGCTAAGCACATATTCAACATGATTTGTCAAGAAGGCGAGGAAGAGTACTGGCACCGCATAGCTCTCAGCTGCTTCCACTACGCCATAGTGCTCTTTGGCAAACATTCACCACCCAAGACGGATAATGGAGATCACCAGAGCTGCAATGGAGGTGCGCAGCCTGTTACCTCGGATGAGCTCATCCACCAGTGGGTCGCTCAAGGCATCCTAATGAACAAACCAAAACTCCAAGGCAGCATCGACGAAGAAACCGGCAGCAGCAGCAAGTACCACTATGCCCATCAAGTTGGGAGGGTCATCCTTGAAGCATTCCAAGAATATTCTTTGTTGCAGTTACCCTTTTGTCCTGCTCATGAAGATGATGAAGCAACCAAAACTGCTGCACAGTTCTTAGCATATCATAGTCTTGTTGGAGAGGGCATCGCAATAGACAAACTTTCTGATGACAATGAGTTGGCACGCAAGAAATGGATCTCGTTCGTGGGTGACCACGGATGGCATGTAAGCATAGGATGGATGAGCCAAGAGGAAACAAGTGGTCCAACCGCACTTATTCTAAGAGGTTACTCAAAACAATCCTTCTTATTTTCCCAAATCAATTGTTTCTTGCCCAAACTCTGTTTTCTCCGTGTTCTTGATCTCTCCTATACCCCACTAAAATCACTCCCTCCTTCAATCGGTTGTCTACTGAACCTTCGGTTGCTCTCACTCAGAGGCTGCCATGATCTCAAAACACTACTAATTAGTTCCTCCACAACAAATACTACAGACCCAGCAACCAATAATAGTTCCTATTCACCACTGTCCACTCTTTGCCAGCTTGAAATTCTTGATATGAATGGAGTTCCTTTTTCTCATCTGCCGCAAGATATGGGCAATCAAAAGAGCAATTTGATACTCCTGGACTTGTCCTATTCACAAGTAACTAATTTCCCACTAAGCTTTTTCCAAGACATGTCAAATCTTGAAGTGCTCATCCTGGCCAAATGCCCCAACCTTGTGGAACTACCCCCTTCCATGGCTGCACTGCTCAGCCTAACAACACTTGAGGTCACAGGGACTCAAATAAAATCTTTCCCTGAGAAGATGTTTGAAGAAATGAAGAAGCTTCAATCGCTCAAGCTTATTGACAACAAGAAATTTGTTGCACTCCCAGGGTCAATCTCTAGGGCCCATGGCTTGATAGAGCTTCACATCGAAGGATGGGAGTCGACAGTGGTGGAAGAGATAAAATTAGATGGGCATCCTACCCTTAAATCCTTCTCACTAATCTGTGCATCTCACATAAGGTGCTTGTCCTTGCATGGATGTAGAAAGCTCGAGTCTGTGGACTTGAGGGACCTTGGTGCTTTGGATGGGCTAGACCTGTCTGCTACGGCTATCAAGGAGCTCCCTTCCGACATCCCTAATCTGCCCCAGCTTAGGCGATTGCTTCTCATGGGTGTTCCTTCTCTGAGGCGATTCCCTTGGCATAAGCTGCAGCGACTCCCAGATGTCTTTTGCTTGGATCACTGTGCAGATGGAAATGGTAATTACTCCAGTCAAGTTGCTCATGTGTGCATCAATGATTCCCGATTATTCCATAGCCTCAATGACAATGCTAGGGATTTAGTAAGGAATGGACGGTTTTTCCAATCGTTCAACATTCAAATTGCACCATGCAATACAAATATCAGGCAGTTGCCAGATGAAGAAGGCATGCTAGATAGCAAGCTGCACGAATTGGTACAAAAGGAATCTACTTATATGGATGTATACATCAGCTACAAGGCAGAAGTGGCTGCTATGGTGTCACCATTGACAGCTCTCCTTCGTCGAACAGAGCGTCACGTGGAGATCTCAACCATGAATAGGCATCTTCATGGTTTATACCATCTTCTACAAGTCACCAGGTCGATATCTGTGACATGCGATACTTATGTTCAAAACCTTTATGAGCTGAGTGTCTTTGATGAGCTAGAAGAATGTGAGCTTCGGTGGTGCCATCAAATGAAGCAAGTTTTCTACTCAGGACTTGGCTTGAACAACCTACGGAATGTGAAAATCTTTAATCTCAAGACTCTAGTTTGTTTCTTCGAGAGTGACCACTTCTGGACAGACCATGGTAGTGTCCTTAGTTCACTAAAGCATCTGCACTTCGAGGACTGCCCAAGATTGCAGAAAATCATGCCATGCTCGTATGGGCTACCAAGTCTCACAACACTTGACATCGTGTTCTGCTACAACCTCAAGACAGTCTTCTACTCTGATCATCAACATGATCTGTATCATCTCCCACGCCTCCAAAGGATACGCCTACAGGAGCTACCACAGCTGCAACTCCTCTATGAAGACGGTGCTACTATTGCTGCGCCGATGTGGAAGGAGCTCCACATCCGGGGGTGTTGGAGCCTCCACTGGCTGCCGCGCCTTAAAGATCAGTCGAGGATGGTGGAGGTGAATGGGGAGAGGAGCTGGTGGCGCAAGCTCCATTGGGCCTCACCCTTGCACCGCAACAGCTACGTCCCCAAGCATCCTCCAGAGTTTGCCTCCTTCGATGAGAGCGCCGTGATCAAGAGCTATCTTAGATGAATCATACCGAAGCTGATCAATATATCGATCCATGCATCCTTCAGTGGTATGAGACTTCTGTCAGCACATGCTCTGTTCATCAATCATTCACTACCGCAGAGTACCTAAAGTCCTAAATAGCTACTTATTATCAACATTCTACCTTGCATACTTACCATATATGTCACCTATTATACCCTTGTGCCACCCATGCGTCCATACAGATTTCATAATGCCCCTCTCGTGCGTCCCCATACATGCGTGTCATCTAAAAAAATCAACTAGTTTTGTGAGTTCTACTGGTGGTTGTGTGACCAAATAAAAGGTCACTTGCCCTTGTTGATTGTGGACCAGTTTATTGGCAACTAAACCCGGTGACAACTAAACCCGTTTTTTCAGTATGCAATTAAGCTTGTTCCCAAATACTATTGGAGTGTCAGCTTTTCTATGTTTCGTATGATTGTTTATGTTTGCCCTGTTTAATTGTAAACTATGTAATGTTCGTGTGAGACGTGATATATATAAGAACCCGGTGTTTAATTATAAAATGTGGTTTGTAATATTAATTGGCATTTGATCAGAATTTTGTGCTTAAAAACACACACATAAATATAGCTACGTGTTGTGTTTCATAAGCTAACCACTACCATTTGTTAATTATATATAACTGGAACTTCTTATATGGAGAACGTATTTGTTCCTAACCGATGAACCCAAGCCCTAACCCAGCGGCAGCGAGCGGTAGCCACAGAAGAGGTGGAAGACCACACTGATCCGACGATGTGGAAAATCGACTGAAACTTAAGAAAATTTCAGTTGCATGTACATTAGCAAATCCGAAAAAAAACAATCGATACATTTGTTCGAAATTGTCTTGGCATGTTCGTGAAACATAGCTGCATAAATCTCATGCCGATATCAAATGTAAAGACAACCTACAAACCGCGCACACCAAAGAAGACAGGACAGTGTTATCATCTATCCAGTGCTGCTTGCACATCCTCGAGGATTTCTGTGAGCATTAGTTCTCACGTTCATGATGTTAATCACAGCTACCGGCTGGCCATAGGGAAACAGCAAACAGTGTTTAGAAATGTTGATACTGTAGATGCTCAGGAGACAGAGCAGTAGGACAACAACGAGCAAAATGGAAGTGTAACGACCTTTATTTTTACATAAAATGCTAAAATAAGAATCTATGTACATTCAATACTAATCCTATGATCAATAGCTAGTACACACATTTATAACAATTGAAATCACAACCATACATCATATTATTAAAGCGAAAACTATGTATATAATGTATTCTTACAATGCAGAGTATATAGAGGTAGAAGAAACAAAAGTCTTATAGCGTGTCTATTCAACCCTCGGGCAACTGATAAGATATAAATCCCTAGAAAGATCGTTTCATTGAAATTCCCGCAACCTGCAATGAAAAGTAATCTTCCGAGCCTTGTTTCATTTCCCACCTAAAACAATAGATTAAGCAAGGTTGAGTACTTTCGTACTCAGCAAGACAAAGGTGGTATTTGCAAATATAGAAATATAGGTTACGTCAAAGGAGGTTTCTATAGTTAATTTGCATAAAGTGATATTGAATTTGTAAATCAAGTTTGGTATTTGCAAATGGAATTTGTAAAAGCAAAATTGATTGATAAAAATAACAAATATGTAAAGCATAAGTAGCAACTCACAGTCCTCTGCGACGTGAACTTCGAGACGTGCAATTCCATCACATGATATATATCCAGTTCTTGTCAACACATGGCACAATAGTTGACACCAATACTTGCCAACACATGGTATAGTATTGTATCATCCGTGAGGTAAACTTTTCAAAAACAAACCTTTTTGAAAATAATGAAACAATTAACTATGTGATGACGTTACCAAGTGCCCTTAACCACATGCATGGCTAATCGATTAGATTTGCACTCTGCAGAGGTGTACAGCTTTACCCACAAGAAATGATCAGCTCTTTGTATAATCTATTAGCACAATTCTTTTGGTGTGCCATAGAGAGATCATAACATAACCGTTACATTACCTAGACCTGACTTTGCACCAACCTGGTGATGATAAATGAAAGGACCGGAGATGTCGCCTAGAGGGTGGTGAATAGGCGAATTAAAATTTTGTAGCAAAATAAAATCCCTCAAGGATCTCAGCCCGGAGAGTTCGGAGTTTTATCCGCATACTCCGGTATGTGTGGACTGTCTGGGGTCAGGGGTCCGGATACTCCAGGTTGAAAGCATCTAGGCCCCCATGTGTTTAAAGGTTTTGGTAATTAATGACAATCACGGTTAAAAAACTAACGTTGTTTGCTTGAGTAAGTTGAAAATAGGAAAATCTATTCTTCGAGGGACATCGGAATGTCACAAGTACAAAAGGGAAGAGTATGCACTAAAGAAGCAAAAGAAATGAAGGTATAAAATTTTAAGGACATTTTCCTAGTCACTTTACCGATCTTGGTGTGGAAGAAAAGATCGGATTGTTAGGATAGTCGCCGTACTATTAAGAGGGACTTGCTTGGGGTTTTGAACTCTAAATGTGCATCTAAAATGGCTCAAACTTTCGAAGTATTCATTCATGCATTCATGTAGATGCTAAAACTGAAATTTTCCCTAAGGCCGGCACTACCGTAGGTGGTAGGCGGTAGTACAGCAAATGCGGTACTACCGGCAGTTCTACTGCGGTAGCAATATAACAGAGAGCACTCTTTCTGATTTTCCTTCGGCCGGCACTACCGCTAGGGATGGGCGGTAGTACCGCAAATGCGGTACTACCGCACCTAAGCCTGCGGTAGCTTTTTAACAGAGGCAAATGTATTTCGGCTGGCAAGGTGCGGTACTACCGCACCCATATAGCGGTAGTACCGGCCATATAGAAAATGCACAGTAACGGCTACGTGTCAGAGCATTAAATGCGCCAGGTAGCCGTTGGGCCCAAGGGACGGTACTACCGGCCCCTAGAGGGCGGTAGTATCGGCCATGGCGATTTTTCTGAGTTAAAAATGCAATAACGGCTAGTTAAGTGGGGAGGGGTTATAAATACCCCCTCACCTGTGCTAGGAGCTGGTTGGTGACTTCATTGAATACATTTAGAGCTCTAGCAACTCTCTCCACACTCTAGTGCATTCAATCCATCATTCTTGAGTTTGTGGAGAGGAAAATTGAGTGCATGTGCATGTGTTGAGCCATACTAAAGCACTCAAGAGTCTCAAGCCTTCATCAAGTTTATTACTCTTGGAGGTTGCCGCCTCCTAGACGGCTTGGAGATGTGAAGTCCCGGTGATCTTCACAAAGAAGTTTGTGTGAAGGCCCGAACGGTTGTGAAGGCAAGGAGCTCGCCTACTCGGAGCGGGGAAGAGCTACCATGAGTGATCGGGGAAGGCTCAAGCAAGTGGAGCCGGCTTGAAGAAGTTCAAGTCACCTCAACGTGGAGTAGGGGAGACCGGCAAGTCTCCGAGACCACAGGATAAAAATCCACGTGTTCATCATTTGTGGTTTGCATAGTTTTTACTCTTAAATTATTTCTAGCATATTGATCATTTTGGTGCTACACTTGTTTAGCTATTGAAATAGCCGAGTAAAATTATTATTTGATAATCACTAGAATTACTAGGTATTAAAATTGCTAAGATTGTCATTCGTGCTTAAAAATCATTTAATTTGATTTTAGTGATCGAAAATTCAAAAACCTCCTATTCACCCCCCTCTAGTCGGTATCCTTGATCCTACAAGTGGTATCAGAGCAAGGACTCTTTATTCGGGCTTTACCGCCTAAAGAGTAAAGGATGGCTAGTGATGGGGTGTCAATAGGCAAGGCGCCATTTTTCGACGGCACGAATTATGTTTATTGGAAAATTCGTATGACCGTTTATCTTAATGCCATGAGCCCAAGCATATGGAGAATTGTGGATGAGGGTTTCGCTACGGGCACTAATCCACCACTAACAATGGAACAAGAAGAGCGAAACACTCATCTCAATGCTCAAGCCATGAATGCTCTTTTTGGTGCTTTGAACGCAGATGAGTTCAATCGAGTGAGCAATCTTGAAACCGCTCATGAGATTTGGACAACCCTCTCGGAAATTCATGAGGGCACATCCTCGGCCAAAGAAGCCAAATTGCATATGCTTCGGATCAAATATGAGAGTTTTATTATGTAACCCCATGAGAACATTAATGAAATGTACTCTCGGTTAAATAACATAGTAAACGAGCTCAAAGGCCTTGGTGCATCACTAACCGACTTTGATATTGTTCGAAAGAAGCTTAGGGCCCTTTTGGAGAAATATGAGACATTGGTAACTTTATTCCTCAACTCGCCGGAATTGCCAAGGATGACGCCAACCGGACTTCTTGGAAATCTCATCACAAATGAGCTTTACAAGAAGGACAAGGAAGAATTGTTGGAACAAAGCTCATCTAAAAAGAAGAACATCGCCTTCAAGGCAAAGGCGGAGTCAAGTGATGAGGGCTCCGAAGATGAAGACACCGAGGAGGAGATGGCTCTCCTCGTGAGAAGAATGAAAAGATTAATGAGAAGGCGCTCTAGCTC
This sequence comes from Guadua angustifolia, assembly GCA_036346375.1. Lineage (NCBI taxonomy): Eukaryota > Viridiplantae > Streptophyta > Magnoliopsida > Poales > Poaceae > Guadua > Guadua angustifolia. Next base: position 308,092 of record JAYEVE010000993.1, read on the forward strand.
AAGCGGTCCACAAAGATTCAAGAAAGGGCAACATTCTAGCACCAACCGGTATGCAAATATCCGGTGCTATGAATGTGATGAGAAAGGGCACATCGCCTCGCATTGTCCCAAGAAGAAGGATGACAAAGACAAATCACCTAAGAAGAAGAAATTCTTTCAAGGCAAGAAGAAACTCTTCAAGAAATTCCAAAAGGATGGTAAGGGTGAAACTCATATTGGAGAGTGGGATTCCGAAGAAGAGTATTTGGACTCCGACTCATCCGAAGAAGAGACTCCTTCAAAGAAGAAGGGTCTTGCCAGTGTCGCCATCAAGGAGGCTTCATCACCATTCGTCACTCCTTTATGTCTTATTGCTAGAGGAGAATTTAAGGTAAATTCAAATGACGATGATGAACCTTCATATGATGAGTTGATGGATATGCTTGAGGAATTAAATGAATATCTTGGAAAAGAGAAATCAAAATTTAAGGTTTTGAGAAAAGAATTTCTTTCTCTCAAAAATTCTTATGAGGAGCTAAAGGAAGCTCATGAGATTCTCCTTGCTAAGGAAAATTCAAAATCCTCAAAAGATATTGGAATTGAATGCAATATTATTGATGATTTGCCTAAATTAGAAATTAACTCATGTTATGTTGAAAAATCAAATATAGCTACCTCATGTGATGATTTAATTGATACATCGTGTTGTAATGTAAACCCATGCCATGAAAATTTGATAGTTGAAAATAACGAACTTAAAGAACAAGTAAATAAACTCAACAAAAATTTAGATAGATGCTTTAAGGGTAAGGATACCCTAAATAAAATTTTGGGTAGTCAAAGATGTTCTTACAATAAAGAAGGTTTAGGATATGTCCCTAAGAAGAACAAGAAAATAAGTAACAAGGCTCCGCGCTTTGTGAAATCAAATGGAAAATTTTGTTATAAGTGTCATGATGTAGGACATTTAGCTATTGATTGTTCATTAAGTAAAGCTTCCAAAGAAAATATTCATGACTCTTGCTATGTACTTAAAAGAGATAGAAATGGTAAAGTTTTTCCTAAATTTATTGAGACCTCGATAATCGGACAAAGAAAGAAAGCCGTTTGGGTTCCCAAAACCTTGGTCACTAACCTCCAAGGACCCAAACAAATTTGGGTACCTAAAAAGGCTTGATTTTATTTTGTAGGTGAACTACAAGACCGGTGGACGACATTGGGTGCTAGATAGTGGATGTACCCAACATATGACCGGCGACCGGAAAATGTTCACCACGTTTGATTCGGGAAGTGGACAACATGACAAGATCACTTTTGGGGATAATAGCAAAGGAAAGGTATTGGGACTAGGTAAAATTGCCATATCAAATGATCTTTCCATTTCTAATGTATCTCTAGTTGAAACACTAAATTTCAATTTGCTATCCGTTGCTTAAATTTGTGATCTTGATCTTGTTTGTAGCTTCTCTAAAAATGGTGTTATTATTTCTAGAGAAAATGATAATTCTTTAGTATTTAAAGGATTTAGATTTGGAAATTTGTATTTGGTTGACTTCACCTCAAATGACTCATGTCTTCAAACTTGCTTAATGGCAAAGACATCGTTAGGATGCTTATGGCATAGAAGACTAACTCATGTTGGGATGATTTAACTCAAAAAGCTTTTCAAAAATAATTTAGTTGTGGGCTTGAAAGATGTGAAGTTTGAGAAAAATAGACTTTGTAGCGCTTGTCAAGCCGGCAAGCAAGTAGCTAGCTCTCATCCTTCAAAGAGTATCATGTCCACATCTAGACCGTTAGAGCTTTTACATATGGATTTGTTTGGCCTGACAACCTATAAGAGCATCGGGGGTAATTCTTATTGTTTAGTCATTGTCGATGATTACTCTAGATACACTTGGGTTTTCTTTCTAGATGACAAATCCGAAGCCTCCGAGATTTTCAAAAAGTTTGCAAAAAGGGCTCAAAATGAATTTGATTTTAAAATAAAGAAAATCCGTAGTGACAATGGTTCCGAGTTCAAGAATACAACAATTGAAGATTATTGTGATGAACTTGGAATAAAGCACGAGCTTTCCGCAACCTACACTCCGGAACAAAATGGAATTGTAGAACGGAAAAATCGGACATTAATTGAAATGGCAAGAACAATGCTTGATGAATATGACACTTCCGATAGCTTTTGGGCGGAAGCCATTAATACCGCTTGTCATGCAACAAATAGACTTTATTTGCATCGACTCTTGAAAAAGACCTCTTATGAGCTCCTTGTTGGAAGAAGACCGAACATTTCTTATTTTCGAGTTTTTGGTTGCAGATGTTATATTTTGAAAAAGGGTGTTCGGCTCTCTAAATTTCAAAGTCGTTGCGATGAAGGTTTCTTGCTTGGCTATTTCTCAAATAGCAAAGCTTATCGGGTGTTTAATAAAAACAAAGGTTTTGTAGAGGAAACGTGTGATGTTGAATTTGATGAAACTAACGGCTCTCAAGAAGAGCAAGAAAATCTAGATGATGTAGGTGAAGAAAGGCTAAGAGAAGCGATGAAAAATATAACGTTGGGAGATGTGAAGCCGGAGGTCGACATTGAGAATCAACTCTCATCCACTCAAATCGAGCCTTCAACCTTCGCAACTCCAAGTCAAATTCAAATCATCAAAGAAGATGACAAGAATAATGATCAACAAGCTCAACCTCTACCTCAACGTATTCATCATGGTCTCTCTAAGGATCATCCAATAGATCAAATATTGGGTGACGTGAGTAAGGGTGTTCAAACTCGATCTCGTGTCGCTTCCTTTTGTGGGCATTATTCTTTCGTATCATTATTTGAACCCACTCATGTAGATGAAGCATTAGATGATCCGAATTGGGTAAATGCAATGCATGAAGAGTTAAATAATTTTGCCCGAAATGATGTTTGGACTTTAGTAGAAAGACCTAAAGAACATAATGTAATTAGCACAAAATGGGTCTTTCGAAATAAGCAAGATGAAAATGGTATTGTTGTAAGAAATAAAGCTAGATTAGTGGCGCAAGGTTTCACTCAAGTCGAAGGATTAGATTTCAGTGAAACATTTGCACCCGTAGCTAGATTAGAAGCTATTAGAATCTTGCTTGCATTTGCCTCATGTTTTGATATTAAATTATTTCAAATGGATGTAAAGAGTGCATTCTTAAATGGACAAATATCCGAGTTGGTATTTGTAGAGCAACCGCCCGGTTTTGAAAATGCTAAACATCCAAATCATGTTTACAAACTCTCTAAAGCGCTATACGGTCTCAAGCAAGCTCCTAGAGCATGGTATGAGCGACTTAGAGATTTCTTAATTTCAAAAGGTTTCAAAATTGGGAAGGTTGATACAACACTTTTTACAAAAATAATTGATGAAGATTTCTTTGTATGTCAAATTTATGTCGATGATATTATTTTTGGTTCTACTAACGAAGATTTTTTCAAAGAATTTGGTGAAATGATGTCTAGGGAATTCGAAATGTCGATGATTGGAGAATTGAGCTTCTTTCTCGGATTCCAAATCAAGCAACTCAAAAATGGGACATTTGTAAGCCAAACCAAGTACACTAAGGATCTACTCAAAAGGTTTGGCATGGAGGACGCAAAGCCAATCAAGACTCCAATGGCTTCAAACGAGCATCTCGACCTAAATGAGGGAGGTAAACCGGTAGACTTAAAGCTTTATAGATCCATGATTAGTAGTTTACTTTATCTTACCGCATCTAGGCCCGATATAATGTTTAGTGTTTGCATGTGTGCTCGTTTTCAAGCTTCTCCCAAAGAATGTCATTTAATTAGTTGCCGTAAAGAGAATTCTAAGATATTTAAAGCATTCCTCAAATATAGGGTTATGGTATCCTAAAGGTGCTAAATTCGATTTAATTGGGTATTCGGATTCGGATTATGTGGGTTGTAAAGTGGATAGAAAAAGCACCTCCGGGAGTTGCCAATTGCTAGGTAGATCCCTAGTTTCATGGTTCTCCAAGAAACAAAATTATGTAGCTCTATCCACTGCCGAAGCCGAATACATATCCGCAGGTAGTTGTTGCGCTCAATTATTATGGATGAGGCAAACTTTAATGGATTATGGAATAAATTTCAAAAAGATGCCTCTTTTGTGTGATAATGAAAGCGCCGTTAAAATAGCAAATAATCCGGTCCAACACTCAAGAACTAAGCACATAGATATCCGCCATCATTTCTTACGTGATCATGTGAGTAAAGGAGATATTGAAATTAGTTACATTAGAATTGAAAATCAATTAGCGGATATTCTCACCAAACCCTTGGATGAAGCTAGATTTTGCAAATTGAGGAATGAATTGAATGTCATAGATATCTCTAATGTGGCCTAAATGTTGTTCTCATTTAGATATTTATTAATTTATTTGATGTTTGTTCTTTTAATGGTGTCTCACATCAAGGGGGAGTAATTTGCTATTCATATGCATATCTTACCCCCCAAGTGTGAAAAATCAAAAATAGTGCTAATTATCTTGAAAGGATGAATCTAATTATTTGAAAAATCATCTACTTTAGTTTAATAAGCTTCAAAGGTTCCAAAAACTTCATTTACAAAATACTATTATGTAAATCTCGCCTTTTGAAAATAGTATCATATTTTATCTTCCCTATTTCATAATTAAAAACTTTTTTTAAAAAAGGGTTTGTTAAAATTCAAAATCTTTATCTATATTGATCTATTTAAAGCACAAATTGAGTCATGCCAAATGAACTAGGTTTGAAATTATCTCTAGTTCTTGATTGGTGATGTCGACTCAAACAAGTCAAATATAAATGAATATTTATCCTCTCTTTGAAGTATTATTGCTTGCTGTGTGCCACGGTTGGAAATGCTCTAAAATGATTTCATATTTCTATGAAATTCATATAAGCAATTTACAACTTTGTTCATAAACCTTCAAGTCTTGACCTTTCAAGCACTACTGTCTGTTTGGAGCGGTAGTACCGCATTCTTGATACTAGGGGTTAGGGTCTTGATAGTGCCGCTTTGTAAACTGGTGGGGACCCGAATTTAAACCGCTCGTTTCTCTCCCTCCTCTCATTATCTCCCTCTCTCCTCAACCGAAATCTCTCCTCTCCACCCGTGCGGCTCTCTCTCTCTCCCTCTCAAACCCTAAATCCAATTCCTCAAATCCTTGGTAATCTTTGAGTTTTTCTCCATTGAAAATCTTCCTTGTGCCCTTCTCCTCCAAAAGGTAACGTTTTTCTTGATCATCTCTTGTTCATTCATCTCCTTTTGAGCATTCTAGGATTTGGATGAAAATTGAAATTTGTGAATTTGTATTATGGCAAAATCTTCGTGGATTAGGCCTATAATTGATGTCATTTATCTGTACTTAATTCCTAATCCATGTTTAAAAGATTTTGTGTCGCCACATTGTTTCAAATTGCTCAAAACCGTGCCTTGGTCGCGCATGGGCGGCACTACCGGCCACCAGGAGCGGTAGTACCGACTTTGCGGTACTACCGGGCTCCAGAAGCGATAGTGCCGATAATGCACTCACAGCACGCGTATGCTGAGCCATTTGAGAGATTTTACCATTGCAAAGTTCACACCTTTCAATCTATCTCTTGAAAAATCCTACTTGTTCAATGCTCATATCCTAAATCTTTTGAAACTCCCTCTAGATCATGCCTCGCACAAAGAAATCCGGGTCGGTCCATCCGGAGCTCAAGGAAGCAAGGTTGTCAAGAAAACGACTGGGTCATGGTATTCCTACGACGGACTCTAATAGTGAGGGCAGTGACACCTCCTACACCATTGCTATGAGGTCCGCAGCAGCTAAAGGAAAAGCAGCAGCTGGGGCATCCAAGTCTAAGAAAAGAAAGATCCATGCGGATGCACCTCAAGAGCGTGAAATTTTTGGGAGTGATGATGAAACCGAAAGCGAAGACAATGAGAGCTTCGATGAGGAAGTTACTTTGTGTCATAAGGATCATCTATAATCAGGTAGATGCAGTCAATAGCCTTATTTTATAGACCACAATATGTATAAATCACCTTGCATGTAAAACACATAGGGCTAAGTACTAATCATACACCACCGATTCCTTATAACATAAACCTTAATACCATATAAGCTATTTCAGTAATGAATAAAACATTTCATCTAAAAACTAAAATTTATAAAATTGGCTTAGAAATACTCCCCAAAGTAAAGACTAACCTATTCTAAAGAAATAATCTCATTTTATCATGCTTTGTATATAAATCTTGATAGCAGAATAACCTTAAGTGTTATGATTTCTGAAATCCGCAATATGAATAAACAAACTTAATAATAATTTAAAAATCAATAATTAAGATATTTGTATCACCAGAACCTTCTCAAAAACCATGTAAATAAAACTAGTGGCCTAAAATCTATGAACCTAACATAATCAAAACAACTTCCTATGCAAAAGCAATTAAGAATTAAGTACTATTCATACATAACCTATTACATAATGATTAACATCTTATCTAAATAATTGTAGCCTCTTCAATTTGAAATTATAAATATGAGAATACATAATTTTAGCCCCTTGAATTCATAAAACAAGAATAAATAATATGTGTCATCAGTTAATCTAAAAGCTGTTAACGATATTTTTTTAGACAATGGAATTAACTCCGGCCTCTGCATAAGCACACAGCCCAGCTGTTAACGATATGTAAACCAATATACATAAATAATCAACTAAAATACAAGTGCATAAAATCATACAACCTTAACTCTAAACCTCACCTGTTTTTTGCAGTTTTCTGTAGCAGGTCCTTATTTGGTTTTCTATCTAATTTCTTTTTGCCTTATTGAAATTTGTTATTTGCTATATCTCTACTACTTCTAATTACGAGTTGGTGGCGGTGGTCCGTTCTCCTCCTCAGCATACCTACGAAACCGTTATTGTCCTGATCTTCTATACATTAGCGAACGGAGAAAGTTTTAATTCAGTTGGATATGCATGCGTGTGTGATCTGCGGCGTATCAGACTCTTATCTCAATCAGTAGATTCTATTTCCAAATATTGCATGGTCGATTCTTTTTCTATATATTGCATGCATACAGCTTCTGAGTTACCATGTGTCTTTGAGTTGCCATATGCATCCTTTTCATTAAATATTTACTTGCATATGTAGATAAGATCATCTTTTCTTTTTATCTAATCACGTATGGACTTGATTCCAGCAGCCCAGCAGCATGCGCATGGCTATGCATGATGCGATTAGATAAGTTTGTTATCTCTATCTCTACTTATTCTAATTAGGAGTTGGTGGTGGTACGTCTGTTCTCCACTCTCACCCCGACACGTATGCGCACCGACGTGGCTGAGTGGGAAGCGGGCAGTGGCCACCCTAGTAGATTGGATTGGATTATCCTATCGTAGGAGGCAAATGAATAGGAATGACTCATTTATTGCTTTCCTTTCTCCCATTGATCTAGTATTCGAATCGGCGACGATTGCTTCCGATGCTTTTTGGATTGGATTGATTGATTCCCTTCCGAAGGAAGCAGAGCTCCGATTCATGGGGTTGAGTCTCTTCTTGCCTCTTTCCCTTTTGTTGCCTTCCTTATTTGACGATTTCTTTATTTGGATTCCATAGATATCTCATCGGTTGTTGAATCTATATAACACCAACGCTTCTTGCCTCTCTTGCAGATGTGTTGAGCTTATCCATTGAGTGAAGGTAATGGGCGACCTTTCTGATCTCGTCAATGCGGCATAAGGGCAGGTCGCCGGTGGAGGGCAGTGAGATAGGCTGACGGCGTTGCTGGAGATCGCCACGGTGGATGATGTCAATAGGCTGAGGGAGGCGCTCGTGGGGGAGGCGGTGGAGCTGGTTGATGGGGTGAGGCTATGGTATGGATGGAGTAAGGCGTACAAGCCACGCACGCTGCTGATGGTGGCAGTCACATACGGATGACGTTTACCTCTTCAATGCCTTTGCGCCCATAGGGTAGCAGGTGATGCCTCTTTCGGTCGATCGATCGATTTCGAATTATGGCGTTACAAATTTACAATCCCAAGTGCTGCGATGTTATTATTTAAGTTTGTGAAATTAAAGATAATTTTAAGCTCGAGCTTGTAAACAAGTGCTTGGAATTTGTATGTTTCGATGAATTGATTTAAACATTTAACCATTGCACATTCAGAGTGAACATTATTATTCAGATAATGTTAGTGCTCTTTACAAATAATTTTTTTTTATCACAAATTGAGTTTCTGTTGCATCGCACGGGCACATGGCTAGTTTCTGTAAACGACGTGTAGAACCTGACATCACTAACTCCGTTGTTAACAATGTTAGCTACAACCACGACTTCATTGTAAACAACAATTAAGCAAGGTAAGCACTCCCTTTGATCATATTGATCCTAGTATTTAAATTTTCATTTTGTTTATCAAATTGTTTCATGCATGCGCTTATTTTATGTAAATTTGCTATTTTGTGGTATTGGTAGATAAACCTATTATCTTATGGAACTTCCTTAATAAGTATTGACGTGTGAACCTTGATAACCATAGAATAGGGCTAGACAATACATGATGTCAACTTAGATATATGCGAATACATATTAACCATGCTTAGTCATTCTTTATTAGCAACGATGTAGATGATTAGATTAAAATTGTTTCCTGAGAATTTAAAAAGGTTGGATATAACATTGATGGTTACTGGTATTTTGGATTTAAAACCCAAATAAAACTATGGTTTTGACACGGGTGATTATTGGCAATAGCCGGTTGTGCAGATGGAATTACGCGTAGTGTAGGGGGAGATTATCGCCCGTGTTAGATTAAGAACCAAACTATAGGTTGTTTTCAAGCCAAGAAAAATGTACAAGCACAAGTGCTAATATGGGACGGCCTTAACCTATTAAGTTGCTTAGAACTGGCTTTGCACATTAGAAGGCTGAAGTAGTACGGGCACTCCGGTTAGGTTTGCTTGTAAGGGGCTTTCACACCGAGGTGTGGGTAAATGCATGTCGATACAATGATGTATACCTTGATGTGGGGAGAAACGGTGATCGACTGTTTATGTGAGAATTATATCATGTTTTTTATGTGTTTCTGCTACCATAGCGAGGGTTTATCGTCACTGGGCTAGTGCAAAGTTAGGTTTAGATAATATAACGGTTATGTTATGATCTCTCTACGGCACACCAAAGGAAGTGTGCTAATAGCTTGCACAAAGAGATGATCATTTCTTGTGGGTAAAGCTGTACACTTCTGCAAAGTGTAAATCTAATCAATTAGCCACGCCTGTGGTCAAGGGCACTTGGTAACGTCATCACATAGTTAATTGTTTCCTTATTTTTTAAAAAGGATAAAGTTGTACACTTCTACAGAGTGTAAATCTAATCGATTAGCCAGGCCGCGGTCAAGGGCACTTGGTAATGTCATCACATAGTTGTTTCATTATTTTTTAAAAAGGTTTGTTTTTGAAAAGTTTATCTTACAGTTGATACAATACTATGCCATGTGTTGGCAAGTATTGGTATCAGCTGTTGTGCCATGTGTTGGCAAGAACTGGATATATGTTATGTGATGGAATTGGACGTCTCGAAGCTCACATTGTAGAGGACTGTGAGTTGCTACTTATGCTCTACATATTTGTTATTTTTTTCAATCAATCTTGCTTTTACAAATTCCGTTTTCAAATACCAAACTTGATTTACAAATTCAATATCGCTTTATGCAAATTAACTGTAGAAACCTCCTTTGACGTAACCATATTTCTGCATTTGCAAATACCACCTCAAATCTTGCTGAGTACGAAAGTACTTAACCTTTCTTAATCTATTGTTTTAGATGGGAAATGAAATAAGGCTTTGAAGATTACTTTTCGTCGCAAGTTGTGGGAATTTCAATGAAGCGATCTTTCTCGGGATTTATACCTTGTCAATTGCCTGAGGGTTGGATGGACGCACTATAAGACTTTTGCTTCTTCTGCGTCTATGTACTCTGAATTGTAAGAATACATTGTATACATACCTTTCGCTTTAATAATATGTTGTATGGTTGTGATTCCAATTGTTGTTAATGTGCGTATCAGCTACTGATCATAAGACTAGTATTGAATTGATTTAAACATTTAACCATTGCACATTCAGAGTGAACATTATTATTCAGATAATGTTAGTGCTCTTTGCAAATAATTTTTTTTTTCACAAATTGAGTTTCTATTGCATCGCACGGGCACATGGCTAGTTTCCGTTAAACGACGTGTAGAACCTGATGTCACAAACTCCATCGTCAACAACGTCAGTTGCAACCACGACTTCATTGTAAACAACAATTAAGCAAGGTAAGCACTCCCTTTGATCATATTGATCCTAGTATTTAATTTCTCATTTTGTTTATCAAATTGTTTCATGCATGCGCTTATTTTATGTAAATTTGCTATTTTGTGGTATTGGTAGATATACGTATTATCTCATGAAACTTTCTTAATAAGTATTGACATGTGAACCTTGATAACCATAGAATAGGGCTAAACAATACATGATGTCAACTTAGATATATGCGATTACATATTAACCATACTTAGTCATGCTTTATTAGTAACGATGTAGATGATTAGATAAAAATTGTTTCCTTAGAATTTAAAAAGATTGGATATAACACTGATGGTTACAGGTATTTTGTATTTAAAACCCAAATAAAACTATGATTTTGGCGCGGGTGATTATTGGCAATAGCCGGTTGTGCAGATGGAATTATACGTAGTGTAGGGGGAGATTATCGCCTGTGTCAGATGAAGCACCAAACTATGGGTTGTTTTCAAGCCAAGAAAATTGTATAACCAGAAGTGCTAGTATGGGATGGCCTTAATCTATTAAGTTGCTTAGAACTAGCTTGCACATTAGAAGGCTGGAGTAGTACGGGCACTCCGGTTAGGTTTGCTTGTAAGGGGCTTTCACACCGAGGTGTGGGTAAATGCATGTTGATACAATGATGTATACCTTCCTATGGGGAGAAACGGCTGTTTATGTGAGAATTATATCATGTTTTTTATGTGTTTCGTCAGCATACTAAGGGTTTATTGTCACCAGGCTGGTGCAAAGTTAAGTCTAGGTAATGTAACGGTTATGTTATGATCTCTTTGTGGCTCATTGAAGGAAATGTGCTGATAGCTTGCAGGTAAAACTGTACACTTCTGCAGGAAATGTTATGATCTCTCTATGGATAAAACTGTACACTTCTCCAGGGTGTAAATCTAATTGATTAGCTACGCCCGCGGTCAAGGGCACTTGGTAATGTCATCATATAGTTAGTTGTTTCATTATTTTTTAAAAAAGGGTAAAGTTGTAAGTGTAATCGATTAGCCACACCCGCAGTCAATGGCACTTGGTAACGTCATCACATAGTTAGTTGTTTCCTTTTTTAAGAAAAGGTTTGTTTTTGAAAAGTTTACCCTACAGATGATACAATACTATACCATGTGTTGGCAAGTATTGGTATCAGCTGTTGTGCCATGTGTTGGCAAGAACTAGATATATGTCATGTGATGGAATTGGATGTCTCGAAGCTCACATCACAGAGGACTGTGAGTTGCTACTTATGCTTTACATATTTGTTATTTTTATCAATCAATCTTGCTTTTACAAATTCCGTTTACAAATACCAAACTTGATTTACAAATTCAATATCGTTTTATGCAAATTAACTCAGAGAAACCTCCTTTGACATAACCTATATTTCTGCATTTGTAAATACCACCTTAAATCTTGCTGAGTACGAAAGTACTCAACCTTTCCTAATCTATTTTTTAGGTGGGAAATGAAACAAGGCTCCGAAGATTACTTTTCGTCGCATGTTGCGGGAATTTCAATGAAATGATCTTTCTAGGGATTTGTACCTTGTCAGTTGCCTGAGGGTTGGATGGACACACTAAAAGACTTTTACTTCTTCTGCCTCTATATACTCTTAATTGTAAGAATACATTGTATATATAGTTTTCGCTCTAATAATATGATGTATGGTTGTGATTCCAATTGTTGTAAATATACGTACTAGCTACTGATCATGGGTATAGTATTGAATGTATATAACACTACATGAATCCGATCTATTTACGTCGGCCAAAAATATATACATCGACTTCACAAAAGCTGACATATTTACGTTCTTATTTACGACAGCATCCGAAATGTAACATTCCAATTTTGAGTTTCTTTGTGCTCGAATTTCAAAATCCGAACTAGTTGCATTTGATTTGAATTAATTCCAACTTAATTTGAATTTTCAAAAGCAAAAAGGATTTAAATTGATTAAACCATACTTCAAATTAAAGATTTCTTATTTTTGTTGGGTTCCTTGTGCTTCATGGAATTTTTCTGTATTTTTGGAGTTTTTTTCGAGTTTATTTGCTATTTATTTGAATTTATTGAAGTTTATTTGGATTTTCTAGTATTTCTTTTATTCGGAAATCCTATTTCCTTTTCTCTCTCTTCCATACGACGCCGACCTCCTTTGTTCCTCCGCTCGGCCCATTCCTATTCCACCGCCGCCCGGCCCGCTCCCGTTTATCTCTTCACTTGGCCCAACTCCTCACCGCCTAACTCATCAAACCCGGTAGTGGATTCTAATCTAACGGTGAACATGCTTGCCTTGTCTTATCTCGGCCCGAAAAACCTAGCGCCCCCGGCCATTGATTTCCGATCCAACGGCTGAACTCCACCCGCGTCGCACTAAAGCCAAAACCCTAACCCTAACACGCACCCCTCCTCACCGTTGGATCTTGATCCAACGGCTATGCCGCATCTCACGCTTCGCAGCGTCGGATCCTCGCCGCGTGGACGGTCTTCGTTGCGCCACGTCGCCCCGCGCGCCGCCGCTGCCCGTGCAAACCCTAGCCGCGCACCATCTTCGACTTCCACGCTTTTTCTCGCCTCCTGAGGCAATTTAAGCCCGCACCGCACCCCTCCCTAGGTTTGCCACCCCGCGTCGCCTCTTTTTCCCCACTCCTCGCCGGCGGGGACGCCTCCATGTGGCCACACGACCTCGCCGAAGTTCGTCATCGTGCCGAAGGCGTTCCGCCATTGATTTCTCCGCCGCCGGTGAGTCTCCGCTGTACCTTTTGGTTCCGTTGAGATCCTCTCATCATACTCTATCTAATCCGCTCAAACCCGATCGCTAATCGCCTCTCCTCCGCTGTCTTCGATGTTGTCTTCCTCAGCTCCGGTGTGTTAGTGCCACCTCCTCACCGTCGACCCCCTCCACTCGCTCGTGGCCGTCCGATCTTCTTCCGACGGTTCAGATCGCCCGCATCATCGCCGCCTCATCTTCAACTCTCAGCCGTCCGATCGATCTTCAACGGCTCGGATCTCGGCCACGTCCTCCGCCCGCTCCGTCACCTCGTCGCCGTCGGATCATCTCCCAACGGCCAGATCTTCGCCGCGTGTGCCCGGTAAGCTTCCGAGCCAGCTGCTTCGTCACCCTCCTTGTGGGCGCCCCGTGTCCGCCGCGTAGACGCCACCGTATGCCCTAGCTTCCGCGTGGCCGTCCTCGTCAGCGACGCCGTGTCGCCGTGCCGCACCGAGTCAGCCGCCACATGGCGCCACGTCGTCGCCACGTCCGCACTAGATCCGCGTGGCTGCCACGTCAGCGTGACCAGTCACGTCGCACGAGAGCTTCTCGGTGAACAGAGTCCACCATGAGTCGAGTCTATGACTCGTGGGTCCCATTTGTCAGCCGCATGAATTTTTCCCCTTTTCTGTGATTTTCCCGAAAATCCGAATCCAGCCAATCAGAGCTTGACACGTGTCACCTCCTATGAATTTTCTGATTTTCTCTCCCGAGGAACTTCCGAGAGCCCGTTCTCCTCCGTCCGAACTCCGATTCGAGTGATTCAAATTTCTAAATTCATCTAAAATCATGCTCTATCTGCCAGTGCCCTTATTTTGATTTTTGGATTTTATTTGAATTTGTTTTATTTATTTTATTCTCGTTTTACGTGTAGACAACGCAGTTGAAGAGCAAGCGGATCATCCGACGGAGGTAGCACCAGCGGGAGGCGTTGAAGGCAAGTCTTCCTTGAACATTTTGATCCCAAATTTCATGAAAATTATATTTTGTTTTAAATTGTGCATGCTATCATTTTGAGTAAAGTACTTTAAATGCAATTTTAATACTTAGCTAAATTCCAATTTGGTTATGCCCTCATTGATATTAATTGTGACAACCTTGACACCTTAGGAAAATATTAAATATTGTAATTGTTGATAATTAATAATGTGGTATGGGACGGTAAAATTGCTTAGTCTTGCTTAAATACTTCGGTACCTTACCATTATGGAAATTCTTTCAATTATTGTTCAAAATTAAATGTGAAATTATGGCAATTGGTATTGCTGTTATTATTTAATTAAAATAAAATGAAAATGGTTTAGACCGGGGTGGATGGTTGTTTGGCGGGTGCGGGATGCACGAGATCTGGTTTAGTGGTTGTTCCGCCCTAGTCAATTAAGGACCGAGGCGTGTGTTACCTTGGACCGAGGTTTACCGTACAACCACAAGTCTATATGGGTACGACCTGGCTAAGTAATTTGTGCGTGTCGTTATTGGCTTCGCCATTGGGTTCAATGGGGTGTCGGGTAGACACTTGCAAGGCGCAAGAGGGGGCTTCTGTACTGGGTGGATGTAACCCTAACAGCGGTGAAACCTTAGCGGGCGAAGTTGGTAGCGGTGTCGTACATTGTAAAGGCCTTGTCATGATCTCTCTACCGACACACCAAAGGAAGTGTGTTAATAGCTTGGCATTAAGGGAAGATCATGTCTTGTGGGTAAAGTGTATAATCTCTGCAGAGTTAAAACTACTAGAGTAGCCGTGCCCACGGTCATGGGCAGGCGAGGTACGCTAGCACATTGTAGATTTTCTGGTTTTGGTTTTAAATGAAAAATGTTGGTTTTGGAAAACCGTGAGTGGATGGAACTCGCGGGTTTTGGTTTGGCGGTTGGAGCCAATCGGGTGGTTGGAACCTATGAAATTGTTATACATCAAATTCAATTATTATGTTATTTACTTTTTGTCAAATACTGCTTTATGAAATTACTATTGTTATTTCAAATTAAATTCTGCTTTATGCAAATGAACCATATTATGCCTGCCATTGTTAAGCCTTGCATATAGTTATCATGCATTAAGTTTCCAAGACTTGCGGGGTACGGTGTGCACTCACCCTTGCAACATCAAATTTTCCCCAAAGGAGTATCCTGAAGCTGAAGGTGATTATGATTTCTATGCTTGTGGATTCGATGAAGGCGATCCGGACTAGCTACTAGGGCGCGCTCCCCAGTCGATTGCCTATGGGCATATGGATTGGCTCTTTTTGTTGCTACTGTTTAATTTCCACTGCTACTTACCAACTTAAGCCATATAAGGCTTGTTACTTGTAATAATGTGTTTACAATGCTATTTCCCTTTTGCTTAATTACTGTTGTTTACTTTGTGATATGTCTATGTTATCATCCTTGTGTTATTTGAGTGTGCTAGCTGTTCTGGACTATACGGTTATACTCAGAGGGTCGGATTTGTAATCCGGGTCCCGACCTAAAGTGACGTAAATAGGCTGCTCTAGGGTTTTGTGAGTAAAGTTTTGGCGTGTCCTATCTCGTTGGCCAAGCCAAGCGTAAATATGCCATGTGTCATATTTACGTCGGTCGCCGACGTAAATAAGACACGTGGCATATTTACGTCGGCTTGGCCGACGTAACTACAAAGCCCTAACTTATCACGCCGCACTCCCATTGGGTGCGAGAACTCTGAGCCACCGCCGTCGCCCTCGCGCCACCAGCCCGCTCGGCCGTCGCCCTTCACACCGCGCCGTCCGCCGTCGCCCTCGCCCGCCTTCGCCCTCCGAGCACGGCGGCGGCGCCCTCCATGTTGTCGGCCGAGGCCCACGCCCTCGACCATCACCCTCTGCCCCATTGTAGTGACCCTTCGCCCTATCCTCGACCGCCGTCCTCCAACAGAGTTCACCTTGTCGCTTTTCAGGTACCAACTCGATTGATGCTTCTTTCAAACATTTGATATGTAATCAAGGAAAAATTGACCATTATTTGATTATATAAAATCAAAACAAAATAAAAGAAAAGAAGAAATTAAAAACATGTATGCTTTGTGGCAAATTAAAGAAAGGTCAATTCGAAGTGTGCATGTACCTGATGAGATTGTGTGAGTCCTAGCTTGTCGGCCAAGTACTTCATCACCACTTCCAACTTCATGCTGCCATATTCCTGTGAAAAATGCGGATGTATGCCTTTTGAGATTCCAGACAAGCATTCACTTTGCATTTGTTCTAATACAATTGACTGCAGAAATAGCTTTGATTTGTGGCAATTTTGGATGCAATTATGCAATAAAATTGATAAGACTCCTGTTGGAAAATGATGCACTTTTGAAAATACCAGTCAACCCAACCTATATGTCACCCATTTGGGAGCGACACAACTCACATTGAATTGTGCACTGTGTCGCTCCCGAATTGTCCATGCTTTTGGACAGCCTGAGGATGGACGGCTTAGCACGATTTGTTGTGGCGTGATGTAGGATCCGAATGAAATTTCGGTTACATAACCTAGTTGTTCTCTGATGCACAAGTATCAGGCGTGCATTTGGAGAACTGCAGGGTTATACTGCCAAAATTTCGTTTGGATCCTACAACATGCCATGACAAATCAAGCTAAGCCATCCATTCTTGGGTGGGTTTAGGACCTATCTTTGCCTAGAACTCTTGCTAGTACCAGTAACCCACTTCCACTTTTATGTTTTTATTCAATAGTCATAAAGATGGCTCAGGACCGTAGATGGATGTATGATGGCTGGGACAATGCTGTGAATCACACACAAGAATGGAGAGTTAACACTCGGGGTTTTTGGATCATGTTTTCTCCCAAAATCCCTAGGTTGGGTAGTGAAGTGCCCTTGCAATAAGTGTCATCTTTTCTCTCGAGAGAAAAAGACAACAATGGCTGGCCACTTATGCAAATTTGGTTTCATGCCAAATTATCTTACGTGGTACGAACATGGTGAGTCGCGGAGGAGACAGGCGTCTGCTCAAGCTAAAACTATCGCTATGGTGGAAGATAGAATGGATGAAATGGTTGCGGACTTGGGCCGACAATTTGAGAATGATGCTGAGGATGAAGTTACTTGGCGGAGGATGAACTAACCCAAGGAGTTAAGGAATTCTATCGGCTCTTGGATGCTTCAGATAAGCCTTTGCATGAGTGCACTAATGTTTCACTCCTTGCATTTGTAACATAGCATATGGCTATAAAGTCAAAATATGGATTCTCTCAAGCTTGTTATAACGAGTTGGTTAGCTTGATTTCTGATGTCCTCCCAGAAAACCATAAGTTGCCAAAAGATATGTACTATTCAAAGAAGATGTTCGCTGGTTTAGGGATGCCTTATGAGAAGGTAGATGCATGTGTTGACAATTGCATGTTGTTCTGGAAGGAAAATGTAGATGGCAACCATTACTGACATTGCGGGAAGTCTAGAATTGTAGAAGTAACTGACCATGAGGGGAAATTGGTGACAACTTCGTTACCGATGAAGGTTCTATGTTACTTTCCTCTAACACCAAGACTACAACGGATGTACCTATCTAAAGAGACTTCCCAGCACATGAGGTGGCACAAGGAAGGTATGCGGTTCAAAGATGGTTTCATGGGCCATCAATCTGATGGTGAAGCTTGGAAGGCTTTGGATCGGTATGATGAAGACTTTGCCAAAGACCCAAGAAATGTTCGTATAGGGTTGGCGACTGATGGGTTTTCACCTTTCAACATGAGTGTTGCATCGTACTCTTGCTGGCCCATCTTTTTAGTTCCGTACAATCTTCCACCTTTATTGTGCATGAAGGATGAGTACGTGTTCTTATCCCTTGTTATACCGGGGCTAGAGCATCCTAGAAAGCAATTACACATCTTCATGCAACCTTTGATCGAGGACCTGAAGCAGTTGTGGACAGGGGTCATGACCTATGACAATAGGAGAAAACAGAACTTCAACAAGCGTGTTGCTTACCTTTGGTCCATCCATGATTTCCCTGCATATGGCATGTTCTCGGGGTGGAACACACATGGTCAACTGTCATGTCCGATATGCATGAATGACACAGATGCATTTCGGTTAAAACATGGTTGTAAATTCTGTTTCTTTGATTGTCACCGACATTTTCTACCTCCTTCTCATGAATATAGAAAACAAAGAAACAACTTTCGTAAAGACACAATAATCATGAAGGGGTCACTGAAACGTTTGTCGGCGCCTGAGATTATTGACTGGCATAGGCGATTGATTCACACAGAGGATGGTTTTGAAGGGGCCAGAGAGTTGCACAACTGGACTTACATATGTGGTATTTGGAACTTGCCCTACGCAAGCTCTCTTATCCTACCACACAATGTTGATGTTATGCACCAAGAACGGAATGTTGCAGAAAGTATTGTCAGCATGTGTTTTGATTTTAAAGATAAGACAAAAGATAATGTGCAGGCCCGAAAAGATATGGCTGATATATGTAATCAGCCAACCCTTGAGGTGAGGGAGGAAGAAGCAGGGCGGCAAGGCAGGCCACGTGCACCGTACTGTATTAGGAGTTCAGAAAAGAAAGAGGTCCTTCTGTGGTTAAAAAATATCAAATTTCCTGATGGTTATTCAACAAATCTAATGCGTGCAGTGAATACTGTGTCAGGCAAGCTAAATGGATTAAAGAGCCATGATTACCATATAATTATGGAAAGGCTCTTTCCTGTAATGTTCCGTGGATATTTCCCTGATGATCTTATTCGATAAAAAATGCAAATTTCATTTGTATTTGCAAACTTGTGCTCTTATTGCATTAAATATGACAATTAGATTTGTATTTGTCTACTTGTGCTCTTATTCGATTAAATTGCTCTTATATATTCATTAATTTTGTTATTCCCAGGAATATATGTCGCAACAGTTTGGAACATCACTGAATCTTCCTCCCTTCCAACCTCCACCTTTGTTTACCCAACAATCTCCTAAAATGGTATTGTCAATTATTAAAATTTCATATATTGCATTTTATCTTCGTGTAGTTCAAATTTTCTAATAACAGTTTGTTAATCTAGGGTTCGGTGGAAACCCCACCTCAGGCCAATGTTGGAGGCAATGCCGCTTCTTCTTCGAGGACTGTACCCACAGCTGGTGATTTCCTTAACTCGGGAGGCGACACCGATAGTGGGCATCAATTTGATGACGCCCCTCAAAATTGATGGTACTTAGATAAACAAAACCAATGACTTGTGTTTGTGTACTATACACTTGAGTTTATCTACTATATATGGACATGTGTTTGTGTACTATGCATTGTGGATTTGTTGATGTGGTTTCGCATAGTATGCACTTGTGGAGACTTGCTATATATGTGCAATGCAACTATATTGTGAATTTGTAATGCGTGTGCATGTAATATGTGGTATGTATGGTTGAAAATAGATGCCCGATCGTGTATAGCCAGCTCGTGTAATGTGTGGTATGTATACTTGAAAATGGATACCAGGCCGTGCATTCGTGGCTAGCCAATCTAATTGGCTGTGCCCCCAGTATTTACGTCGGCCTAGGCCGACGTAAATATTGGAGGGTGTGCCAAAAATTGTTACCAAAGCGTGCATTCGCGACTGGTCAATCTAATTGGCTGTGCCCCCAGTATTTACGTCAGCCTAGGCCAATGTAAATACTGGAAGGTTGCTGACGTGACAGGGTCAGGTTACAGGGCTGGGGTTGCATACGTGGCACTATTAGCCGATGTAAATAGTGCCACGTCAGTATTTCCTCTGTGGCGTATGGGGGAGAGAGATTATTGACATCGGCCTATAAGCCGACGTAAATAAGTGTTATTTACGTCGGCCCCGATGTAAATACTTCTATTTACGTCGACGTATTTACGTCAGTTTATTTACGTTGGCATGCCGACGTAAATATTGATTTACGTCGGTTTTAGGCTTATTTACGTCGGTATCTAGCCAACGTAAATATGCCGCATTCCTGTAGTGTAGATTCTCATTTTAGTATTTTATGTAAAAATGAGGGTAGTTACACTTCCATTTTGCTCGTCGTTGTCCTACTGCTCTGTCTCCTGAGCATCCACGATATCAACATTTCTAAACTCTGTTTGCTGTTTCCCTATGGCCAGCCGGTAGCTGTGATTAACATCATGAAGGTGAGAACTAAAGCTCACAGAAATCTTCGAGGATGATAACACTGTCCTCCCTTCTTTGGTGTGCACGGTTTGTAGGTTGTCTTTACATTTGATATCGGCATGAGATTTATGCAGCTATGTTTCACTAACATGCCAAGATAATTTCGAACAAAAGTACATGCAACTGAAATTTTCTTAAAGTTTCAGTCGATTTTCCTCATCCTTAGATCAGCTTGGAGGTCCGTGCTCCGACAAACTCGTCTTGTGGCTGCCGCTCGCCGCCGCTGGGTTAGGGCTTGGGTTCATCCGTTATGTACAGATACGTTCTCCATATAAGATAATCAGTAATGCTCGTATATAAGTTCCAATTATACATAATTAACAAATGGTAGTGATGAGCTTATGAAACACAACACGTAGCTATATATATGTGTGTCTTTTTATTAAGCATAAAATTCTGATCAAATGCCAATTAACATTACAAACCACATTTTACAATTAGATACTGGGTTCTTATATCACGCCTCACACGAAACATTACATAGTTTACAATTAAACAGGCAAACATAAACAATCACACGAAACATTACATAGTTTACAATTAAACAGGGCAAACATAAACAATCACACGAAACAAAGAAAAGCTGACACTCCAATAGTATTTGGGAACAAGCTTAATTGCATATTAAAAAAATGGGTTTAGTTGCCACTGGATAGCTGGCCAATAAACTGGTCCACAATCAACCAGCACGCAACCCACGGGATGGCGCGAGAGGGCCATTATGAAATCTTTATGGACGCATGGGTGGCACAAGGGTATATATGGTACGTATGTATGGTGGAATGTTCTTAATAAGCAGCTGTTTAAGTAGTCTCTGGTGGTGAATGATTGATGAACAGAGCATGTGCTGACAGAAGTCACATACCACTGAAGGATGCATAGATTGATATACTGATCAGGTTAGGTATGATTCATCTGAGATAGCTCTTGATCACGGCGTGCTCATCGAAGGAGGCAAACTCCAGGGGAAGCTTGGGGACATAGCTGTTGTAGTGCAAGGGCGAGGCCCAGTGGAGTTTGTGCCACCATCTCCTCTCCCCGTTCACCTCCACCATCCTCGGTTGATCTTCAAGGCGCGGCAGCTGGCGGAGGCTCCAGCACCCCCGGATGTGGAGCTCCTTCCACATCGGCGTAGCTATAGTAGCATCGTCTTCGCGGAGGTGCTGCAGCTGTGGTAGCTCCTGCAGGCGTATCCTTTGGAGGCGTGGGAGATGATACAGATCACGTTGATGATCAGAGTCGAAGAAGATTGTCTTGAGGTTGTAGCAGAACAGGATGTCAAGTGTTGTTAGACTTGGTAGCTCAGACCCACATGGCATGATGTCCTCCATTCTTGGGCAGTCCTCGAAGTGCAGGTGCTTTAGTGAATTGAAGACACCTTCGTAGGAGAAAACAACTAGAGTTTTGAGATTACAGATTTTCACATTTCGTAGGTTGTTCAAGTGTTCTCTATGGTAGAAAACATATTTCATTCGATGGCACCACCGAAGCTCACATTCTTCCAGCTCGTCGAAGTTGTTCAGATTGTATTTTCTCAGACTAGAAAGGTTCCAAACAAAAGTATCACTTGTCACAGATATCGATCTGGTGACTTCTAAAAGACCGTATAAACCATCAGGATACCTATTTGTGGTTGAGATCTCCACGTGACGCTTTGTTTGGCGAAGGGGAGCTGTCATCGGTGATGCAATAGCAACCACTCTTGCCTTGTAGCTGCTGTATACATCCATATAAGTAGATTCCTTTTGTACCAAGTCCTGCAGCATGCTATCTAGCATGCCTTCTTCATCTGGCAACTGCTTCATATTTGCATTGCATGGTGCAACTTGAATGTTGAACGATTGGAAAAAACGTCCATTCCTTACTAAATCCCTAGCATTGTCATTGAAGCTATAGAATAATCGAGAATCATTGATGCACACATGAGCAACTTGATTGGAATAATTACCATTTCCATCTGCACAGTGATCCAAGCAAAAGACATCTAGGAGTCGCTGCAGCTTATGCCAAGGGAATCGCCTTAGAGAAGGAACACCCATGAGAAGCAATCGCCTAAGCTGGGGCAGATTAGGGATGTTGGCTGGGAACTCCTTGATAGCCGTAGCAGACAGGTTCAGGTCCTCCAAAGCACCAAGGTCCCTCAAGTCCACAGACTCGAGCTTTCTACATCCGTGCAAGGACAAGCACCTCACGTGAGGTGAAGAAATTAGTGAGAATGATTTAAGGGTAGGATGCCCATCTAATTTTATCTCTTCCACCACTGTCGACTCCCATCCTTCGATGTGAAGCTCTATCAAGCCATGGGCCCTAGAGATTGACCCTGGGAGTGCAACAAATTTCTTGTTGTCAATAAGCTTGAGCGATTGAAGCTTCTTCATTTCTTCAAACATCTTCTCAGGGAAAGATTTTATTTGAGTCCCTGTGACCTCAAGTGTTGTTAGGCTGAGCAGTGCAGCCATGGAAGGGGGTAGTTCCACAAGGTTGGGGCATTTGACCAGGATGAGCACTTCAAGATTTGACATGTCTTGGAAAAAGCTTAGTGGGAAATTAGTTACTTGTGAATAGGACAAGTCCAGGAGTATCAAATTGCTCTTTTGATTGCCCATATCTTGCGACAGATGAGAAAAAGGAACTCCATTCATATCAAGAATTTCAAGCTGGCATAGAGTGGACAGTGGTGAATAGGAACTATTAGTAGCTGCTGGGTCCGTAGTATTTGTTGTGGAGGAACTGATTAATAGAGTTTTGAGATCATGGCAGCCTCTGAGTGAGAGCAACTGAAGGTTCAGTAGAAAACCGAGTGAAGGAGGGAGTGATTTTAGTGGGGTATAGGAGAGATCAAGAACACGAAGAAAACAGAGTTTGGGCAAGAAACAATTGATTTGGGAAAATACGAAGGATTGTTTTGAGCAACCTCTTAGAATAAGTGTGGTCGGGCCACTTGTTTCCTCTTGGCTCAACCATCCTCTGCTTACATGCCATCCGTGGTCACCCACGAGTGAGATCCATTTCTTGCGCCCCAACTCATTGTCATCAGAAAGTTCGTCTACTGTGATACCCTCTCCAACGAGACTGTGATATGCTAAGAACTGTGCAGCAGTTTTGGTTGCTTCATCATCTTTATGAGCAGGACAAAAGGGTAACTGCAACAAAGAATATTCTTGGAATGATTCAAGGATGACCCTCCCAACTTGATGGGCATAGTGGTACTTGCTACTGCTGTTGCTGCCGCCGGTTTCTTCGTCGATGCTGCCTTGGAGTTTTGATTTGTTCATTAGGATGCCTTGAGCGAGCCACTGGTGGATGAGCTCATCCGAGGTAACAGGCTGCGCACCTCCATTGCAGCTCTGGTGATCTCCATTATCCGTCTTGGGTGGTAAATGTTTGCCAAAGAGCACCATGGCGTAGTGGAAGCAGCTGAGAACTATGCGGTGCCAGTACTCTTCCTCGCCTTCCTGACAAATTGTGTTGAATATGTGCTTAGCCGACTGACTAAGTGCAATAAGGATAAGTAACACAACCTCATCATCCCTGTCAATGGACAAAACTACATCACTTTCCAACTTGGTTTTGTTGCAGACATCCCGAGAAGTGGTCGAGATGATCCACTTAGATTTGTTCCAATGCATGGGCGGAGGAAGACCCACAACCCATGAAAGGTAGTTGGGTTTAGTTGGCCGATAGAGATTCTCGACCGCTAGTAGGTACTTCTTGGTTGACAATTGCTTGTTGATCTCAGGAACTATTTTTTTTTCTGCACGTGATTCCTCAAGTCATCAATCAAATCATTCATCCCGTAGGTGTAGTACCGTAGCTCCTCGTCGGATTTCTTGAGCTGCTTGTATTTTTGGTCGAGCAGACCGAGCTCTTCTGCCACCGCGGCGGCCAGCTTGTACTCGATCATCCTCATGGGGATGCTCAGCTCGTACTCGTCGTCGACTACTTCTTCCGTGGGCACGGGCTTCTTCAGCTCCACCTTTATCACGGTATCGTAGTACCCAAGTGGTGGCTCGCCATATCGCTCCAAAGCGATGGTTGATATGGCCCATGTGAAGGAAGCCGCCGGCCCCACCCCGACATTCCAATGCACAAAACCACCCACGAACATTTTCTCCCCCAGCCGACGATATGCATGTGTGCGCCGGTATCCATGTAGCCTGTAATTAAACTGTTAACAGGCGGCTGGTGCATGCATGAAAACCCGAGGAGGTATGGTACTAGTTTCAACCATGCTCTGCTATTTAATTTGCCAACAAAAAAAGACAAAAAAAAGGCAAGATAAAAATACGAGCGAAAGACTCAGAAGCCGTTCCTTCTGTTTAATCTGTCAACCAAAAGAAACAAATACGAGAATTGCTAAATGGTACTGAAGTATATTTTTTAGTTTGTGAGTGCTCAATTTTTTTATAAAGTACTTAAATGCAAGGAGAGGAAGCAAAATAATTTCATCAATTAGATTTAGATCTCTCTACTACTTCTAATTAGGAGTTGGTGGCGGTCGTTCGTTCTTTCTTAGAACATTTGATCTATTGGATCTGGCATAAACGGCTGAGGTGTTGTCGAGATGTGCTCCGCTTGATATGTGTACGAAAGAAATTGTACTTTATTATATGCCTTAGAATCCCTCCTACTATATGTATCACGAATCCTTCCTACTATATGTATCACCCTTTTTAGGATTCCGTTGCAACGTACGGATACCCTACTGGTAAAATCTCAAATTCGAGGGTTATTTAGCAAGAAAATAGTTAGGCTCTCCTATACACCCCAACAAAGAAAAACACAAAGGAACACGGACTCGATAGGATTAATTTCTTCGGGAGTGGCTACAGTACTTAGGCCACATTTTGTTGTGATTGATTATGATAATCTAGCTTGGTTGACCCGCCTATGGATATCTGGTTGTTTGGCTAGCTGTCCTTTTCTTACTCTAATTGAAACGGATATATATTACTGAAGTCCAAAACACACCAGATGACAGGCGAAGGGACACTATTGCGTAATTTGTCTAATAAGTTTTACTACTACTTTAACTTTTGTCGACGATCGGGATCGCCAACCGCAAGAAAGGTGGTAGGGGTCTCGTGTGATATGGGACCCGCGCAACGCTTCGTTCAAACGAAGGAATGGAATCTATACGTTGATGGCCGGGGCAAGGCGCCAACGAAAGGGAGACAAAGGTTTATACCGGTTCGAGCCCCGTGAAGGTAATAGTTTATTTAGTCGCTTTGGCGGCGGTGATCTTTGTTATGTTTGCATGTGGATGTGTTTACACTCAAGTTAGCAATGGTGATTTCTAGCTTGGGTGTGGTGCTCTAAATGTTGTCCTCTGCGCTTGTGCATCTCCATTTTTATACTCCCCTCACAGAACCGCCAGAGAAATCTTCGATCGTGGCCCTTAATGCGCATTGAGGGTCCGTTTGTAACCGCCGGCTTGCTCGCAGCCACTCATGAGACCACGTCTTGGTAATCGCCTAGTAAATGCACGTGCCGATCCAAGGAAATCAACGACCGAAAGAAGGCAGTTCGAACTCGAGGTCGTATGGGCTCGAACTCGAGGTCGGCGACTGAGGCACAGCCCCCACGAAAGCAAGGGTGTGACCGAGGGGCCGACGAGCTAGGGGCATGCTGACTGTGCGCCGACCGGTCAAAGGATTGTCCAGCCTCGACATCTAGCCCCGAGGCTCAAGGTCATAGAAGTGCCTGGGCACCTCGAGCCTACACCTAAAGTCGACGGGACAAACCTTCAGAGGTCTTGAAATCCGGTCTAAGTCAAGCGGAGACCAAAGTAAATCCTCACCCGACACTGGCGACCTTTGAATTCTTCGTCGGGGATACGGATGCGAACTGGCGGCGGACACCTGTGGTGCCTCGAGTCCGCAACCCCATCCTTAAGCGCACTGTCCAATCACGGCAGGCACGCCTTTTGAGGTGCTGCGAGGCGGTTTTAACGCAGACGCGGCGCAGGAATTTGCCAAGCCCACAAAGAATCGTGAAGAAAGAACCCCGATCTTCGCGCTTCTTCG
Source organism: Guadua angustifolia (assembly GCA_036346375.1). Classification (NCBI taxonomy): domain Eukaryota; kingdom Viridiplantae; phylum Streptophyta; class Magnoliopsida; order Poales; family Poaceae; genus Guadua; species Guadua angustifolia. The sequence continues at coordinate 334,363 of JAYEVE010000993.1, forward strand.
CCTCCAAGGCTTTTGCGCCCAAGCAACACCCTCTCCTCCCTTCCTCGACCAAGTCATACTGCACCGTCATGACCAAGCTAGGAAGGAGCACCTTGTCGTCCGTGAGGATGAAAGAGCTCGAGACCGGGGATAGTGGATCCGGTGACATGGCGAAGCACGGGCGGCGAGACCAACCACGCCCTCAGGATGACGAGATCGCTCGCACCGAAAGCACTATGCGCCTTGGCTCATGGACCGGAGAGCTTAATACGTGGCGGATGTCCTCTCCGCTATAAATAGAGCTCATCAACCCGGTACCGAATTCCATCCTCACGCCGCCATCTTCTCCCATCTCAGGCGAGGGTTTCGAATCCTCCCCACCCTCGCCGTTTTTCGCCATTACTCCCTCTTCCGCCCGAAGGATCCCGTGGTCGGATGCCTTTACTTTTGACTTCGGACCGCTTATGGTCCTTCCTGCGCGCCGCCGATTCTCTTGGTCCTGGTCCGAGCGGTGGTTCTACTCGAAGAAAGGAGAGCATGTGGCTTTGACGCACGAGGGACTCTCGTCACCGAGAAGAAGGAGACCCCGAGCTCAAGACCTTGAGGTTGATGAGGAGGCCATCGCGCCATACATATTCGCGCCACGCGCTGCCTCACCGCAAGCGATCGCCGCCGATTTCTGCGGAACCGTGTCCCTCTACGGAGGAGGAACACCCATTCTTCGAGATCACGGGCGTGATTTACTCCACGCCGAGGGCCCGACAGTAAGACACTCGACCAAACTCTTGCTTCAAACCCATACTTCAGCTTTTCCCCGATGGCCCATGCTCTTGCAAAGACCGAAGAGTCCTGGGTTTCGACAGATGTTTGAAATGTTCGAAACTTGCGCATGGGTACACCTCGATGACCCGTCCCAAGAATGTATTTCACGAAGGCCGAGGTAAGTCGCCCGACCTCACCCTTGATTCTATCTTCCAAGGCCCTTCCGACCCACGCGAAGTTCTCAGATCATCAGAGCTGCTTGACACACCAGAAGCTACTGCCGCCCTAGAGGGGCAAGAGCAAGAAGGGAGGAAGAGACCTCCCTAGCCACGGCAAGTCGCCAGAGGTGAAGAAGCCTCACATCGAGTGGGGCGACGTGCCATGGTGAGGATCGGCACTCGAGCCCCGAGCTTGTGCTCGTGTTTCCTCGCCGCTTGACATATCTTCCCTTTGCAAGAGCTGAGCGCCGCAATGGCCGCCAGCCTTCTAGCCTCCAACCAACTCAAGGCACCCAAACACGGACCCCTAGGTCAGCCGCGGCGAGAGGCGCAGACCCAGCGAGGGTTCCAAAGACCTGTGTCTGGGAGCGGAAGCGAGCGCCTTCGAGCTCGGGGCAGCAAGGTCCACAACGGCCCTCCGCGCGGCAGAGGATGACGACCCTAGTAAGCCTTTGGGTTTCTGGACTCGCGCTGCCCATCCTCGTGTTTTTTCCAACTTAGCTCATCCTTGCACGCAGGCCTCGAGCGCCCGAGCTCAAAACTTGCCCAATTTGACAATGGATGTTGTCCAGGGCGAGTCCGAGTCTGAAGAGGAGGAGGATGCCTACATGCTGGCCCCGCGCCGACCCTCAGGTCAAAGGAGCATGTCTTCCGGTCATGAGCCGGGTCCCTACTGCCAAGACGATCAGGCTCGACGATCCGGCCGACGAAGACCTTGAGCCCTGGCCCGCTGAGGACTACAAAGACGGCGGTTGACACTGCCGCCGCTGCCGATCCCCGATGGTGGCACGGAGGAAGGCGCTCAGGTGCCTTGGTCGCGTCAACGGATCCGCCCCGAGACCCCCCGACCCCGACCGTCGCAGATGCCAAGGTCGCGTAAGACTGCCACCAAGACGGCAAATGCCGCGGGAGCACCCTGCCGCCGACCGAGGCCGCTTCGTGCCGGTCGCGGCGCCTGGCGGCCGGACGACATACCGTGGAAGACCACGCGGCGGATCCGGTCGGTATTCCCTGTGCCCGGAGGTGGCGGAGCCCCAACCATGGGGTTGGGCCTGATGTTAACGACGTGGCAACCCTTCCGAAGTCGGACGGGCCCCAACCGTAGAGGTCGGACCCAAAGACGCCGCCCCGCCAACCCCAACTGGAGAGTCGAATCCTCCAACCGAGGTGGCAGGACTCCAAGCCGTCGCCAACTCGGGGACTGAAAGCCTTGGCGGCGACGCACCGACGGAGGTTGAGGTCGTCCCCAACCCTGGAGCTCTGGGTGAAGAGGTCGAGATTGACCCGGCCCGAATCGACGAGGTGAACGAAGAGTTTACCCGCAGCGCTGCCGAAACCGGCTATCGCGAGGTAAGAGCCCACCTCGCATGCCCCGCAACATGCCAAATAGAGTTTTCCGTAAACTTCTCACCGGGCCACTTTTTCCCGCCCTTAAGGCGATCGCGCTACACTCGAGGGCTACACGGTCTCCACGAGCATGCCGACGTGCTCGGGGACTCTTGGACGTGGTGGAGATGCGGAGGCCGAAGGCTAAGTTCTCAGACGACCATCGAGGTCGACTCAGCAGAGCTCGAACGGTGAACAAGGAGCTCGACGACCTTCGCCAGACGATGACAAATAAGCAGAGGTGGCCCACGCGCCGAAGCTCGAGCAAACCAGTCCTCCGAAGCGATCACGACTTCAAAGCCGAGAGCAAGAACGGGCTCGGACGACCAAGGCATTCGAGGCGCTTGAGATCGAGCGTGCAAGGTAGAGTCACTGGAGAAGGCCGCCGCAGAGCGATCCACCGCCTCGACCCAAGCGCTCGCCAATGAACGCGCCAAGGTCGAGGCTTTGGAGAAGGCATCCGCCGAGCAAAGGTCGGCCTCTGCCAAAGCGTCCCCCGAGCTGGAAGCCAAGATCGCGGAGTTGGAGGAGAAACTAGGGCGCGCCAGCAAGGCGGCAAAAAGCGCCCTGACTCAACTCCAAGATGAGCGTCGCCGAGCCGTGGACACCGCCAATGAGCTCACAACTTTGTGAGCTAAGGTCGCCGAGCTCGAGCAAGAGAAACTCACCCGCGAGATGGTGGACCTGTAATTTTACCCTACTACTGTCCTGTAAAAACGTTATGAAATTTTTAAGATGGAGCTACATTACTTTTGGGTGCCAACAGTCCTGCCCCGCTTTGAAGTTCGTGGTCGAAGATGTTTGAAATTCACCTTTCTCGCTTTTGCTCCTGCTCTGTAGGTCGCTTGTTGCTAGTATGCCACTGTCCAGCCCCCGTTGGGTCCAAGGGTGAGCAACGCCGGCCTTGGGCACAAGACTTAGACGCGAGCAAACGATCGTGACCTGCGTAGCTGAGAAAAAGGGGCAGCAGAGAAGGAACATGTCGAGCTTAATGAACAGTCACTTAACATTCGAAGCTCGACCGAACTTGAAGGGATCGCGAGGCTTTTTGATCGAGCCAGTACGCGGGTGAGTGGATTGTGAAGAGTTTCGCCACAATTAGCTCGACCACCGGGTGACCATAAAGCTCGCGACGCTCAGACCTAAGGCAAATGCACTGTGCATGAAGGTCGTGGTCGAGAAAAGGTTACGGCCAATGATAACTTTTGCAATGATAGTAAGAAAGACAAGAATGGCGAGAAACAAAGAACGGCTTTATTGAATTTCAAAGGAATAGAGGTTACACATAGAATTTCCGAAGCTGACCTATATTCCACGAGCTAGAGAGCTCTCGCCATCGGCATCGCTAGCCAGTAAGCCCTCGTGCGATCCGCTGAAATGACTCTATAGGGCCCTCCCACCGCGGGATAACTTGTTGGTGTGTTGGATGAGCTCGATTCATCTTAGAGCCAGATCCCCAACAAGGAGCTTCCTAAGTCGACCGACCGAGACGCATGTCCGCGAAGAGCTTGTAGGTATGCGCTGATCGAAAGAAAGGCACGGCATCTTACTTCTTCCGCGAGGGTAAGGTCGAGAGGCCGTTTGCTCAAAGTCGACATGGTCGCACTGTCGACCCTAGCAGAGCCTAGCGCCACCTCAGAGGCAGACGGCCAGCATCAAACACGAATGGAAAGGTGTGGACCCCTGTTGTTCTACCGATCGTGGGTACGGATGGACCATAAGACGGTAGGAAGTTCGCCCACCTGTGTCTTGTCAGAGCGCTCGAGCTCATCTCGCGACTCGCTTGACGCCTCGACAATCTGTCTGCTGTCGTGTTCGGCAGCTCGCTGTTCGAGGGTGAGCCACCGAGGCAAAGCACACTTTGGTGCCAAGGTCCTCGCAAAACTCCCGAAATAGTTCGCCGTAAACCGTGGTACCATTGTCGCGATAATTTTGCATGGAACCCCATACTGTGACCACGTAACGACGGAAAACCGAACAACCGCCGAAAAATGATGGTCGAGACCGGTTCACCGATCCATTTGGTGAAGGTGTCGATGGCCACTTAACAGAACTTTTTGCCCCGACCGCCGAGGAAAAGGGCCGAGGATATCCAACCCCTGTGTCGAGAAAGGCCAAGCAAGCGAATAGTTCAAGGGCGACGCTACCGGTGCGATTTCGGCGTGGAACTAGCATGCTCGACGACGCGAACGATATCACGAAAGCATCTTGAAGCGCCCATGGCCAAGAGTACCCCATACGGAAGGCTTTGCCGACCATCGCCCCGTATGAAGAGTGTGCTCCACAAAGACCGAGTGAATGTCGCTCAATAGGTACTTACCTCTTCCACGGAGATGCACCTAGTCGTAATGCCGAAACATTCCGCCTATAGAGCTTCCGCCCACGAAGCGATATAGACTTGCTCGGCGCTGATCTCGCTCCCTCGGCAGGTCGAAGTGGTAGGTCGCCTGCAAGGAGATTGTGAATGGGCTCGCCCAAGAGGGAATACCTTCGACGTGGCGCAGCACGCCTCTTGGTCGGATATCGGCGGAGCCGCCAGCTGCTCCAAGATGACATCGGGGAATGTCGCGTGCCGAGGAGCCGAGCTTGAGAGGAAGTCCGCGCTGGAGTTATCCCTCCCGATGTGCTCGAGCTCCAAAGTTCGAACCATTCTCCATCTTGCGCGCCTCGGCGAGGTACTTTGCCATCAAGTCTCCCGAGCACCGTAGTCTTTGTTGAACCGGTTGATGACGAGCCGAGTCACCCTTCACGATCAACCGACGATGCCCAAAGCCTTGCAAGCTCGTAAGCCCGCCAGAGGGCTTTCAGACCGCCACATTGTTGGTCGCCGAACCCAAAACGAACTACATATACTCAACCGTCGCCTGCTGGGGTAAGGATAAGGATCCCAACCCCGAGCATTTAAAGGACCTTGAGCCGTCAAGAACATGACCCAGGTTTCTCCTTCGCATGAAGTTCGGGAGCGGTTGCGCGCTATTCTACCACGGTCGGCGAGCACTTGCGACTTTATGGCCGCGGCGAGCCACGACCTGACGCCGAACGCCGCCACTCCATAGCCCATTTGGCGATTCGTCCGCCACCCTCGGTTCAAGAAGATGTCCCCGAGCGAAGTTGCTCTAACAACCACAGAGTGCGCTCGAAATAGTGTCGAGCTTGCGGAAGCCATGAGGAGAGCATACAAAGAACTTCAGACTGCAGGTAACGCCTTCGCCATGCAAGACCTTCACGACATAATAAATCGGGTGTCGCCAGGATCCCTCGCCGCCACCAAGACGGCATCGATGGCAAAGGTGGTGGCCGCGAGGTAGAGAAGCAACCTCGCCAGTTGTGGCGTCGTAAGGAGGGGTGGGGATGACAGTATACCTTCGTGTCGTTGAAGGACCCGCGCCTCGAGTCCACTCAAAGCCCCTATGCTTGCGCAGGTTCAAAAGAATGGGAGCCCACGCTGCCGAGCCTCAAATGAACTCACGAGGGCGGCCATTCGACCGGAGGCTTTGTACCGCTGATCGAGGTCGGGCGCCATCTTCTCGATCGCCGATTTTCTCCGGTTCGACCAACCCCAAGCCCCGATCATGAAGCCGAGAACCTTTCCGACGCCACCAACACGCACTTCTCGGGTTGAGCTTGATCTTGTACCGCTTAGGTTGGCGAAGGTTTCTTGAGGTCACGAATGTGGTTGCCTTCAGAGAGGCTCTGACGATGATATCGCCCACGAGACCTCAAGGTTCCGCCCGACCGCGACTCGAACGCCCCGGTCATCGACGCTGAACGTGGCCCCGTGATTGCGCAGACCAAACGACATGGTCGTGTAGCAATAGGTGCCAAATGGCATGATGAAGGTTGTCTTGCTCTCGTCGTCGACCGCCAGCTTGATCTGGTGGTATCCCGAGTAAGCATCTAAAAAACTCAACACCTTGGCATTTGCAGTGGAGTCGACGATCTGGTCGATGCGCGGAAGCGGGAAGTTGTCCTTCGGGCAAGCCGAGTTCAACCCCGTATGGTCGACGCACATTCTCCACTTTCCGCCCTTCTTCTGGACGATGACCGGGTTGGCCAGCCACTCGGAGTAATCAATTTCACGGATGAAGCCGGCCTTCAAGAGCTTGTCAAGGTTCTCCTTGATGACTGCGACCTTCTCCGGGGAAAAGCGACGCAGCTTTAGCGCATGTGTCGAGAGCGGGTCTCACTCAGAATTTGTGCTCGACCACCTCCCTTGAACGCCGCATGTCCGCTGGTTCCTGCTTAATATACCTTTGTTGGCGCTGGCGAAGGTGACGAGCTCGAGTTCCTATTTGGAATTCAGCCGCCGAGACATGAATGCACTTGGTCGGGTCACTCTCATCGAGCGCAGACGCCTTTGTCGCCCCATCGGGCTGGATCGCCGCTCCGCAAGCATTCTTCTCCGTTGTCTCCGGACCGCTGGGGCAAGATGCCGAAGAGCCAAGGCCTTGGTCTGCAGAACCATGTGCCGCCGCAGTCGCCTCGCATGGTGATAACACCGCTAGCCAGCAACTTCATGCACCGATGGCTATAATGGTTGGCTGCCATGAACTTGACCAAAGCAGCCGCCCGAGGATAGCGCTAGACGGAGGTCACCTCGACCACCTCAAAGTGATCACGGCGAAGTTGTCCGAGCCGCCAAGGTGACGGCAAGACAACCTACCCCAAAGGGGTGGTCGAGCTTCCGGGAACTATCCCGAAGAAGGGTATGGTGATGCTCTTGACCTTCGACCGAGGAATCTGCATCCGGTCGAGCGCTCCCGCCTGCAGCAAGTTAAGAGAGCTGCCGCCGTCGACCATGACGCGCCCGACCGTGGTATTGCTGATGGTCGGGGTCACGACCAAGGCGGTCTTCAGGTCTCGAGTCATACCGAAGAGCGCCCTCCGAGAGAAGGTGATGGTGGACCCACCATTTGCGGTGGTCGCCGATGGGCTTCCCACCGCGACCAGTAGATGGCGCGGCGGCCTTGACTCGCTACCGTTCGTAAGCCGACGAGCCACCGAAGATGACATCAATCCGCGCCGCTTTGCCGAACTCGAGATCGATGTCATCATGCTCCGAGCAGCGCTCACCCTATCGGGTTGGTCATCGCTTTTGAAGCTCGCATCTCGCCCCGCCGTCAGAGAAAGCTTCCAGCTTGTCTCGCCAAGCCCTCGCAGTTCGCAGGTCGTGGGCCACCGTCTGCGTGAAACAAACAACTCGCCGTTATAACCCGGCGCGCCACCTCGCGGCCGAAGGCCGCCGGTCGGGGCCTGCACTCCGGCCTTCCTTCCGGGCTAGCCTCGTGCTTGTCGAGATTGAGGCCAACCTTGACGAGGTCGGACCCATCCCGAGCCCGATCTCGACCTCGAGGACTTCGCCGCCATCTCGCCGACACAACCACTCGCGCAGCCTCCGCCAGCCCTACGGCCGCTTCCGCTTCTCGGTGGTGGCACCTTGGTCGGCGCCCTTGGAATTGATGGACCCCTCAGGAATTTAGACCAAACTTACCTTGGTCGAGTCGCTTCAATGGACGGCGCCGTCCAAGATCCGCACTATTCCGCCATGCGGAATAGCTTGTTGACGGTGAGACTCGACGTGATCTCCGTGTCCCTGTGAAGGCACCGGTCGCGACGCCAAACTTGAAGGCCTTGATGACAACCTCATCCGGAGATGTTCGAATCAGTTCTTGTGCGGATAAATCGCCGCACAAAATCACGGCGGTTCGCCTTTGCCCCGATGACGCGATCCGTGTCTTTTCCTCCCCGCCGCCAGAATAACTTTGAAGTTTGAGCGAGGGCGCTCGATTTGGCGCCACGACCAAGGAGCCAAAGCTTCGCTGAAAAGCCAAGTCCGGGCGCCGCTCAAGACGGTTGGGAGATAGTTGGCCATGACGAGCTCATCGCCCTACCGCTAGGATGGCGCTCGAGTAGATAGACAGAACTCGCCGGGTTTTTGGTTCCGTCGAAGCGCTCGATCAACGCAGGTTTGAACCGAGCCGGTCAACGGACGCGACGAAGGTCGCGCGAGTACGCCACGCAACCATAAGCCGACGGTGCACGCCGAGTGTGGTCGCCGCCAACAAGGTCTCGCGCCAGATGACTCGAAGTCGATGCCGCCCGTGGTCCGACCTTCGGCGAGACCGCCATGGCGCGAGCACGTGAGTCTCCCCGAGATAGCGCAGCGGTCTCAAGACGCGCACGATGGGCGGAACATCGGGAGAGATCTCGCGCCGCGGCTCGGTCGACTCGTAACTTGTGTGGCTTTGTTCGCCGCCGGCCCCGCCGACAAAGTGCTCGGGACGGTGCCGCGGTGGGGTCAGAGTCATATCCCGAGGACGCCGCTGAGACGAAGGTGCCTCGTGTCGGAGTCGCTCGACGGGTGTGTCGGCGATGTTGCGGACGAGCCGCCGCTGCTTTCGTGGAGGGGGTTCTCGAACGTGCCGCGGAGGAACGCTTCGGCCGCGTTTTGCCGAAGTTCTTCGCCGAGCTCGCCAAGAGTTCGACCGCTCGCCGGGATCAGCCATGACCCGAGCAATCGCGCGAGGCGTTTCTCGAAGAGGGAGCCGGGTGGCCAGAAGACGCGCCGATCTTCTCTCGAAGCTTCACGAGTGCGGTTATGGCTCGTTGATGGCGACATGCACCATCCGGACGAAGCGCCCTCGAGTTCGTGGATCACGCCCATCCGCGCTTCCTCTCGTGCGGGTAGACCGCCCACCGCCAGACGGCCGCCGGGCGGGCGGCGAAGACGAAAACAGGACGCGGAATCGAGTCCGTGCTCAATCCACGCCGATGAATGTCCATGAGCGGCACGCCATGTTCCCGAGATCCCGGAGTTTTTCTGCGAGTGAGCGGGCAAACGGGCCCCACGGCGCCACCGCCGACGATCGATCGCCAACCGCAAGAAAAGGTGGTAGGGTCTCGTGTGATATGGTACCCACGCAGCCGCTTCGCTCAAACGGCGAATGGAATCGACACGTTGTTGGTCGGGCAAGGCGCCAACGAAGGGAGACAAAGGTTTATACCGGTTCGAGCCCTTGTGAAGGTAATAGTTTATCTGGGCCGCCTTTGCGGCGGTGATCTTTGTTATGTCGGTGTACAGGGATGTGTTTACAGCTCAAGTCAGCAATGGTGATTTCTAGCTCGGGCTGTGGTGCCTACAGTGTTGTCCTCTACGCTTGTGCATCCCCAGCTTTTATACCTCCCCCTGCGTAACCACCAGGAGAAATCTTCGGATCGTGGCCCTAAATGCGCATTGAGGGCCATTTGTAACCGCCCCGGGCTTGCCGCGCACTCATGAGACCATGTCTTGGTAACTGCCCAGTAAATGCACGTGCCGAGATCCAAGGAAACAATCGACCCGAGCAAAGGCAGGCCCAAACTCGAGGTCGTGCGGGGCTCGAACTCGAGGTCGTGGCGACTGAGAAGGCACAGGCCCCCCAACCGAGCAAGGGCGTGATGAGGGGCCACGAGCTAGGGGCACGCCGATCGGCGCCGACCGCCAAAGGATTGTCTAGCCCCGACAACTTTTTAGGCCCATTTATGTTCTTCGGATGTGGAATCTAGTTAGTAATACCTATTATGCTTATATTATCATATGTGCTTTGTTGCGATTTTTAGGTCGATGATTATTTTTCTTGTCAACACTAATAGTGATTTTTTAAAAGCCACCGTAATGCCAAACAAAGGCCTTATTCATGTAATACTCAAGATCTCTTTTTGCAGGATTTTCGATCGCAAAGATTTCGCCTTCTTAATTCAAGGATTTTCGTTTTCCGTGTTTTCGGAATTTAAATCCTTAGAGATTGTGGGTTTGTGGTCACTAGTTTTTGTGTAGCTTTTCCTGTCTTCTCTTTTCCTAGCCCTTTTATTTGGTTCGCTCTAAGAGATTAAAGTTGGGCTTTAGAGTTTCGTTTTGGAGGGGTTTCATTTCCTGTTGTATCTAGCCTTTTGATTAGTCACCATTTGGTTGAGTATAAAAGGGAGATGACACCTAGAATAGCCCCCAGCCGACTCCTTCAACCCAAAAATTCTCTCGCTCCCCTCCGCCGAGCTCTCCCGGCGATCGCTTCCCGGCGTCGCCTGGTTGCTCCTCCCGCATCGCCTGGTTGCTCCTCCTAGCATCGCCTCGGCCATCTCCTGGCCGAGCTCTAGCAGCCTTGGCTCTGCGCCTCCTGGGAGTTCCGCCACCAGCCCGGCCAGGCAGCGCCCAGCTCGGGCAGACTCCGTGAGCTCCTCCTTCCCCCGGGTCAAGGCAGCCTCTCCCCCACCTCCCTTCTTCCTCCATGAGAAGGATTGAGGTATGAAAACCCTAGGTCTTTGGGGGTGAAATTGCTTGCATGCAAGGTGTTTGTGCTATTGCTTAGCTAGGACTCTTGATTTTGAGATGTTGGAGGATGGGAAGGGGAGAGACTAGAGAGATTTGGGAATTTCCTGTTCGGGCAGATTTTTGCCCTTGGTTAGAACTGCAATTTGAAAATTTTACAAGCGTTTCCTGGGGGTTTGGCTATAACGAAAGTTGTAGATAATTGAATTACCTTTCAATAGAGACCGAAATCATCAAGTTTCATTCAGCCATTTAAAAGTTATGGTTATTTTACCGATTGCTGTCCAGAACAAGTTAAATTATGTTCGGTTGCTGTTCGTCGCAAATCTGAGATTAATCGGTGCGTTTCCCGATCGGTCGGCTATAGAAAAAGTTGTAGATAATCGAATTACCTTTCAATGAAGTCCGAAATCGCTAAGTTTTGTTCAGCCGTTTCAAAGTTATGCCCGTTTTACCAAGTGCTGTCCTGGGTTGGCAGATTTCTGTTTTCGGGTTTTAGAAGTGGGTTGCTAAACCGGCTTAGCTATGAGTTTTGTGATGATTTTGGGCGTGATTTGAGTGGGCTATATCCTTGTGCAGGTGGTGTGTCCTCGGTGTGGTAACCTCATCTCGCCACACCGCCTCGAGAAGTTGAAGGCAAGTGCATTGTATCGCTTGTAGGCTCAGTGGCCCTTAGGTTTCGCGAATCATACATTTATCCATGTGTTAATTTATTGTTGTCATGTTTGATTTTTGTATGCGATGTGATGAATGAGAATGGTTAATTGGTTATGCTATTGTTTAAACCGAGATTTTATGCAAATGCATCGTTGTTTGTTTGTTTTGTATGTTGATTGATGAACCATATGCCTTGTCAATAGACCAGGGGTTACATTTTATATATTCCATGATGATGCTCCCTAGTATGATTAGGCTAATGGGAACATAAAAGATATAAGATTTGAGTTATGAAAATGGCTCGGTTTGTGGTCATGATATACGATTGTGGCATTTATGTGAGTGTTGATGATATATGTGACTTGGTGGATATGAATGTTGAGAATATGGACATGAATGTTGAGAATAGCTTTTGCATTTATGCATTCATGAAAAGTGCATTTTTGGATTGAATGCTTTGTGGGTTTATAATTGCCAAATTGACATATTGCTATATCTCACGTTCATAAGATTTCTCACTACTATGATAGGTGAATGTGAATAATGAAGTTGTGAGGTTGGATTAATAGGAATAGTTGATTTGCGATCATGAAATTGATGATGCCTTTGGTGCAAGTGTTAATGACATATGTGAACATGTTGATAAGATTTGTCGAGAATATGGATATGATTATTGAGAAGGTGATTTGACTGTTGAGAATGACATTTGCATATGTGCATTCATGACACGTGCATCGAGCTAGGTCGGTGAGAAAGTCATATGGAGTATATGACTAACTGGAGTGCTCAGAGATCCTACTCAGAGTCCCATCCACCGGGCGTGATGGGAGCGTAGTTAGCGAGGACCCGCCATGGGTAGCGGGCAAGCCCTGCTTTTGGCGTGCCCTTCCACGGGATGGTTGGATTTGAGGGCACGCATCGACGGGTGGTGCCCGACAATACCGGTATTTGCAAAAGAAGAAATGAGACATGCATGATGCATCATATGCATGAGAATTGTGAAATATGCATGAGAATTGTGAAATGAAATGAGCATATGAACATGCAAGCATATTTGCATCTGTATTGCATTTACGATGAGGAATCATGTTTAATGAGTTGATTGTGATGTATGGATATGATATTCTGCTTTTGTATGGCATATTTGCATCTGCATTGCATTAACAAGGAGGAATCATGTTTAATGAGTTGATTGTGATGTGTGGACATGATATTCTGCTTTTGTATGGCATATTTGCATTGTATTGCATTTACGACGATGAATCATGTTTAATGAGTTGATTGTGATGTATGGATATGAGATTCTTTTTGTATGTTTTGTGCACTTGAGTATGAAAGCATAAATGCATTCCATTGCATTGTGTGTTGCAACTGATAATTGGGATTGATGAGAATGGGAAGAACAGGTTGAGGATTGAGGCGTGGACTCATCCAGAAATGTTTATTGAGACAAGGGTAAGATTTAGTTATGCTTTTGAGCTGGTTGTGGTAAGTGGAGTTAGTTATCGCTTCTTTTACTGGTTGACATTCCATTTAGTAATGGCTATATCAAATTCTAGAGTAAAAGTAATTCAATTGAATTCATTATTTTTTATTAATGTTGCACTTTGCTGAGTCTTGGACTCACGCTTGTTTACTCTCTGCTTTAGGTACCAGGTGACTAGCTGGGATGGGAGTAGAGCACGCACGACTTGGTCACCAACAACCCAATTAATTGTTTCATTAATAATGATTGTAATAAATGTGATTGTATTGTGTTGATCGGCGTTGCGTAGTTGGTTAATTGCCGATTGAAAATATGATTGATTATCTAAGGACCTGTTAGAATGATATCATATAGTGCTATTGTTCTTTTGTCTCCGAGTGGATGTCCTCTATTCTAGAGAGGTCATGCCGAAATTTTGTAAATTTCGTGACTTAGTTTTAACCGGTTTAAGAGTTTAGAGATTAACTTCAGTTTCAGTCTTTTTCAGAGAGGTGTCGTTTGTTATTCAGTGGTTTTTGGTAGCATTCATGAGCGCTTGGCTTCGAGGTGTTACAATTCAACTATGCTCGTTGGCAATCTAAAATCACTATTTTAAAAAAGAACTCCAAACTTCAAAACCCCCTTGAAAAATACAACACCAAAAACAAAGCAACCCATGAGAAAAACTGTCTCACCAAGGTTGGAACACATCATAGCATAAAAAAATGTGAGATCCCAGCATCCCATTTACAATGGTCGGTAGGAGGAACCGTGGGTTCTCATAGTGTTGCCAAAAAATGTGGTATATAGAAGCTGTATTATTCAACAGCAAAAATGTAAATTTGCATGAATAAATGGGTATATATATACACCATCTTAACCCTCAAAAGTGCCTCAAAATTCATGCAAAGAGATTATTCAATAATTATAAGATGGGATGATGGTTTGAATTTTTAAAATGTGTGTCAATCTCAAGATACATTTTTGGTGGTAGTACACATACCCACATGTACATATGAAAAAACAGTATTCTATTCAAGAGCTATGATTCCAAAAGTTATGGTTTTCAGACTATGGTTTTAAAAAACTGACATCCAAACAAATCTTAAATGTTATTGATAGATTCACTCGAAATAACTATTTAAAATTAGTTAGTAAAACTAATCTATGTTAGGATGCTGTAGAAAAAAAAGATGGATAACCGATAATTAAGGTTCTTTGTGCATTTAAAAATGTTTGTAAACGAGGAGGTTAATAATCATACTAAAAGTTTATATCTCGCAGATCAACACGGAATTTGTCCAACAAAGATGATGATTTTGCCATGACTTATGTTTGGTACTGGATCAATATTCTTAATTTACACAGTACCTGTAAGCACAATAGGTGATTTTAATTAGTTGTAAACAAGGAATCACATCACCATTAGTGTAAAAGGAAAATAATCTTTTTCTAGAATACATATTTTGTATAATTTTCTGTCAATGTTTTAAATCATGATTATAACAATGATGAGATAAAAAAATCATGAATAACAAGAACTATTGCAAGGCTATCCTGCCTAGTGGTTTTATCTAAAAATGTTAGTTATATTTATGTTAGTGTTATCTAAGATACTATGTAAATAAAAAAAGGAGTAAGCATTGTTCAAGAAAAAATATATAAAATTATAATATCTTCTAACTTGTTCAAGAAAAAAAACAAAATTATAAATTGCAAAGAGGAGCTCTAGGCTGTTTTGGTGAAAATCTTTCTGTTTGGTGCTTAAAATTCATGGGTGGCTTAAGCACTCTTGTGGCAAATTTGGTGTTCAGTGTGGGAACGAGATTTTTGGTCTTCTTGATTTATGTTTGTTCACACAAAATCTAACAACTGACAAGTCATGACGGACCATGGCAATTGGGGCCATGCATGTGTCACATCCCAAAATTTCAAATTTGTTTATAATCATTTCCAAAAACATCATTATGCAATTTTGTTCACTTTCAAAAAAATTATGCATTTAATAAAGGTTTTCCCCAATTTTTAGTAGCTAAAATGAATTTTGAAAATAAATAAAGCTTGATAAAAACCTTGAAATAATTTATGTGAGTTCCAAATAATCTAAAGTGCCTTCCAAAATTTTTCAAAACTTAGTTTGATAATTTTGGGCTCAAATGCATTTTCTAGAATTTTAAACCAATTCAAAAGAAAATTGAGCTTCGGAGCAGTTTTCTCTTGTTGACCTTCGACCATGAGCATGGTAATTTTCAGCATCCCCTTGCCTCTATGAACCTTGCAGCACACTCTATTTCAGCTAGTTCGCCCAATGGAGAGCTAACGCTATGGAGCCTATCGTTGATGTCTCTGCTCGCCATCATCCTACTGCTCCTAACCTCATCCACTGTAGCTAACCGCTTGTCGTAGTTTAATTAACCAGGATTTTAATTAAAATCAGGTTTAAAGAATTTGTTTCACTGACATAAGGGACCCACCGTGCATTAGATGCATTCATAAACTCGATTCAATTTTTGGGATTTTCTTTTATTGGCAAAATTCTGAATACTCGTTCTTCCTCGTACTAACTCTGATTTTAGCGATTTTTGTCTCTAAATTTTTTGAAATCATTAAATTTCTTCCTGCACAAAATTAGTTTCTGTTTGAATTCATTTGGTTTTTATTTATATTCCTTGGCTTTTATAGTTTAGATACCAACATGCTGGAATTATATGAAGTTGATATATAGCTGGAGCAAGTGTGCAACGAGCAAGGAAAGCACTCTCCTTTGATCATATTGAGCTTATATTTCAAACATTATGCATGTTATTTTCTCAAAGTATTATGCATGCTTATTTTGGTTTAATGAATATTTTTATTCTTAGAAGTTAGCTTTCGCCATTTGTTGCATTAATCCTACCTTGAAAAGTTGATGTCCTTGTTGTTTCTACCCTAGGAATTAAGGGTGAAAACGGTCTGGATCACGGTCAAGTAGTAAGTTATCCTGTATCCTACCCTAATTATCTTTTTCAGATACGGGTACGGGTAGTGGAAAATCGGGTAGGATACGGATACAGATACCAGGTATTTACGAACGGGTAGAAAATGAATACCGGATATTATACATACAGGTACAATACAGATAACGGGTACTTAGTCGAATAGTACGCAAACTACCTAGGATCAAAGTATGTGATAAAAATAATTTAACTAACACATATGGTCCAATTATCACATATAATTCAACACATAGAGCCAAATTAAGATATAAGACAACACATAGAGTTGAATAAACACACGTACTCCAACATAGAGTCTAATTAATATATAATATAACACATAGAGTCCAATAAACACACATAGTCCAACATAGAGTCTAATTAATACATAATTCAACACATAAAGGCCAATAAACATGCATAGTTCAACATAAAGTCCAATTAACACACATAGTCCTACACAGGGAGTTCAATTCACACATAGACTTCGGCACACATAAAGTTCAATTCAAACACATAGTTCAACATATAGAGTACAATTAACAAATGAAATAAAGTTCATCATGCGTACATGAAGGTCTCAATTTGCAAAGTGTCGGGACCATGTGTTGATCTTTACATAGCTAGAGAATTGATCTCATAACTTCTCAGTTTGTACGCAAATGTGTTTTGCAAAATTGTGTTGATCATGAGTTGATCATCACATCGCTCAATATTGGATCTTATTAACTCTTGCTAGCTTGTAGTCACGCTTTTGATCAAGTCTTTGTGAGGGATTTTGAAAATCAGATTTTAGGCTTGGGTGACTACATTAGAGTCTATGTTTTTATGATATTTAAATATATATGGTTTCTTAAATCTTGAAAATAGGTGAAGATTTTAGCCCTCGTGATAAGCTTCGTATAGAGTCCAAGATCACCTAAATCGGAGTTCAGAGTAAAAAGTTATGATCGTTTGGGCTGGAAGCCAGGAGTGACAGTTACACCAGGTACCCAGTGGAAATTACCTATTGTGTACCCGTATCCGACCTATTTTCGTCGTGCATATTCTATCCTATATCCGATCCGTATCCAAACAAAAATTATCCGGGTAGTACCCGAACCAAAAGTACCCAAATCCGTACCCACAATTTTGGATAAATTTATCCCGGATACAGATACGGGTTGGGTATTACCCGACCCGTTTTCACCCCTTCTAGGAATATTATCTATTGTTGTTAGAATCATTGGTGGAATTTAGAGTAGCATGTGTGTCTCATGCTTAGCCATGCTTAGTTCAGTATTGGTAAAAGCGGTAGAAAAATAGGTATAACTCAATTTTGGACACTTTGAGAAATATTTTAGCTCAGTTTGGATAGAGGAGTTATGTCTACTAATTTGTTTAAAATATGAAAATTAAAATTATTAGACTTGGGGCAAGTGTTATGTTAAGACCGGTGTCATTTGCATGAGAACTTGGTTTGTGGTTGTCTCTCTTGGGTCATTAAGGACCAAACTCCAATGTCGTTGATACAGGCATTTTCCGTACAGCTATAAGTATAATGTGGGATGGACTTGGTCAACAAATTTGCAATGTTTCAACTTTGGTTTCATTATGCAATTGAATGTAGGTGTCAATGAGACGATATATTCTCAACTATCACAACAAGGGGTTTCTGACTGGTGGTTTAGCCCTTCGGCGATCAAACCTTAGTGGGCAAAATCGGGTTGGGATAGTATATTGTAAAGGTCATGTGATAGTTGCTCAATCACATACAATTCTATTGCGAGCCATGGTAGACCGTGGTGACCTGACTATATCTTGTGGGTTAAATTGTGCAACATTTGCATATTGTAAATCAATTCAAATAGTTGTATCCCTGGTCATAAACATCTCTTAGTAAAACAACACTTCCTTAGGTTTACTGGTTTTAAAATAGTTCTTGGAAATGTATGGATGGTGCAGATAGTCCCTGCTAGTTTAGCTTTGGATTTGGAATAGGTATAGTCCATGATAGATTTGTTTTGGCAAAGGTTTGTCAACTGGAGAATTTTTGTGGCAGTGGGAAGCCACTTGAAATATTTACTTAAGCTATTTATAGTTACTTTACTTCAATGTCAATTGTTTTCACAAATTACTATGTCTATTGCAAATGAAAGCTCATTTTATACAAAATATATTAGTTAGGACAACCACCTTTGTCTTAGCTTGCATATATTATATATGTTGCTTTAAAGTCTTGTGGAGTGCAATCTTTTACTCATAATTGTTTGTTGAAGAAAAACCATAGCAAAAGGACAAAGATTTCTCAGTTGGTTACTTTATGCATCCCAGTATTCAAGAGTTCGCTCGGGGATTCGTGGCGTGTTAGGCACCGCCAAGCGCCAAGGTCGATTTATGTGCAATTATGGTCTCGGCTTTTGACCCTCAACGGCCAAGAATTAATATAATTCATATATATTATTGATTTTATTATGAATAAAAATTTTAGTTTTCTTTTCTAGTTATTTGCAAATTGCAAGACATAAAATATTAAAGTAGAATATTAAACTAAAATACTTGAACACATACTACTCAATTAATCAAGTAATAAACTAAGTAGTAAGTACTATGTTAGTGACTTAGTGTACCTTATTTTGTGAGCGACAATGTGAATTTTTCAATCATGGTCATCAGGTCATATAAACAGTAGATCAAAATGGTCTCTCACATAATTTTGTGCCAGTCGCTAAGGCCCGCTAAGAACCGCAATTCCGGCCCAACCGCCAAATAGGCCGCCAAGGACTGAATTCATTGTGTTTATAGCCGCCAACCGCAATATCGGCCGCAATATCGCCGCCAAGTACCGAATTTTTGAACACTGCATGGGATATGGTGATTATAGTGCCAAATACTAGGGCGTTACCTCAGTTTGTTGTCCATGTGTTATGGCATACCATGAGGGCCCTTTTGGCTTTAATTATGGTTTATTTCCAATGCAAGTACTTTCTTAAGTGAACTATTTCGCCGATAGGCCCATTTATGTAAAACTCGATCAAGTAGGTCTATGTACGCATCGCTAATATTATGTGCTACTATGTTTTTGACCTGTGTATGTATGTGATGCAACGATGTATTATATGTATGCTAGCAACTGACCATAGCACTAGTATGGGATATACATAAGATTTGGAATTAATTTTTTGGGTCCAACACCAAGGCGGTGGCTCAAAAAACAAGGCTTGGCATGGAGGGAGTACATCCTGACACTGCCGACACTACGAAGTTTCCACTCATTGCGCCATCAATGGAAAAGTGGCTAGCATGCAAGGCCTGGTCAAACTCCGCTCGGTCACTGTGTGCCGACACTATAACACCCTGGCCTATTAATGTGAAGGTACATGTGAACCATGTGGAGCGGTGATGGTGTTAGTTGTAGTAGTATATAACACTTGCTGGGTCTAAAAATAGACCTCTGGGTTAGCCTTATTACACGAAACAAGGACAAAAATGTAAGTGGGGTGCTATGTGTGAGACCAAGTGATGGTCATCTATGTGTTGTAACGAGTAGTTGACAAATGTGAGATGAGTTTAAGGTGTTGGCGGTCATACCGAAATGGGTGTTGCGGTCTAATCGGCCAAGTTATGGTGGTCTGATTGGTGTTGCACAAGTGCGGTTAGACTGGCTTGGTGCAAGCGGTCATACCATCCTTGGCTATTGGATCAACAGGCAATCTAACCGCCAAGTGTGTGTTGTGTTGTGTTAAGTTGGGTTGATTTCTCGATGCATATGGGTTGCATGTTGCATGGTTATGACTGATGTGGGTCAAATTGAGAAGAACTTGTGACTAGAAATGATTGCTTGGTCTATTGTTCTATAGGTGGGTTGGAGTCAACTATTGTCAATGGATGGTGGACTAGGGCATGGTTAGGAGAACCAAGGTCTAGAACGGTCAAGGAAGCTGAGTGAGATGGTTGGGCTCAACCAAGGCACAAAATAGATAAGGACCACTAAAGGTATAAGTGATGATGGACATGTGGCGCGCCAACTTGGCTTGTGTGCAAGCGAGGTTGGTTCGACGGATCCGAATGCATAAGAGGCTTAGCGAGGGGTCATTGGGGCCACATGAAAGGTGATGCTTCGAGACGAAGGAAATAAGGGAGAAGTTGGTTGAGGGGTAGATTGGTGAACCGAAATTGCTAAATATTTGATGAATTTTTGTACACAAAATTCATTAAATAAAATAAAGAGGCAGTGGCCCACATGTTAGTAAAAATTAGTGATATGTGGCATACATAATTCCATAAAGAAGTGATCTACGGCCCTGCGTGTTATCAAATATTTTTCTGTGCGTAAGCTATCCAATATTAGACTTATTTTGAAGATTTTTTCGTAACAAAGATAGAAGTTCAAACAGATGCCGTCACCACCGCTATGCCGAAAGCAATTGTTTCACCATGTGCAGTACCGTGACCAAACGCCGCTCGCCTCACCCTCTCCTCTCTCTTCCCCCTCCTCCTTCTCTCTGCCCATGCCGCAGGTCGCGACTGCGCCACGGCAAGGGCGCCTGTGTCTTGCTCGCCACATGGCTCACCTCGCCAAGATTGCCGCGTGTGCCGCTCGCGCGCCGCCATAAAGCCGAGCGTGATGCCCGCGAGCTACCTCTTCGCCGTGCCTCCCCATTGCGAATCCGCCAACCTGTGGAGAGGCAAAGGCGCGTTTTTTTCACAATCCATCATCGGGTGAGCTCCTTAATTTACTCTCGCTTTGATTTTAGCCCAGCCGACCGCTCTGCGTCGCACGGCCGTCTTCTTACCCGCCCCGCCAGACGCGCCAGCCCAACCCGATGCACCTCCATCGCTCCTAGGTATCCCGACGGTTCGTCCATACCTCCCGTGCTCATGCCCTAACTCCCCGAGCTCATGCGCACATGTTCTATACCCCCACCGAATCGCCATGGCCGCTGCCGTCCTTCTTCGCCGTCGGCCGCCTCCATCCACTTCCGCCACCGAGCACCGCCCTAGGTTCCCCGACTCTAGCTCAGATCGCTGGCGTCGCGCTGGTCTCGACCGGCCTCCTCCGCCGCACGGCGACCACCACAGCCGCCTCCTCCCGATTTAGTCTCTATGACACGCTGGCCCGCTCGGATAGCCTCACGTCTCACACGTTGAAGCTGTCGTGACCGTGGGACCCGAGTGACATTAAGCTGGAAATTCAAATAAATAGAAAGGCGCCATCCCATCTAAAGCGTATTTTTATTTTGGTTTGAATTTCTATACCTTGTTTAATCAAATGCTCATAACTTTTGAAATACAGCTCCAAATTTAGTGAACAAATTTATAAATTTGTTTAAAATCATGTAGAATAATAATATGTAAAATATTTCATTTTTGGTCATTGTGCATTAAATAAGCTTAAAGATATGCTTTAGGCCTAAAGTGTGCTTAATATGAAATTGTCACAAATCAAGTATAAAAATTATTAAACCAATTTTTCATGTTCCTAAGGTCAAAATATCTCCAAATGTATAAAAATATATCGATTTTAACTTAGCTTGAATCAAGTATGTAAATAGACCATTATTCAATGCATAAAAGCTTAATTAGTCATAACTAGAGCAAATAATTCCTAATTATAGTAAAATAAATCCTTAGGTATTAATAAAATCATGGTACCCCTGTTTATGCAAAAATATTTCATGTTTCTTCAAGTTTTGTTCAATTTTGATTTAAGTTCATAAAAGACTCTATTATTCACGTATACGAAAACTATCGCGGCTAAAAGCAAAATGATGCGAAACCAGTTTTAAAACACTTTTTAGGGACGTCCCCTACTAATACCAAAAAAATGGTTGAATAATCTTGTAAAGTGCAATCGCAAACCTAAAATGAGATCTGATTCCTTATAGCGTAAACTCTAAAACCATATATACTATTTTAGCAATGAATAAAACATCTCGCTAAATACTAATATTAATGAAATCAGCATAGAAATTCTTTCTAGGGCAAAGACTATCCTATTTTAAAGAAATAATCTCATTACAACTTGCTTTGCATATGAATCTTGTTGAAAATATAATCCTAAATATTATGAACACTAAAATCCGTAATATAAATAAACGAACTTAAGAAATCAGTAGTTAAAATATTTGTATCACAAGAACCATCTTAAAATCAAGAATATATATAACTGGTAGCCTAAACTTAATAGACCTAATATGTACAAATCACTTCTGTGCAAAAACATCTAGGGTTAAGTGCTATCCATACATAACATCTTGACTAATGTTTTAATCATATTAATCCAAATAATTTTAGCCTCTTGAATTCAAAATTAAAAGTATAAGAATACATAATTGTAGCCTTTGAATTTGTAAATACCCTTATACATGATTATAAATTTAGCTTCTTTCATTGAAGAATAAAAGTAGCATATGCATGAAAAGGACCACACACAAACAAAGTACTAATGAAACCATCATGCACGAAGTGGTAACTCTGAAACCTTAAACCACCCTATTCTTCTTTGGTAAGTTTTATTTGGTATTTACATCTGATATCTTTTTGTCCTTATTAACAAAATGTTGTTTGCTATTTGTCGTGATTCTTGTTATATAATGCGTAGAAGCCGACGCTTCAGAATCCGTCAACGATGACCTCACTTACGATCTGGACTACATACCAGAAGACAAGCAGCTAGGCAAGCACTAGTTTACAATGTTTATGTTGTTTTATCAAACTATATGCATGCGTATGTCTATGTTAAACTTGCTATGTTGTGGGTACCGGTAGTTACTTTCTGTTGAATGCATTTTCCTTCCTCTTAAATATTGAGACACATCTCTTCTCAGACTTGAGTGATTTGTAAAGGTATGGAGCCAAGTTATGGTCTCCGTATATTTTGGTAAAAATCCAACTCAAAACTTATGATTTTAGACGCGGGTGAGTTACTACTTAAACTTGAGGCGTGAGGAGGGACCTTTTTCGTAGTTAGGGGGAGATTCTCGCCCGGGTCAATAAAGGAACGAACTTGATGCTATCACCTAAGTGAAAAAAGTGCGACCACATGTGCTAATATGGGATAGCCTTAGCCTGTTAGATTAGCTGAAGTTTAACCATGCATTTTGGTAGGCCGAAGCAGTAAGGGCACTCTAGGGTATGGTGTTGCTCGTAGGTGATCCCTTCACCGAGGTGTTGGGGTTAAATCATTCCAATACAATGGTGTATGCCTTGCTATGGGGAGAGGACACGATAGGGTGTAAACCATCGTTAGTACTGTGTGTGGGGGTCCGGATCTCGGGACCATGGCAAGGGTTTATCATCATCGGGGCTGGTGCAAGGATAGACTTTAGCTAATTGAACGGTTTTGTCACAATCTAGCAAATCAAGTATAGTGAGTATCGCGAGGCATAATTGACATGATTGCTAGAATGTGTTATGTGAGTAGAGTGTAAACTCTCTGTAGAGGTTCAAATCTAATTAATTATGCATGCTCACGATCATGAGCAAATCGGGGAAATAATGTCAAGTACAGTGTTGTTTTTTGCAAAATCTTTGGAAATGGTGTTGTGACGGGTTGATGCACTTGTGAGCTAAGGTTGGCTGTGTTTTACTCATTGTTTATGGCCTATGAGAGCTGTCAAATGATGGTATTACATGTACTGACTGTTGTTAGCTTCATATCAAATGCCCTTTTAAATTTCGTTACCGTTTGATGAACTTTTCTATTGAAAACAAAATCTACTTTATGCTGAAAATGAAACTTAGTATAGTGATTTGTTATCCTTGATCTAACCCTGCTTGTAATGTATTTTTATACACTAAATCCTTATAGTACATACATGTACTCATCGTTGCTTAATTTATAATATATTGACGAAGGTACGGAAGAAATCCCCAATGATTCATACTTTGCACCGGGGTCCGACGACTATTTGGATAGATGAACTAGGGGTCTTCCTAGTCAATTGCCTATGGGTTTGGGCATACCGCTGTCCTACTTTTGCTCTATGTTTATATTCCGTTGCGATTTACTTTTGGTGCGTAATATTTAGCCGGTCGGCCACTTACTTATAATATCAAGTAGTTGTAATAACTTCTAGTTTAAGTTAGTGCCATGTCAAATGCTTAGTCATGAATGTATGTGTAATGGTACATCTCGAATGCAGGATATGTAGGCACTAGGCGTTGATCTTGGGAACTAGCGTCGGCCACATATCCGGGTATCCAGAATTGTTCTTAACCGTCTGACGCATGCACATGAGCGACCGTCGTTCCTTGACTATTGCGACGCACCTCTCTCGGTGGGTGTGGGCGATACCAAGGTTCTAAGATAGATGGCATGTGCTATGCTTGGATGGGTTGGATTCAATCCTGGTATGGTTATACGGAAAGGAATCCAAGCCTAGCAATCAACACTGAAAAGGATAGACCCATGGAAGAAAAAAAAGAGAAATGGGGAAGGGAAAGTATACCTTTGCATGTCTTGGAATAGGGAAGCTCTCTGTCACTCACTCTCTCTCTCACCGACGGCTTCAACCTCTAGCACAGATCTAGCCAAGTCCAGCAAAAATCTGGCTGCCTCTGGTCAGTGTATATGTCAGTTTTAGTGTTCATGTGAATGGCTGCAAGCATGTGTTAGTCTATATGTCAGTTTTAGTGCTCATATTAGTCTACATGTTTCGACAGTAATAGAGGATTTGGTTGGCAGGTTCAAATCGACACGAGAAAGCTATAGCTCCATAGATCCTGGCCTTTCACGGAGTGGTGCCCTGCAACAATCTTGTGTTGATACTTCATTCAAGCAGGGGAGAAGCAGAAGCTTGGGAGTGTATGGTCCAAGTGGTTCTATGCAAATGCAATTTTAGGAAGGAAGGTTGAGTGTCCGTACTTCACAGTTATGTAACTCTTTTATGGTTTTTTAGTTAAAAATCGATCATGGATTTTACTAACCTATTACATCTGCTATGGATGGGTGCACTCAAGATGACGCAAGAACTCGTCCCAGGAATTCATGCACCACGGTGCCACAAGATGCATGCACGGTCCTAGATAGCCTAACATGACAGGTGCACTTAAGAAGGAAGTGTGGTGAGATCATTGTTGATGATGTGGAGGTGCAGGTTGCACCATACACAGACTACTACTCGTAGGTACGTCAATGCATAGTTATCTATGCTTTACATGTTCATACTCCTTTAATTATGCCTCTTGCAGGTGGTTCGGGCCAAGCAGTGTGTTGTGGCGTTATCCATACTTCGACAGGTACTTCTCTCATTTATTAACCACCCTTCATTTTGATTAAGCACATATGCTCATATATGTGGTATATATGTTGTTGTATATTTTGCAGTTGCTATGCTCATGGCTACACCCAGTCCAAATTGATTAAGCATGCTTGTTTTGTTATAAAACACATATGTTGGAAACAACTGTGATGGATGAAATAGGATGGATGGAATGGATGGCATCATTTCAAAGTTGTAATGGATGTTCAAAAGTTTTTATGAATTGTGAATTGTCATGCAATTGTCAATTGCCATGTGTGTCAATTTTATTTCATGTCTACCATTTGTGATGACAATATATATTGGTTGTTGTCAAATGTAGTCGAAATGCTATTGAAATATCTAAATTTAGGGTCTTTTATGTATAAATACTTAGTTATTTTGTATTCAAACAGATAGAAAATGTGCATAAATGGTTGAATGATTTTTTCATATTCTTTCCCATTTTTTAGAGCCTCAGGAGATTATTTTTCATTCGGTTAAAATTTGCCGAGATTTCAACAATTTCAGTTGAAATATCAGCAACTTTTGCCAAAATCTCAGAAATTTCGGTTCGAAAAAATTCTGGATTTGAATTTCAAAATCTCATCGAAATCGTGAATTTTGACCGCCTACAAGATATGTTTAGAAAACGAAATTTGAAATCTTGTACGCAAGAAGCTAATTTGAGATATGCTTTTCAGGTTTAAATGTAACGAGTAATCTTTTTCATCCACGTTTCTTGCGGGCGCTGTGGAACATGATGGAGCCGAGCTACGTCATGTCCTTGGACTCCGTATCCCCAGTCCATCAAATGTGCAGTCACCATCTAGCGATAGATGCAGGCCAAGGTTTTTAATTTTGTTTTTGGACTATATCCTTGGGACGGTCAAAATCCAAAATTTTGGTGAGATTTCAGGATTTTGTTTGAAATCTAGCCAAAATTCAAATACCAAATTTCAAATCCAGTATTTTTTTAGGATGGTAAAACTGAAATTTTGACCAAAATCACCGCAATTTCGGCTTTTTAACCCCTATGAAATGGTCTCTTCATGCTAGAAAAAAATTGGAAAAAATATGAAAAAATCATGAAAGCATTTATCTACATTTGCTATTTGTTTGTATGTAATTTTGTACATTCAATACATAATTAATGAAATACAACATTCCCCATGTGTTCGATCGTCTCCTTTGTTTCCACAAATACTAAAGTAGGTGGTATGTAAAACAGGATGATGACCTAAGTTGTTTAGGTCAAGAAAACTTCACGGAGGACAAAATGGTGGATTTGGGCTCGTGGAGTTCAGGTTGAAGATACTGCTTTGGGAAGCATGCGTGTGTGTGTGAAAAACCCTTCACTACTACAGAATAGGCCATCCTTGCTAGGATATCACTGCCAGTTGGGCTAGAGCCAGCAGTGATAACATATCACTGCCGGTTCAAAAGTTCAGCCAAGGAGAGCACTTATCACTACTGGTTCGTGAAACCAACCAGCAGTGATAACAAGATATCACTACCGGTTTATATCCAAAACCAGCAGTGATACATCACTGCTAGTTTGGTTACCACCTGGTAGTGATATCAACAATTTCACAGTCGATTGTACTCCAGAACACTGTAGAAAAATATTGTATAATGCAGAAAAAATATGCAATAAAAACATTTGGTGCACGGCTTATCACTGCCGGTTCTATCCAAGAACCAGCAGTGATATGAAACTATCACTGCCGGATTTTTTTTGAACTGGTAGTGATAGTCCAATATCATTGCCGGAATTTGGTTTGACCCGACATTGATAGTCCAATATCATTGCGGTTATGAAGCGAACCGAGCGATGATAGCCCTTATCATCGTCGGTTCTCGGATCCGACAATGATAATCCCTAGTATCATTGTCGACCAATCACTACCGGCTCCAATAATTGGCAGTGATGCGTTGTTCTGTAGTAGTGCTTGTATGTTGGGTTAATGAGTTTGCTCAAGTGAGAGTGGATGGAATCCACTTTGTATCATATTTTAGGGTCCCTTGTGAACTTGTAAGGGATATAAGTAGTAGAGGAAGAGATGGGAAAGTTAAGCACTAGAGCTCAAGAGAGAAAAACTAGGGTTTGTGGCCCCTTAGGATGGTGTCCTACGTGTAGAGTAGTTGTAATCCTTCCTCAGCAAGTGGAAATCTAAACTCAAATTGCTCTATTATGTTTTGATTTGTGTTCTTTTTTAGTTTTCTTGCTATCTTGTTTGTATCTTGATAATTCAGGCTGACATCTTCTTGTTCTAGTTGATTCATGTCATGGGATAGGTTTCTAGGCCCATAAGATTGTCTCCAACATCTTCCTCACTAGAGATCTCTCATCTTCTTGAGTAGACTTAGATTTTGGTATTTTGCCTGGCTTTTTAGTCATCTTCTTAAAAATGGATGAAGGTTGAAATCTTGACAACGATTCATGAGATCGTTGGTTGGAATTGGATTCATATATCCAAGAGAAGTTGTGTTCAAGATTTAGTGCAATTTAGTTCACTAGATTGAAAGTTGAACAAGTTTTTGGACTTTCTCTGCACTGTTTTTGGTCTGTCAGCAGAGGCATAGTTAGATCGCAGCTCATCTGCCTGTCAGACCGACCTCTAGTCGGCAATCAGACTAATCTAGAGACAGTAGTTAGACCAGCCTTGAAGTAGGATGAAGTCTTTGCTAATTTCTGGTAGTACAATTTACTTATTGTAGTGTACAGGTTATGTTCTAAGGAACATATTCTATTATAAGCTAAAACTTAAACATAAACTAACAGTGGCGGTCCTGAGATTTCAGGGGCCGGAATGAGATTTAAAATGGGGGCCTTTCTATATATATATATATATATATATATATATATATATATATATATATATATATATATATATAAGTGTCACCGATAAACACTTAAGGTGCATCAAAAAATTATTCATATCAAGTTTCGCTTTCGGTACCACTAACTATCGTATTATACCGTTATATATACAATATACTAATACTAGTACATGTACAAGATGGGGCCCCCATGATTTGGGGGCCGGAGTGGCTACTCGCTCCCCGGCCGGCGCTGTAAACTAAGTATGTTAAAATGGAGCTGTAAGATGTAACAACAGAGAATCAATTCCACAATTAGGTCTACCTATATAAAAAAAAAAAGTAATCGCACGTGGAATCCCACTACATTTTTTTTTGGAACGTCGCGATTATGACTTTTTTTTTGTACTCCGCAATTATGACTACTTGCTTATGTATACACAGGCTGTGACAACCTAACTGTGCGAAATTTGATCTGTGTGTTACAGAACAAAGTGGGCAGATAGAGAAACTTGCCCTTCTATGGCCTGCTGGTCACAAGCTACTAGACTGACTTATTACTATGGATTGACTTATTACTAACTGCTCGACTAGACACATCAAGAGGGGCATCGATGCGCCTAGCTAAGAGTGGACTTGATATAACTCCTTGATAGCTCTTATCTCACACATGAATAACTATGCTTCACAGGCACAATCATGTAATTTTTTTTACTATTTTAACTGTATGAGTTTAAATGAAATTAGTATTGATCACTGCTATGAATCAATGTATATTTACCTCTTCAATCTGCCTTTTGGGTTGTCCTTTATAGTGAAACTTCTGCGAATTAACTTGGTATAATATAGTGTAATGTCCTTCACCAAGAAAGCAATACTCTGCAATGCTTGAACCGAAGATTGCCAATATATATTGTCTCTATGAGCAGGCGCACACTTCCTTATATGGTCCTGAGAAAAGAGACGCACTTGACTCTTGTTACATATTCAAGAAATAAGAAATAAAAAAAAATCACAAAAAAGAAGATGTATAGTACCTGGTAGTTGAATTTGGGATTGTAATGTGGATGCCAAGAGATGATCTGATCAACTTGATATACTTAAAAAATCCCGAAAGGAGGAAAAGCCAATGATTTTTTGGTTTTTTATATTGATAATCCGAAAATGGATTAATTGTAAACGGGAAGGAAAAATAGTAAAAAGGGTGAGCCCATGCTGTTTTGTTTTTTTTTTGTTTTAATTAATAGAAAAAGGGATTAATTTTATATATGAAAAGAATCAGAGTAATGGAGGGAAGCCAATAGTTTTTGGGTTTTTTAATTAATCACTTAAAATAAGGATTAGCTGCAGATTTGAAACAACAACAGTAAAAAAGAAAACACCAATGATTTTTTTTTTGTAATGATCACTAGAAAATGGGATTATATTATAGATATGAGAGAACAACAGTACTAAGGGGAAATGCCAACTGTTTTTTTAGTTTCTTTTTTTTTGTATTGATCAATAGAAAAGGGGGCTAATTGTAGATGCGAACAATGAACAATTAAACGGAAAATGCAAATGATTTTTTTGCGGTTTTTTTTGGTAATGAAGCCTAGAAAATGATTAATCCGAGATGTGAAAGAACTTGAAAGCTGAAATGAAGGGATTTGGAGCGCAGGTGAAAGAACAAGAAGGGCGCGTGGTTCCAGAGAAACGAATAGCTAGGAAGGCAGGGCATATGTCCTTCTGCAGTACTGTCTTAATTATATACAAACTGAAACATTGGAGCAAGATGCCCGCTAGGTTACATCAACAAGCAAAGAATACATTTTTCTCAGAGCTAAAGGCTAAAGGTGCTGATAAATATTGAAAGGAACCAAATGTATCTTGTTAAAAGAAGAAACGGGATAACTTGGCATGTGCATCCGTACCAAAGGACATGTAATGTTTAATTCGCAAAGTGTTAGCGTGTGCCTTAAGGAATTCACCCGTGAAATCGATGGCGTGCAGCCGCAAGTTCATAGTTCAAACGTGACAAATGATCTAGGTGATACGTATCAGCGTGTGTACGCATGCATGGAATTGATTTTGGTAATCAATTTTTTTGTCGTCCAAGTGTACATGCAACATATTTGTGACATCCACCGTCCAAGCTTTCACGAGAACTTGATTGTGTACGCACAACATATTCGTAATATCCACCGAAGGCAAATCTGTTCCTTATTTGCACCTTAATCACATTGTTTAGTACAAAGGAAAAAGAAGAAAGAGAAAGGGAAAAGAGAAAAGAAAAGGAAAAAGGAAAAGGCGAGCAAAAGAATGGCCTGGTCAGACAATTATGACTGCACATTGCAAAGAAAAGACCTGCCTGCGCAACAGAGCAAAGTAGAGGGCACAAATAGATGCCGCACAAATAGCCCAACTGAAAGTCATCTGAAACTATATGCCCAGGAGAGCGTATGAGCTGGGGAATTAAAAGAAGCTTCAATTTCCTTATTTTCCTCTTCTTGGTGGCATGTAGATCGATTATCATAATGTCAAAGCAAAATTGGTTGGATGGCTAGGGTTCACGCGACTTGCTTTGTTAATCTCTTTGAATGCACATGGAATTTCTTCAGTTGATACCTGAAACAGATAAACAACTCTTCGGCGCGGCGACAAAAATCCAACTCGGAAACGGTCGCAAGGCAAGCTTTTGGAACTCCTCATGGCTACAAGGGAAAAGACGGAAGGATCAACCTTAAGTTCCTCGTATCAACAATCAAGTGATGGGCATACTACTGGTCAAAGTCTTGAAAGTTTGACTGTAAGCATTATAAAATAACATCTATTTTATGGAGTTAGGAGCGGATCCAATATTGGGACATGCGTGTATCAATGTACATCCAAAATTTTTGGCCAAAAACTAGTATTTAGTAGGTATATTAGGTATATATATTAGTAAGTGGGCTGAAAATATGTATAGTAGCCTTTTAACCTGTCTAACCTGGCTCCAATCAGCCCCAGGCCATTTGTCACAACACAGCTCATTTTCAATGCACGGCCCAGCTCAGCAAACGACAACTCTAGTTGGCAACAGTCCGTAGCCCTTGCTCTCGAGTCCCGTGTTGTTGCTAGACCTGGAAATTGGGCCGGGCCCAAGTGGGCCAGCACGAGCACGGCCCGAAATAGGTGGCACGAAGCACGACCCGACCCGAATTCTAATGGGCCGGGCCAGCACGGCCCGAATACCGGGCGGGCTGGGCCGGCCTAGATTCTAGGCACGATGGGCCGCCCGGCACGGCCCGATCGTTCGGGCCGTGTTTGGGCCGGCACGGCCCGATTTGAGCCCAGATAGATAATCTCTTTGTTCCCTGTGACATTAAATAAACTCTTCGTTTCCTGTTATCTGTAGGGCGTAGGATACTAGGATGTGCTGAGTAAACACCATTAATTAGAAAGTGAATAGCATTACAGATACTAGAAGCGAGGAGGCAAGTACATTAAATAAACTCTTCGTTCCCTGTGAGCTGTAGTAGGGCGGCGTAGGATGTATATGTTCGACTCTTGAGTTCTTCAGTTCTTCTTCAGTTCACCAGTCATCCTGTCCAGTCCACCAGGCGTCCAGGCACCAGCACCACGCACCAGCGACTGCAGGTACAGGTTCAGTTATGAACCTCAAGGCTATGATTCAGGTACAAGAAGAGCCATAACTTCTTCTTGTTGACCATTCTTATTGCAAGCGTTCAGAGTATGATTATTGTTGCATAAAGAACCTCCTGACAGCAGCAACAAAGGAAGTAAGAAATTGTGCAAGAGAATTTCGAAGCGCTGGAAGGTTCTGAATTTCATTACGGCAATAACCAAATAAACTAGTAAGTGCTAGTACAAAAGAACAGGGAGTAATATTACTTACACAGGAGGAGAGCCGCCACATTCCAGCAGGCCAATTCCTACAAGTGATACTATGGCCCCAAACCAAGTCAGATTGGAGATCGACGCGCCCAAAATGCCATCAATTAGAGGCACAACTATCACCTGTTCAAAGAACTCCTCACATAGTCAGATATTTCAACCACAGCATTGGCCAATTCAAGCAATATCATCATTACAACAAAATATAAATTAGCAAAAACAAGATACCGTGAAGGCTGTAATGAAGGATGCTCGCCCAGCATCAGATGAGAGTAACCCAATTGCTTGTGCAAGGTACCCTAAGCTAACCCAAAGTCCCAGCTCCAATCCTGCATTTCTTATACGGTGATCTCCAAATGCGCCAGTGCAAATGGGAGGAAGGGATGGCTGAAACAACGAATCGCACCATGTTGAAAACCACAGGCTCTGTGAGCGCTTCAACCTCTTTTAGAACTGGAATATCACTTGCTGCAGAAAATAGGAGCAAAGAAAAGAAAATTGTCAAGCACTGAATTTCATGATCGATACCGATCACGAGAATTGTCCGACCAAGGTTGCGTTATTGCAGTGCAAATAATTTTAGCATGAAGAGTTTTTCATAGAAGAGATACAGAGGCAGACACAGTCCCGACAGTGCTAATTAGGGCTAACAGCTTGCAGCAAAGTTTCAATCTTATATAATTCAGACGATCCTAAAACTGTTCTCCTTGCCCTTTCAGATCTATCGGCAATCTGTTATTCTCTGCTCTTATGGAACAAGCTAACTGATTATCAATCCCTGATTGCTACCAAACAGTGGATTCATTCTTTTTTTAGAACTCTTATGCTAATTGGTGATTCGTAGTTCAGAGGAAAATTGGAGAGGATCAAGAAAGATTTTTATACCATAGATGACGGTGAGGCGTTGAGGATGATGATGCTGCGGGTTTTCTTGGAGGCTAACAGGATCCGCCCACACCGCCGACCGAGCGCCCGCTTCCTCACGTTCTTCTTCTCCTCCTTCTTGTCCTCCTCACCGCCGACGGATGGATCCTCGAGCAACGAAAGCACCAGAGCGGCTCGAGAAACCTCACCGGCGCATCCACGCTGCCGAAGCGGGCGGCGTGACGGCAAGCAAGACGCGGCAGAGGAGCTCGCCGTCGCCACCCGCACCGTCAGAGCATCTCCGAGGCGGCCGGCGGCGACGCTGCGAGGTAGCCGGATGCTGATGAGGGACACGAATATGGTGATCTTGCGCTGCGGGTACCCCAGCGACTTCGCCGATGGTCGCAGCCACGCCGGCCGACCACGCCGCATCCTCGGCCACGCCACAGTGAAGGTCGCCGGTCAACCGCCGCCGCCGCCGCCGCGGATCAAGGCTCTTGGGTCTTGATGCTTGGATCTAGAATGCGCTGCGAATGGAGAGGAGGAGATGGAATGGAAGAGCCGGAAACCCTCGACAATGAGATTGCGAGTCGCGCCAGTATCGCGTTCGTGCTACCGACCCGAGACGCGCCGGACGTGTTGCGTGCTTGGCCGGGCCTCTAAAAGTGCTTGGTCAGCCCGACCCGCACGGAATAGGCGGGCGTGCCGCCCGATTGGACCAGCACGAGGCACGATGGTCAGGGCTGCGTCTGCCCGCCCGCCCAATTCCCAGTCTAGTTGTTGCCTCCCTCTCCTCTCCGGCACTCAAGATAGCTCTCCCTCTCTCTCGGTGACTAGCGCAAGGAGGCAAGCTGGCCAGCAGAGGAAAGGAAGCGGCACCAGGCATCGGCGGTCAGTGCCTCGATGGAGGCGGCAAGGAGCACCGACGTGCCTCATGCAAGAGCCCAACAGGGGTCCAGTTGTCCTTGTCTGTTAGTGTTATGCCCTTGAGGCAGTCATATAGATGATTGTAACATGACTATGCTTATGAATAATAATATGATTATTGGTCCAATGAATGTATATCATTATATTGATCAGCAAGTATGTGACTTGCTTATAAAACTCTCTACTTATTGATATAATTCTGTAAGTATCTCTGATCGGGTATCATCATATAGGACAACGATGAATAGATCAACACATGTATTGATCGATGATTATGTTTCATAGATCATAGGATATGGAGATATCATCAATACATTGTGAACTCATGATGATGAACATGGGTTAGATAGACCTAATGGGACACCGCGAGAATGTTACATTCTTATGTGTCATCGCAGTATCTCATACATAGTGGATGTATGATCCTTAGACTTGAGATTGTCACATTCCCTACATGTGTAATAGTTTACCTTGGGGCCACCAAACGCTATTTCCTAATCGGATAGTTATAAAGGTAGCTTTCATGTTTGCTATGAAACATGCAGAGGGAAGTGAGCAGTCAAGATGGAATTTGCCACTCCGGTGTAATGGAGATATATGTCTAGGCCACTCGTGTGATATATTAAGGAAGTGCATGGCCATGTCGTGATTGAGAAGTCAATCACAACTTATTAATATATCACGGATACGAGAGATGGATTGAACTGTCAAAGGATGACATACTTCGCCTTGAGTTCGATCTTCATATAGTTTGGCAAAGGGATTATTACATGAGTACTTTTGAAAGGTTCTATCGATTTGATCATATGCGTTTGGGAGTTGGCATGCTCGCAAGGAACCGCTACTGACTATTGGATTGGAAAAAGGTTTTCCGAATCTATGTCCAAATGCATACGAACCTCTGTGGTCACACACTTAACGGTGGGATGCATTAATTCGGATTGGATCCGTAATTAATGGACCTCATGGGCTTAACGCTTTGATGGGCCCTGGCTTAGGGTTTCGTCGCGTGGCTATATAAGGAGAGGGGAAGGGTGGGCGTGCATGTTGTTGTTCACGTCCAGAACCCTAGCCTCCACCTCTCATTGCCCCTGCTGAGCGACTCGGTGCTTGCACGCCGACGCACGGCATTCCATCCCGGGACGTGTGGACTGTTGTGGTGACGCTACTGCTACTGCGGCGTGGCGAGGACGAACCGCAGCGAGGACGATCCGCAGCGAGGACGATCCGCGTAAGGACGGTCCGCAGCGAGGACGATCCGCGTGAGGACGATCCACGGCGAGGACGATCCGCGTGAGGACGATCCATGGCGAGGACGATCCACGGCGAGAACGATCCACTACACCAACGCGCGAAGGATTCCGCAACTGCGCGTCTAGTGGTAATCCAATCTGTGATCCCTTTCTTGCGAGTAGCTTTTCTGGTTATGCGGTAGAAATTTTAATTTGTGCTAGCGTAGCATACCGCGTTCCCCAACATTGTCCAGATCCACCGCTGCCCCTTGTGTTCGAACCAACAGAGGGCGAAGGCGGGCGACAGCCGGCAGCTGGGTAAGTGGTTAGCAGCCACTCGGCGGGAGGCATGGCAGGAGGTGGCGGCACACGGGCCCAACAGGAGAAGTTAGCAGAAGTCTGCAATAGGCCCAAATGCCCAATGTGGCTAGATGAAATCCCCAAACTAAATTCTTCCATATGATCTATGCAATTAGTTAGCAGAAGTCTGCAATAGGCCCAAATGCCCAATGGATGGAGGACAGAATAGATGAAGATAGTGAAAATGGAGTGGTTTGAAAATCTGAAATTGAAAAGGTAAATACATGTTGTCATGCATGTGGGGACTGTTCAAACTTAACTTTCTAGCTGGGAGTATTAAAACCGTAATGATAAATTTTTGGTATCTTCCCCTGCAATTGTACCTGATGTATGTGTATTCCTGGTTGTGCATAGATTGTTGTTATTTCAGAAGTATGGAGCGTGCATATTTCTTTCAAAAGAAAAAAAAACATTGGAGTGCCAAGCATGAAAAGTAGGAGCTGTTGGGATTAGATATGACACGGCAAATGTATCAGTAGACTGCAATCCCAAAAGTATTTTTTCTCAAATGGGCAGAGGTGGGAGATTGTGGGGAAGGGGGTGACTACCACAATATGATTGGAGTTAGCCCTCTCTATTACCTATATGAGCTAATCACAAGGAGTTGTGGTTTCACCAGACTGGTAGATGATGAGGAATGTGACAATGTAGGGCATTTTGAATATACTTGCCTAGTGGTCATTGATGTTTTGGATGCAACATTGAATTGATGTTTATGGATGCAACTTGAATCGAGGAACTAGTTTTGTTTATAGCATATTTTTTACTTGAACATAAATTTTGATCATCTGCTCTAAATTTTAATCATCTGTTCTAAAAAAAAGATCGAGTGAGAATAATTTGTGCTTTATATTTTTTCTATTGCAATTTGTAAACCTTTATGCTATACATTGAACAATATTTTTTAACTTTGAACACTTATTATGAAAATCCTAGATCTTGGACTGAATAGAGTATGTATTTATTAACACAATAACATCAGGTATCACTTTAAACTGAAAAAAAAGAAGATAATACTTCATTCGTTTCTAAAATCTAATCAACATGTTCCTTTCATTGCTAAAAGTCATTGAAAAATATTCATATCAAAGCGCTCTATCTCACCCCTTGCCTCCCCCTTCGTCTCCGGCTCTCCGCCACCACCCTCGTCGTTGCTGCCTCCACGGCCACCCTCCCCCTTTGTCTCCCTCCACAAAAGACTCGTCCCCCCGAATGCCGCTCGGCGCGGCTCTTCTCAGGGTGATCCTAATCCGTTCCTCATCCGCTTCGGTGCGACTCGCCCTCAGCCATTCATGTACTGCAGGTTAGTTGCCAATCAGCTAGTTATCTAGGGCAACGACTGTGGTGCAATCAGGCCTCCCGTGCATTTGAACTTTTTAAGTTTGTCAGAAATTTGTCTTTTTTGTAACTTCTAGCATAGGACGAATTTGATCATGAAATTTTATATGTAGATGGGGTAAGATGAGATATACATCCATGATTTTTTTTCAGAATTTGTTGAAACTTTTCTTAGTTGGATTGCACGGTGATTGCACGGGAGGCTTGATTGCACCACAGTCGTTGCCGTTATCTAGTGCTTGCCTGCGCGATGTATCTCACGCTCGTTCGTGCCTGCTGTTACGGTGTAAGCCTTTCACATGCGCGATGTGGAATTTTTTTGAATTGATACACCAATAAATCTAAGATACCCACGATGTGGGGGCTACCCGCAAATGGTAGGTACGCGTACGCCTTTCACATGCTCGATGGAATGCCAGTGCAGAGTTTTCGATTTGTCAACTGCAGATTTAGCAGCTTGAGATTAAAATAAAATATCGACATATTACTGTGTACAAGAAACAGAGCATGGGGCTTGTGCCAATTAATCCTATATCTCCACTAACTGGGAGTTGAAGATCCGAAGTAGTATGTCTTATTTTTTGAGTACGTATTTATTAACACAATAACATCAGCTATCACTTTTAACTCAAAAAGAAGATAATGCTTCATTCGTTTCTAAATAACATGTTTCTTTAACTCGAAAAGAAAATAATTCACCATAAGGACTAGGCTGGTATTAATAACCGGAAAAACAACTGCTCTCTCCCCGTTAAAATGAAAGGCAGAGCTCGTACAAGAGTTTTTTTTTTAAAAAAAAAACCGGAAAACAGCCTAAGAGAGAACATGACCACCAAGGCCATGGCCAAAGCATAGGAAAAATTGGTGAAAATAGTTCGATAAAAAAATGATTTATGTTCTGAGTCGACAGGGTGATTTTGTCCTACGGAACAAACCAAATCGATCCGACTGGATTACGCAGAGCTACAAGAAGAAAAAGATTGCATGTACAACACTAGGATCCAACGGGAACAATTGCAAGGCGATTAACACAACTAATATATGCCTGCCCTTCTCTCGCAGAGTTGTTAGGGGTGACGAGAGTATAAGCTGCCCGAGCGACATTGCTGCTAGCACCAGATCCTGGCTCTGATGATTTATTGTGCGATCCGCCGTCCCCCGTTACTGCAGCCAGTAAAGAAACCAAATCGATATACTTCCGTGCCCGGTATTCATGTAGCCTGTAATTAAATTAACACACATGCAGATTAATTATTACGTGATCGAAACTGTTTACAGCGGGAGTTAATACGCACGACGACGCCAGTATCCATCTCGAGCGACAGACTCGAAGCAGTTCCTTCTGTTTAATCTGTCAACAAAAATAAAAATAAAAACAATGAAACTAAGAAAAACACACGACACACACGCACGATGGGATTAATTCCTTGGGGAGTAGCTAGATTACTTAGACCGCGAGCACTGTGGTGGATTATGATAGTTTTGCTTGGTTGACCGGCCCGCTTGTGGATGCTGGGGTGTTTGTCTACCTATCTTTTTCATACTCAACTTAATTGAAACGGATTTAAGGGTTAATATTTTAATTGAGTTTTATCCAACGGTTAGAGTTTTAAAGGTAATGTAGCACAATTAGAAGACTGATTTTAATTTACTGTTCCAGATTTTATATATGTATATATATACATATATACACATATATATACATATGTCTACATACGGAAGCACTAATTTGCGTGTGCGCGCATATTAGTTATTCGACGCGCTAGCCATAACCCTGGATAAGCGTGTCCAAACTATCCACGTACGCGCGCTTCATGTGTTGACTAATCCAATCAGTAGCGTGGCCAATCAACTAGTAAATGCATTTTCTTATTTGTACATGAATATGTTTTTCTTTGTTTTAGTCGTAACTTTTTATTTGCAGCTTTGATTCACAAACGGTTTTCTATGTCCTCTAGTAACTCACTGACGATGAAACGAACAAACTGATACAAGTCTCGCCAACAAACATCATATGAATAAGATTTTATTACCAAATGAACATCAATTTACTGAATATGTTGTTAGATTTTACTATTGTACGGACTACACAGGCTGCTAACCATCTGGAATGATAGTAAAATCTATATATATAAATACATGATAGTAAAATCTATATATACAAATAGTAAATTGAAGTGCATTTGACAGTATAAATCTATCACATGACTATAATACGTTGCAATGAGGTTTGGCCTGTATTTCTTTTCGTAAGAAAATCACTACAGAGATTAGGAAAGCACAAGAGATGAATTGGCAGCTACAGAGACGGATAGTTTTATGCCGTTTGGATAGATCATCGCAAATTCAAAGCATGACCCAAGATAATGCTACTACTATTTGAGGAAGAATTTTCTCAGCAAACGCAGTGTATTTCTTTGTTTAAACTTATTTCCATGCATGAACAAATACGTATAAACCATGTCTTATTTTGCACAAACAAATGCTTCTGCCCAAAGTCCAAACCGGCAACTGTAGTCTCACTAAATATGCCTTTTGAAGTGACATGAAACAAAGAGCAGTCATGTGCACCGAATCCAAATAGCCTCAAGCAAACACCTCCATTCAACTTATTAGCAGTACTACATGAATCGACGTTACCACGGATCCGGCCGGTAGCCCTCGTCCACCAGCTGCATTCTCATCGCCGACTAGAACACCACACCGAGGTATGCTCCTGGTAACCCGTTCTCCTGCACGGCATGCATGCAGACGATCGAATTGAATCACACAGCACATCATAGCACACATCGGTTTGACTACAATTTACTGGTTACATATTTAGATTTTACCACTGAATCTAACCATGGCGTATCATAGCCATGTGATAGATTTACTTCAAAATTACTACCAAATGCACTCTAATTTACTGTCCGTATATATAGTTTTACTATCATGATAAATGGTTTAGCAGCCTCTGGATTCTGTGCAGTAGTAAAATCCTATAACATATCCAGTAATTTGGTATTTATTTAGCAATAAAATCTTATTCATGTGGCATTTATTGGTGTACGATTACAACTACTAATACTGTGAGGTTCGATGGGAAAATCTATAGATCGACGTAACCTGTGCAAAATCTAAATTATAGACCAGCTCATGAGTACACAGCACTCGTTATGGAAGAGCTTGACCTTAACAACTTGGGTACATGGAGGTTTGTCCAATTTCACTCATCAAAATAACAGCTGGGACACAAGCTATATCCTAACTTCACTGAACAATTAACAGCTCGTGGACTTGGGGGCACACTCTTGCTGCAGTCACCATCTCAAGCTGCTGCAAGATCAACGACCACCCACAGCTCCAAACTTAGCAAAGCTCTTAGCATGAATCTTGCATCTATCAAGGACATGAGTCCACTTCACCATTACTGGCAGGAATTATTGTACTGCCTCGAGGAGAACTGAAAGCGCATTTGGGTTATGGCTCTCTGGCTCTCAATCTGCATTGCCCTTTTCATTTGGAAATTCATCCAGTACCAGCAGAATCGAGCTACATGCACCTAACTGACTCAGGAATCAACTAATATATATATATATATATATATATATATATATATATATATATATATATATATATATATATATATATATATATAACATATCTAGTGCTAAAGGTGATTTTAGTGCTAACATGCTAAAATCTAATCTGGACCCTTGGATTAAGTTTTGAAGGTTGAGATTTAACTAACCACTATGTGTGAAAGCATTTATGACAATTGGTTGCTTTTGAGGTGGAAAACAAGAAATGCTTTCACATACAAATTTTGTTAGTTAAATCTCAACCTTCAAAACTTGATCCAAGAGCTCGATTAGATTTTAGCATGTTAGCACTGAAATCACCTTTAGCACTAGATATGTTTCCTATATATATATATATATATAAAATATCTTTTACTCCCGTGTAACGACCCCTATTTTCGCTTAAATGCAAAATGAAAATCTCATGTGCACGCAGTACTAGTCCCTAGATCAGTAGCTAGTGCGCATATTACAACAATTGGAATCACAACCATACATCATATTATTTAAGCGAAAGCTATTATACAAAGAAATCTTACAACTTAGAGTATATAGCAGCAAATAAGCAAAGTCTTGTAGTGTGCCCATCCAACCTGCAGGCAACTGACAAGGTATAAATTCCTAGAAAGATGTAACATCTCTAAAATTCTAATAAAATAAAAATAAATATTTTGAATTTGGGTATGATTATTTTGAGTTTTCTTGGTATAATTGGTTTTATTTGGATATTATTTGGATTTATGCTTTGTGTGAAAAATCCAACAAATAGAATTAAAGAAGGAATAATGGTAAAAAGATAAAAAGGAAAAACAAAATTTTTGAAAAATTTATATTAAAATTTTTATCTCTCGTAAACTTTTACTGGTAAAATTAATTTTACTGCACACTAAAAATAATTAATAATTGAAAAGACAACCTTTGACTAAGAACGGTGAATAGATGGAATTGATGAAAAATCTGGGCACCTTATCTCATTCAAAAAAATTACCAAAACACCCTCATAACAGTAGTTACACCTGGTAAAAATATTAAAAATTAATAAAGTCATTTGAAGCTTTTAAAAATTCAAAAATATAATCTCGAGAACCCGCCGCTTCGGCGGTTTGAATCCTTCAGGATTTTCATATAAATATCACTATCTAGTGATCCATATAAGTATGTCAGTAACAACATCCATCGACGCAAGTCAAGGCATTCCTTCATTGCCGCATGATAAGATATCTAAAAGTTGTTGCATCCATCACGGAGAGTATGTTTCTTCATAATCTATACCGTGTCTTTGGGAAAAGCCTTGGGCAACTAATCGTGCCTTGTATCTTGTAACTTCTCCTTTCTCATTTCCTTTTTCGCACAAAGACCCATTTGTAACCAATAGGTTTTACACCATTGGGTGTAAAGTTACTGAGTCCAAAACTTCTCTATTTGTCGAGAATTCAATTCTGCCTAAATTGCGTCTTTTCATTTTGGCCAATCATTTCTTTGTTTGCATTCCTCGATTGATCGAGGTTATTGATCCTCATTACCGTGTATAATTTCTAGCGCTACATTATATGCAAATACATCATTGACGTCAATATCACGGTTCAAAAGTTTTCCTGACATGACATAGTTTAATGAGATCTCAGTTTGTGTAGAATCAGGTACCTGTATTTCTTCCGAAATAGTATTATTAGTCATGTCATTCATCTCTTCAGGAGATTTTCCTTGGGCTATTATTTCCTCAACTTGACTATCTTTAGCTCCTTTTCTTCTTCGAGGATTTTTATCTTTCGAGCCCAATGGTCTACCACGTTTTATGGTAGGTTTTGTCTCATTTGCAATAGCTGGTTGTCCTTCTGGGACACCAATTTTTTCAGGAGCATTAGCAGCTGGAATATGTGACTTTGTCACTCGTTTCAAATCTGTAAAAGCATCAGGCAAATTATTCGCTAAATTTTGTAAATGAATTATCCTTTGAACTTCATGTTCACATTGTCTTGTGCGAGGATCAAAATGAGATAATGATAATTCATTCCAAACAATTTCCTTATTTAGCTGCTTCATTTCTCCCCCTAATGTTGGGAAATTTGATTCATCAAAATGACAACAAAAATCTAGTCGTAAATAAATCTCCGTTAATGGCTCAAGATATTTTATTATAGAAGGAGATTCATACCCAACATATATTCCCAACTTCTTTGTGGTCCCATCTTTGCGTTTTGTGGAGCAATTGGAACATATATCGCACAACCAAAAATTCTTAGATGGGATATGTCCGCTCTTTTCCAAATACTAAGCGTAATAGAGAAGAAGTATGATAACTTGTTGGCCTCGATGCGAATTAATGATGCCGCATGCAAAATAGCATGGCCCCAAGGTGATGTTGGGAGTTTTGATTTCATAAGTAACGGTCTCGCAATTAATTGGAGCCGTTTTATAAGTGATTCTACAAGACCATTTCTGTATGAACATGTGATACAGATGCTCAACATTTATTCCAATTGACATGCAATAATCATTGAAACTTTTTGAGGTAAATTCTCCGGCATTATCCAAACGTATCGATTTAATAGGATAATCTGAAAATTGTGCTCGTAATTTTATTAATTGGCTAACAATCTCGCAAACGCCAAAGTTGCGAGTTGATAATAGAGACATGTGACCATCTAGTCGATCGTCAATCAAAACCATAAAATATCTAAATGGACCACTTGTTGGATGAATAGGTCCGCATATATCTCCTTGTATGCGCTCTAGAAAATCAAGGGATTCATTTCTATTTTAGCCGGTGATGGTCTTACAATCAATTTCCTTGAGAACATGCCACACATGAGAAGTCATTGGATGAAGAATCTTACGGTTCTTCAACATATGTCCACACGAAGTATTTATAATTTTCCGCATCATTGTTGATCCGGGATGGCCCAATCGGTCATGCCATACAATAAATTCGTTATGGTTGGTAAACTTCGGTCTACCACCATATATGATTCAATTTTATCAATCTTTGTATAGTACAAACCAGATAATAATGATGGCAATTTTTCCAATACATTTTTCCTACCCGATGACATATTTGTAATGTTAAGGTATTCCTATTTCCTTCATTAATTGTCTCAATGTGATATCCATTTTGGCGGATATCTTTAAAACTCAATAGATTTCTTTGAGACTTTGGGGAATACAATGCTTCTTTCACACTTATTTTTGTCTTACCGGGTAATAATATTATGGCCTGTCCAGAGTCCTCTATCAAATTTGCACTCCCAGATACGGTATTGATACTTCTATTATGCATCGTTAAATCATAAAAATACCTTTTATTCTTGAGAATAGTATGTGTTGTTGCACTGTCTACAACACATATATCTCCACCATTTACCAAAGATTTTTTCCATTCACTTCAAAAGAAAATTTTAATAAGATAAATGAACATTATAACATAAAATTCATTAACACATGAAACATTACAACCATAATTCAATACATAATATATTATATTTATTCTCCAACAAAAACATAACATGTTTGCATTATTAAAGATGTAACATATAAAATTTATTCTTGTACAAATAACTACTTAAAAAAAATTATTCTTGAATAAGAAAATCAGAGACATCTAGATGAGTTGTATCATGTTGGCCGCTGTCTTCTTCTTGAGTTTTGCCAAAATATTCATTATTTCCATTACTATTGGCAAAATTGGTCTCTATTCTTTTCTCTTTCCTTTCAAGCGATTGTTGATAGAGATCCACGAGGTGCTTTGGCGTACATTTACGACACTTACGCGACCAATGATTTTTGCCTCCACAACGATAGCATATATTTT
The DNA here is from genome assembly GCA_036346375.1 of Guadua angustifolia. Classification (NCBI taxonomy): domain Eukaryota; kingdom Viridiplantae; phylum Streptophyta; class Magnoliopsida; order Poales; family Poaceae; genus Guadua; species Guadua angustifolia. The sequence goes on from JAYEVE010000993.1 coordinate 378,125, forward strand.
CATGTTTATAATTTTCATTTTTCTCTGTATCTCCCTTTTCTTGCCTCTTCTGGGGACCATTTGTATTTTTGAAGGAAACATTATAATTTCTCTACCACGACCTCGTCCATATCCACGACCACGACCACGCCCTCGCCGCCCTCTATTGTTATTATTATATCTTGTCGCATTCGCCAGGAATGGACTTGAACCGCTTGGATGAGCATCATGGTTTTTCATCAAAAGCTCATTATTTTGTTCACCACAAGTAAACAAGAAATAAGTTCAGAATATTTCTTGAACCCTTTTTCTCAGTATTACGCTGCGAGAGCAAATTTGAAGCATGGAATGTGGAGTATGTTTTCTCCAACATTTCCTCATCCGTAACCTTTTTCTCCACACAACAAAAGTTGTGAAGTGATTTTGAACATGGCTGAATTATACTCACAAACAGTTTTATAATCTTGCAACCTCGGTGCAACCAATCATACCGAGCTTTAGGAGAATTACAGTTTCGATGATCATTCCTTTCCTTTAATTTATTCCAAAGAACAAGGGATCTTTCACCGTAAGGTATTCACTTTTAACCCTTCATGGAGGTGATGGCGAATAAAGATCATGGCTTTAGCCTTTTCTTGGTTAGACGCCTTATTTCCTCCTTGATTGTTTCACGAGGCTATTTGCATCTAGATGGATTTCGCATCAAGCACCCAAGACAAATAATTTTTGCCCGTAATATCCAAAGCCATGAATTCAAGTTTTGCAAGATTCGATATAGTAAACTACAATACATAGAAATGCATAGTAAACTACAATACATAGAAATGCAAACTATGAATTATAGTGTGTAAATTAAACAAGATAGAATAGAGATTGAAAGAATACTTTACCTTAGAAAACGACGATCAAAGTATTTTTAGTATGTAAAATTTACGATAGCCTTTTAGAGGCGATCGTGCTGATAACGTGATATAAAATAACTAACGAATTACCCAAAGTATGAACAATATAGTGGATTACTTAAAGTATGAACAATGTAGAAGTAGAGGGAATTCTTTCTTTCTTTCTTGTTCATTTCTTTCATGCATACAACCCTCTATTTATAGGTAACATGAGAGGTTTGAACTAAATAAAGAGTTACAAGAATTGATACTATGTAGGTTTCATAGTAATAGCATGGAGTTTCTCCTTTAATTGATACATGAGAGTTTCTCCTAAAAGGGGTTATGGACATCCATTAAAACAATACTTTGTAACAGTTGAGTGATTGTGGTATGTTAATTAATAGGTGGCATGGATGGTCATTTCTCATTAAGTATTTATTAAATTTAGTATTTTCTTGGTCTGTACATGTGGTAGGCAATAGACAAATACAACGGATGAATTTTTTTAATAATATATTTTAAAAAATTACAGAAATAATATGCCATAAAAAAATTACAGATCTACCCTATTGACGCATTTGAAATGATAATAATGCCTCTGTTGCCATTTCAAGTTGGCCGAGCACATGCTCGTCCAAAACGACTGTGCTTTCTTGCATCTACCAACAAGAGAAAGAAAGGGAGATGAGGAAGAGAAGGAAAAAAAGGGGGAAAGAGGAGGAGGAAGAAGAAATCGCCGACAACATCGCAGTTATAATTTTTGCTTCTATCAATTACATTTAATTCTGTCCATTCCCCATGATTCTTCCTTCTCTATTCCTAAGATCAAACGCCTGAATAGTAGGGCATCAGTCCGGCTTTCCCCTGACTGGAGGTGGTGGAGGACACCCTAGAATTCCCTTCGTTTGCCCCCAGATCTGCTCTTGACCACCTAATCTGATGGTTGCTACAATCTCCTCTCCCAGTGGTGAAACTATCACCGGAGCAATCGGATGAGTCACCACAGTTGCGATGATGCCCCTTGGGTCGCCGCTAGTATGCCCACTTCAGGCTGTGCTTCCAATACCTCCACCCTTCCTCTCATGGCTTCTACCACTGAATGAACCTCTCCGACCTCCGACTTCATGCCGTGCACATCATCCAAAATCTGTTTCAACAATGCTTTGATACCTTCAAATTGATTCTACACCGATGCCATGGCTGTAGCCATCTTCACCTCCCATTGCGCTTGCTTCTTCCTGGGCGCCAGAGCGGAGGAAGTCTCTATTGCCAATTGTGATGAACATCAAAACAGAATGGGGATTGGAGTAGAGAGCAAGGAAGAAGACAGGGATATAGATTGAGATTTCACTTTTTCATTCCTGCAACAAGTCCTCCAAGCCGGTATTTATACCAGCCTGAGTAAGCCTATTACAGGTGGTCCCAACAATTCTAGACTATTCCACTCAACACAGATATTCAAAACTCAGCCCAAGACACAAACAACCTAGACACCAGACATACTTCAGTCTTGTTGCTGCGCCCTGTTCACGGTCTGCACGCGACAGAACTATACGTGGTATTTTTGCCAGGTGACATGATTCGCATCAAAGAGTATGTACCACCAGGAGAATCCTGGCGTACGGCACCAGCGGAAGCAGATGTTTCAGGAACACTACTTGAAGCCAGAGAATCATGGTCTTTGGGCGCCATATCCTTTGGTGCTTTGCAGAGTTTTTCAGTCACTGCAACTGGTGCATGTGAATCACGCTGATTGCCACCAGGAGTTAATGAACAGCTCCTGTCTGTCTGTCTTATCCAAGGATTATTAGTAAATCTCAAGGCGCTTTCGTCAGTGTTCGCATTTAAAATGTATAATTGACTTAGTACACCGGTTGTTTTATTTATATAGATTCATATCCAGTTGACTTAGTACACAAGCGTTAACATTATTTAGACCTACATTAGAAAATGCATTTTAACAAGAGAAACATATCAAATTGGAATCAGCAAGAATTGAAACTAGCTATCTTTTATATTGAACTGAATCAATAACTAAAACCAAGTAAGCCACCAACACTTCAAAAAACACCTGGCTCAATTATTCCACTTCACACTTATGCCATTCCACCTTCAAGGGATATTAGGCAAACCATCATGATATACACAATTCAAATATGACTTAGTAACTGAGATTATAACTTTCACAGTCTTATATTAAGGATTTTTTTTTTTTGAATGAATGGGCAGGAGCTCTGCCAATTGCATTAAAGAAGAAGATAGTCCAAAGTTTACATAAAGGTGAAACGACGTAGCGTTTGACCAAGCAAAACAGGTGACGAATAAGAACAACCCTACCGACCAGAGGAAAACAACACCGCAGTTAGATTACATCATCATACTAGATTATCAACGAAGGATGGGGAGAGAATAAATCAAAGCATCTCGAAGGCCGCCGAGCGGTTCTGGACGTCCGCGACGATTGCATCGGCCACCTGCTGCACCATGCTATAGACATTTTGGAAGATCCTGCAATTCCTTTCCTTCCACAAATTCCACAGCCCGTAGATAACCAAGCCATCAAAGTCCTTTCTCTTGGCCGAAAGGATCATGAGACGAGTGGCGACCACCATGAGTTATTCGCCGATTGATCCGTGAAAAGCCGAGGAGGAGTTAGGTTCGGTTGTATGAGGTGAAGGACTCGCCCAAACTCTGTTTTGCAAAGGGCACAAGAGCATCGGGTGGGATGCGGTTTCCTTCCAAACCACAGAGGGCGATGTGGTGGAATGAGGCCACCCTCGATGGCTAACTCGTCTGCCGTGAGAATCTCGCCTCGATGAAGAGAGGCGAAAAACCTACATTTTCCTTCATGCGGCGCTGCGCGATCATCTTGTAGTTGTTGTCCCGCTTGGCACCTATGAACTGGGTCCCAGATGCGAATTTGCGGTATATTCTCGAAGGTGTCCACCTCCACCAATCGATCCTCCATTTGTGGCTGGAGTTGTACCTGTTGCGGCGCTTGCCAAAGGTGAAAGAAGTCCGCAATCAGTATTCCGTTTGTAATCCGCGCAAAGGTCTAATCCATTTCGGTTGTCGGGATGTCCTTGACCTTACTGCT